>CM062811.1:1257706869-1258091137 GCA_031772625.1 Pinus tabuliformis
ACGAGGAAAAGGGTGATGAAATTAATAGTAAATACATACCCATTTCGTAACTCAACATACTCCCCTACTTACCCTATTTCATGTCCTCATGAAAAGTAAGTAATTCTGATGTAGTGCCATTAAAGAGTAGGCTGGAGAAGGAGCGTCAAAAATTGGTCTAAAACCATGATGTTGAGCCAGGAGTGTAAAGGCGGGCCCTTCCTTCCCTTCAGGCAATTCATAGATAGCCCGATAACCTTCAGGAGGATACCAAATCATGGGGCTACGAAACTGACATCCTAATCAATAAGGTCCCTCTCTCAAAATAAGGTTGCTATAGGTGACAAAATGAGCTATTGCTGCTTCAAAATTTCTGTAATTGAATGGATCCCTATCCTGCACACTATTAGTGGAGACCGTCCACCTGAGCTTGGATGCTGCCAGAGAGCTTTCGTGAATGGAGTGAAAATATGATACTCCGTTCTGTACAATCTCCTTATGAATAGGCCCCAAAATTTTAATCACCCCTTCCTTTGTCATCAGACTCTTATGGTTGGCAAGCATTTGTAAAGGGTGCTTGGGTTCACTTCTTACCCAAAGATCCAATCCATGTTCCTATCTTTGGAATGCATTATGAGCTTTAAACCATTTAAGTTGGTTAACTGCAAACGAGATAAAAGCTTGGAATTGAACATCTCCCACAAAATGGTTAGGGTTCTTTTCCACCTCATTCTCTAATACAAAATTGTGCAGGTAAAATTCACAAAGAAGCCTTTGAACCTTTACACCATGTTGTTTGCAACAATTTATAAAGTCTTCAATTGTTCTTAATTCAATTGTTTTTCCAGTTCTCACGGCTTTAATTTTCAACAAAAGATATCGTTCTAACAAAAATAAGGCATAATTGGTGGCGGGAGACCTGCATGCCAAGACATCTGTATATAGTGAGCATATGGTGTTTGTCTAACCTATGACCTTATCTAGTTTGAGCTTGATTCTCTCTATTTTCTCTTCTGCCTTTCTGCATCTGTCGAAAGTCTCGCTCTTTGTTGCATTCATTTCCTGAAGCTGTCTCTGCAGCTCTTGATATTTCTGCTGGGAAACAATTTCTTGTTCAAGTCATTCTAATGCGAGCCAAGCTTGTGCTAATTCTTCCTGAAGATTTAGTATAATGGGGTCATTGTGTGTCATGACATCTTTGGCTTGTATGCTTTTCTAAGTGCTTATGCTATGAGAAAGGATGTTTTCTGTCTGAATTTCTTTATTATGGGAGGTCCAAACCTCCGTCTGAGTAGCCATGCTATAAGAGGGTACATCCTCTGTCTGAGTAGCTATGTCTACTAAAATTGCATGTTGTTCCTCTTGAGTGATGACTGGTTGAGTAGGTATGGGCTCAGTTTGAGTCCCTGTAGCCCTACCTTCATATAACTCTGTTTGTACGGCAGTATTTACTATCTCCAGAGTATCGTCTGGAACCTTTCCCGTTGTGATTTCTTTTATTTTCCTTCTAAGCCTCTTGACCGTTTTGCGAAGCTTCTACTGTTCTTTTCTTAGCTTCTTCAATTTGGATCTATACCTTTTCGGAGGAGTAACTGGTCTGCTGGTAGTTTCGTTAATAGCTTATGTTTGTAAAGAGCCTGGTTGTTCACCCTGGCTCTGTTCCAATAAGACTGTGTCTCCAAATTGATTATCGGCTTCATGAATAATCCTTGTCTCTGCTTCTTCTTCTTGGCCTATGTTTTCTGTGTTTAGGCCTACCTGGTTGTTTTCCACTAGGGGCGTGTCACTAGATTGATTCTCTTCTTCCTGAATGGCCTCTGCATCTGCTTCCGCTTCGCGGCTTGCGTATTTTGAGGGAGATGGAATTCTGGTATAGCTAGAATTCCCAGGATATTAGGTTTCTCCTAAGTTAAGATTGAGCAATCCTTCAGGCTGCATGTATACATTCATGTTGGCTAGGACCCGGACCATCTTGAAATCGTGCAATAGATCCCCTTGGGGACTCATATTTGGTGTTGAGGGAAGTCCCGATTCGTTTCTTTGTCCATCTCCAGAATGTCATGTTCCTTATTCAGGTTCTGATTCAGGGTTATCTTGTCCTTCTTACTCTAGATGTAAGTATTTTTCACTTACTGGGCTGGATAATTCTATGGGTTAACTAGCACTGCCTTGAGGATTCAACGCTCCCTGTTTTGACCTCAACCTTGTGGATCGTCTGTGTTTGTGAGGTATGCTCCCTGAAAGGGCAGTCCTCTTTCTTTTTGGAACAGGGTTAGGTGCTAGCAGGGCTATACCTCCTTCGAGGGCTAATATTAGATCATCCCAGGTTGATTGTTGTTGGGCAAGGTTATAGCTAACTATTAACCTGATCAGACAATGGTGGCTAACTACTGTTTCTATGTGTTGGGACCGTCTCAGCCTCTCGGCAGTGTCATGTAGTAATGAATTCAACAATGCAGGGAAATTAACAGATCATTTTTGTTTTAGAACTACTAAAAGTTTGAGTTGTCGTGGCCTTACCACGTCTTTACACCCATCGCAGGTAATATAATTCTAGACAATTCGTGCCAATTCTCCCCATGGATCTCCAAGAGAAGATGGTCGAACGCCTTTGCCCTTCTTGATTAGCTCCTATCCTTCGTCCCTAAAAGCCTCGATAGCATCATGCAGCTTCAATCGCTTGCCAGCCCATACTGGTCCTTCTGCCAGCAACCCAGACACTTCTTCTATCACAGCGTCTATTACAGTGATTTGTCTACCTCTTACCATAGATTGTCCATTCTGTAGATTTCGTAAAAATTCGATGGCGATCTCCTCATTGGGGGGTTGAAATCTCGTAAAATATGCTATCCATCCTGCACGAGCTAGAATTTCCCTGGCTTCATCAGAGACAGCCAGTGTTAAAGGTTCTCGACACATTATTCTTCCTCCCATGATGCTTGAATTCTACAAACGATTAGTGTAGCAGAGAAAGCACAACAACAAACAAAGTCAAGTGATAGAACAACAAATGGTTGTAATGGCTCTATCAAGTGATACTTTATAAACATACATACCGTTATTGAGGACTGTTATAATGCCACATGCTCTGTGATCATGGGATGTCGTATTGTTCTGCAAAATCAAATGAAAATATGACAGTGCATGCATAAGTACACTAGAGGTCCTCACCCCTATTCGAAATAATAGGTTTCCTACGACCGAATGAATGAAAGGATAAGGCACTGGCGGTGAAGTACAAGGGCGATGGATTGGGTAATGAGAGTGGCAAGGTACGCATATTAATGAAAGGATCATAAAGGATATTGGAGTGATGAAAACAAGGTGTGTAAATTATCAATGAGTGATAAGATGTCGTGAGGTGATGCGATAAAGAAAAAGGACAGCATATGCAGGAAATAATACTTTACCGCCGTTATTCCACTTAACACTATTGTGATTGATTAAAAAGATTAACTCATGCATAAAGGTTCACAGTAAATTAGGAGCATAGTCTCTCCGTAGAAAGATGAAAACATAAGAAGAGGGAATTATAATAATTATTGATGTAAAATAAAACTTCAATACCATCAGCAGAGCTTCTATTGCCTGCAGGCATCTATAGCCTCGACAAAGTTTCTTTCTAACCCTTGGGAACAATGGTCCTCTACATATAATTGGGGAAGTGCATTATGATATCCACAGTAGAGACCAATGTGCTGGCATGGTAACCAAATGAACACATTACCATTCACTGGGAAGTAGCGAGAAGTGGTCAGGCCGGCTCGTGATGGGACCTCCTATTCCCAGGACTTTATTTCTTGATGCATCCATTGAATCATATACCTAGTGTGGTGGCCATAGTGGGAATGCCACTTCACTCCTTCCTTATGAACATGGTAGGTTGGCTCGTGATGAGACCCCCTATCCTCCATCTGTGGAAAAAAAATCATAAAATTGTTAGTGAATATATATATATATATATATATATATATTTATTATTTATTTATTTATTTGACACTCCCCAATTTATATATAGAGGGTGGCTCAACACTCCTTAAGAGTAGGGATGGCAAAAGAAGTTTGAACATATCAATAGAAAAAAAAATATGCCCGTAATCTTATTGATAATAAACAGAGAGAGTTATACGGGATAGGTGAGAACCAGCATGGTACAGATAATCAATCAGTTTGATTTATAGTGGAAATGAGGACAATGAAGTGATATAGATAATTGTGTCCTTTCTTTCTCGATCAACACAAAGAAATCTTGTTAAAGATGATAATATTTAAGATATTTGCCTATTCCAGTAGACTCCATACTTGTTGTCCTTAAATATGTATTGTACTTTTATGCCATAAAGAGGATCATAAAGAGTGAACTGGGATGGTCTAGGGATGATCATGTAAGGAAGAGAAAAAGGTGTTCTCAAAATACTCACAAGGTGTTGTTCCCTGAAGGGAACAACAAAATAGAACCCACACAAAAAGTGTTGTTCCTTATAGGGAACAACAGTTGTTCCCTGTAGGGAATAATAAAGAAAAATACGCAAAAAAGTGTTGTTCCTTATAGGGAACAATAGATGTTCCCTGTAGATGTTCCCTGTAGGGAACAACAGTTGTTCCCTGTAGGGAATATCAAATCAAAATACATGCAAAAAAGTGATGTTCCCTATAGGGAACAACAAGAGAATACACATGAAAATTATTATTCCCTAGAGGGAACAGCAGTTGTTCCCGGTAGGGAACAACAAATAAAAATGCACGCAAAAAGTGTTGTTCCCTATAGGGAACAACAGTTGTTCCTTGTAGGGAATAGCAAAGCAAAGTACATATGAAAAGTGATGTTCCCTGTAGGGAACAGCAAAGAAAAATGCTTACGAAAAGTGTTGTTCCTTATAGGGAACAACAGTTGTTCCCTGTAGGGAACAGCAAAGAAAAATGCACACGAAAAAGTGTTGTTACCTAGAGGGAACATCAACGAAAAATGCACATGAAAAAGTGATGTTCCCTAGAGGGAATAGCAGTTGTTCCCTGTAGGGAACAACAAAGGAAAATAGGAAAAAACTAATAAACAATCTACTATTCTAAGCAAATCCAATCAAATAGAAAGGAAACAGAAAACAATTTTATGTACAGGTTTCAAAAAATAAATTCTTCATTGGACTGGTGTTGTCGAGGAGTTTCCCTCTTCAGCGAGAATTTGTATCATAGAATCTTCACGTATATGTTGGCAAAAGGATTCCCTTGTAAGCGATTTGTGGTAGAGGCGTACTTGATGTCCATTTTCTTTAAAAGAGTAGCCAGACCCATCAATGGTTCCTAATGTAAGGGTGCCATTATCGTGCACCTCTTGTATCTCGTAGGGACCTAACTATCTAGTCTAGAGTTTGCCCGGGAAATCCTGGAACCTAGAATAATACAGAAGTGCCCAATCACCTTCATGGAATATATTTTTCTTGATGAGGGCATCATGCCATTTCGCTCTTTGTTGTTGTATCAGTGCAATATGCTGAAGAGCTGATAGCTAGATTTCATCCAATTCATTAATTTGATGTAGTTTGTTAACCTGTGCTTCATTCAGATCCAAGCCTACTTCTTGGGCTATCCTCAATGTCCAAATTTCAAATTCTATTGGGAAGATAGGTTCTTTGCCAAACACTAGCTGATATGGGAAGTATCCTGTGGTATTCCTCCAAGTCGTGTGATATGCCCACAGGGCTTCTGGCAATCAGATAGCCCAGTCACGTCTATGCGAGGTGACTGTCTTTGTTAGTATGGCCTCCATTATTTTGTTGGTACTTTCTACCTAGCCGTCTGCCTGCGAATGGTATGGAGATGTGATTCTCTGTAAAATGTGATGTTTTTTTAATGTGGCATCAATCTTATGACCTACAAATTGTGGCCCTCCATCCGTAATTATTTCTTTGGGCAAGCCATACCACACGAAAATTTGGAAAAGAAAATGGATTACTGTGTCCTCGGTTGCCCTTGGTAATGCTTCTGCCTCCAACCATTTAGTCACATATTCCGTTGCAACCAGTATATATGTATTTTGATTAGATGATGGGTTTATTGGGCCAATGAAATCTAACGCCCAGCATTCAAAAGTTTCGATGACTAACTATGGACGTAAGGACATCTCGTCAGACTGGATAGGGTGACCCATTCTTTGGCAGCTATCGCATGCTTAGACAAATTTCTTGGTGTCCTTAAAAATTGTGGGCCAATAATAGCCCATATGTAAGACTTTATGTCCAGTCCTGCGGTCTGCAAAGTTTCCACCGCAAGGTCCATCGTGGCAAGCTTTGAGGATGTCGTAGATTTTGTCTTCCTTGACACACCTACGGATATGCATATCTACTCCTGTGTGAAAGAGGTATCCTCTGATCCAGGAGAATCGAGTGCTGCATTGCACTATAAATTTTCTTTCTCTGGGCGTCAAGTGCTTGGGTAATTTTACCACTGCTAGGTAATTCGCGACATCTGTGTACCACGGTGTTTTCACAGTTACAGCAAATAGGTTCTCATCGGGAAACTGGTCCTCTACGGCTACTGCATTGTCTGTTTTTGGCACACGTGAGAGGAAGTTTGCCACCAAATTTTCCTTTCCTAGTCAATCCTTTATTGCTATGTCAAATTCCTGCAAAAGGATTAACCATCGTGCCACTCTTCCATTCGTAATAGGTTTATTAGCTAAATATTTGATAGCAGAGTGATCATTATACAGAACCACATGGTATCCTGTTATATAGTGTCTGAATTTGTTAATAGCATAGATTACAGCTAGAAACTCTTTCTCGATCACTGTGTAATTCAACTCCGTAGGAGTTAAATTTTTGCTGATGTAGTATATCGCATAGGGTTTCTTATCTTCCTCTTGGCTAAGAATTGCTCCAATGGTCGTATCTGATGCATTGGATGAAATCTAGAATGGTAAATCCCAGTTTGGACCCCATAATACTGGGGTTGTTGATACTAGCCGTTTTAATTCTTTAAAGGCAATGTCACATTTGTTAGTCCATATAAAATCAATATTTCCTATTAAAGCATATAATGGTGTAGCAATTTGGGACAAGTTCTTTATAAATCTTCGATAATATCCAGAAAATCCCAAAAAACTATGTATCTCAGTGTGAGTGTAGGGAGTAGGTATTAAGAGGATTATTTGAATTTTCGTTGGATCTACCTGAATTCCAACTATTGAGATGTAATGGCCCAAGATGAGGCCTTCGATCATCATCATGTGGCATTTCTCGTGGCTTAAACAGAGCCTAGTAGCAATGCATCTTTGCAGGACTTTCTCCAACGTCTGTAATGCCGGCTCGAAGTCATCTCCATAGGGTGTAAAATCGTCCATGTACACCTTGAGTCCCTCGTTTATCAAGTCTGCAAAAATGTTGAGTATGGCTCTCTGGAATGTGGCAGGTGCATTGCACAGTCCGAAAGGTAATACCCTATAAGAAAACGTCCCCCAGGGGCAGGTGAAGGTAGTCTTATCTTGGTCTTCAGGGGAAATTTGGATTTGGTTGTAGCCACTGAAGTCGTCTAAGAAAGAGAAGAATTTTTTACCTGCCAATGTGTCTAGAACCTGGTCGATGAACGGGAGGGGAAAATGATCTTTTTGCGTTGCTTTATTAAGCTCTCTATAATCGACACATATACGCCACTTCCCATTCTTTTTAGGAACCATAACTAATGGAGAAACCCATTTGCTATCAAATATAGGATAGATGAAATTTACATATAACAGTTTTTGTAGTTTGTCTTTAACAACATCCTTTAGGTGAGGGTTTAATCTTCGTTGAGGTTGTCAAATGGCTCTCACATCTTTCTCAGTATATATGTTTTGCATACATAATTGGGGGTCAATCCCTTTCATATCCAAGTATCCCAAGCGAAAGCCTCTTTATATTTTCTAAGGAGTTGAATAAGCCTCTGCTGCTGGTCATCAGTCAGGTTTTTGTTAATGTTTAGGACTTTCCCTGGCTCAATTTCAATGGGTTTGCTGTTATAAATAGTTGTTGTTGGTATTGTTTGGTCATTGACATCTTTTAAGGGATCTTCTTCAATTTCGTTATCCAGGGCTGCTTCAATCATGTGACATTTTAGATTAGATACGGCAGTTGGGTGGTTAATGTAAGTGTTAATAATGTCATCTTCTGTTTGATTCTTAAATTCAAGAGCATTTGCTACAGTTAGTGGTGATAAAATATTTTCAGTTAAATATGTTACAGGTTGTTTCCTAGTTTTTATTATAGTCAGGCTTGGCTAAGATGGAGGATATAAAGCTAAGTTCTTCACATTACTTCCTCTTGCTATAGTCATACTGCCTGTTCGCTAGCCAAGGTCTTCCTAATATTAGAGGATGTCCATCTAGCCGGTTTCTAGGATTAATAATCAAGAAAGTTGTTGGGTATTCCCAAGAATCTACAGACACCATTACATCCAGTAATGTCCCTTCTGGTTTGACAACTGATCGGTCAGCAAGTTCCAACAAGGTCGTAGTTGGATCTAAGGCTGTGATGCCAAGTTTTTAACAAGTTGTTGTTGTGAGAATATTAATGGTTGCCACTAGATCAACTAATGCATTGGGAAAGGAACATCCATTTATTTGTACTGTGACTATAGGGTTTCCTGGGTCCTCATATTTCACCGGTGTTTCTCTTCCTAATAATAAATCAAACAAACTTCCGACTACGTGGGCAGTTGGTGTTGCTTTTATTTTCCTTGTAGGATTTTTGGTACATAATTCCATAATGGTTTTTGCATAGATTAGAACGTCCTGAATAGCCTGGAGGAGGGGTATTTTTACACAAAGATTTTTTAATTCTCCCAGGAGATCGAAATCGGGATATTCAATTGGGCGAGGTATAATCAATCTTTCTGGGAATGGTGGAGAAGAGGTAATAGTTTGATCGTGGATTTTCTGTTTAACTATATTCTCCATTTGAGGTGTTTGTTCTACAGGTAGTGGTTATTCTATTTGTATATTTTTATCACCCTCTAACTCGATTATCCGTCCAGACCTCAATTTGAGTTCATTACACTCTCTTAACTCAGTTTCTAGATCCAACCCTTCAATAATTTGTACCGACTGGACTGGTCTATTGTTGGGATTCAGGTTGGGCTGGGCTGGGAGTTGTGGTCGTAAATTGGGTTGAGGATTTTGTTGCAACGTGTAAGGTGTTGGTAGTGTAGGTTAAGGAAGGGGGATTATTCCTACTGGCTGGTTTGTAGGTCTTTGCCAATTTGACTGCCTGTTTTGGTTTTTTGAAGTGGAGGGGGACCATTGAGATGGATATGGATTGTTTTGCTAGAATAGTGGAAAGTAAGAGGAATTTGGCCAACTATTGTTTGGATTTGATTGATTGGCCCAACGTGGCATAGAAAATGCTTATGGTGACAAATTAGGAAAAGGTGGCTGGTTCTTCCATGTAGCTCCTGTATATTGCTGAGAATTATATTGTGAGGGCTGAAAGAATGAAGATGGGTCGGTAGGCATACTTGTTTGTTGTGCTTGCCATTGGCGACGCTGATTTAATAGGTAGACTGGTTCCATTTCTTCCTCTACCTCTTTGAAGACCACTTTTAATCCTGGGAGCGATGGGCAATTTTTTGTGGCATGTTCTTTAGTGCATATGGCACGGGTCTGTACCATATCTAGTGGGAATTCTTTATGACTATGTTTCTTCCTGCATCGAGGGAAAAAAATCATCAGGTTCTATTATGCTTCGGCATGCTTCTGCTTGGCTTGCTTAATGTCTAATTGTGTTATCAAGGTTCCTAGGATATTCGTTTTGAAATCTTCCAGCAGGTTGCCGATTTTAGTACGAGTAACGCTTCCGCCAGAGATTTTGTTGTCCTTGGTGATCATATCGCGTTCAGCTGGTTTTAGTCTTCTACTACCCCTTGAGCACCTGATACACAAATTGATAATGTTAGCATATTCTTCTTGATAGATATCACCTTTACCCATAATGTTTAATGTCTCTATCCACTGGTCTTTCATCCCCTTAATCAGCATGGTTTTTAGCACATTATCAGGCAGAGGCAGATTTGCGTAGGGAGACCTTTGGAGGTTATATTGGAAATGCTCCACATACTCTTCCAAAGTTTCACTAGGTCTTGCTACCATTTGGAATATCTCATCTTTTAGTTCTCTAGATCTGCAATAATCCTGATATGTTTTAAGGAAAGCAGTTTTCATTTGGTCCCAATCATTTATGGTGCCCCCACCTAGTCCCATAAGTCAACGCAAGGCTGCTCCCTTTAAAGTGGAGGGAAAAAACTTCAGTTTCTGGGGATCAGTGGTGTAATCGTAACCCCGACATAGGACATCAAATTCAAACAGAAACCCATCCGGTTCTTTTGACGTGAGTCCATGAAAGGTGGGAATATTTTGTAGAGGGATAGCCTTCATGGGTGCGTTGACAGCTGTGTCAACAATAGGATACTGTAATGTAGAGGTTTGGGGTGCTTGTGGATTATTAGCCATTTGATCAAAGATATTCCAGTACCCTTCTGGGATCTCTGCGGCTAGAGAGTTATCTTTGGGTTGTCTAGAAGAGGTGGGAATGATCCTAACAACACTTCCTTGATCTAGGACATTGGGTGTCCTCTGCTCAATTACTACCTGAGGATCTTGGTTCCTCTGTTTCCCCTATTTCTCCTCCTCCTTCACGAATGTTGCAAGAATTCCCTTCTTGTGAGGGAATTGGTCGTGAATTTTCAATGTCTTGAAAACTCTACTCAGTCCCTTCAATTTTACTGTGGACCTCAGCGTAGGCTACATATGGTGAGCCTGTGGCCTGAAGGGAGACAATAGGTTGTCTGGAAGAAATGGTTCGAGGACCTACTGATGGCTGAGATTCAGCTTTTCTTAAGATGTCATCGATAAAATTTGATCGTCCAAGGGTCACCGGTCCCTTAGATTTTTCAGGTTTGGGATGTGGAATTGTATTGTTTTTTGGTCTTTTCTTCTTAGTCATTCATGCAAAAATTCAAATGTTTATTTCTACCTTAAGTTCCTAGCAATTCTGCTGGAAAGCAAGCGGGGGAGCAGGCATTTTACTTGCTTCGTACGCAGGTTCTTACCTTCCATTTTTAATACCTAGTTCTCTCTCAACAGACAAACATCAAACACCTACTTCACCTTTCCGTAATTGTGCTGAAAAGCGCGCGGAGGAGCAAGCACTTTATTTGCTTGTTACATAGGTTCTTACCTTCCGTTTTCAATACCCAATTCTTTCCCAACAACAATTATCAGATATACATCACTCTTTGTAAGATGGCGAAACTCTCCCTGGCAACGGTGCCAAAATGTTGGCTGATAATTGGTGTCTTTTAAAACTCCTAATTACCCCACATTAATCATCAACCCAGGCAAGTCCTTTTATTCCAAGAGTGTACACAATATGTGCATGCTATAAATCCAGAGAGTAATGTTTCTTAAAAGGAAGTATAGACCTTTGATACAAGAGTAAATGGATGCATCTAATAAACTCAAATTGCAATCATTAAAGGAAATATGACATCTAAGATTCAAGACTCAAACCTCTGCTAAAATCATAATCAAATCTCACACAAGTAATTCAATCAACAATAGCATCAGACGAGAGCACAATAGCAATAACTCATCTCTTCTTAGTTGATTCAATCTAAATCATACTAAATCTATACAACGCAATCCAAATAGAAATGATATCAATCTAATAGTTCGATAGCAATAACCAAATGCTTACAATTGATTAAATCAATACGATTCATTATCTAAATAATTGAATCTAGAATAAGTGTAAATCGAATCCAATGACAGTGTTGTAAAACATGTAAAGGAAATACACTACTTCAATACAGGAAAGCAATAATTAGCGAATAAGATAAACTCATAGAAAACAGGGAAATTATCAAATCAATCAAACTTGCGAGAATCAGAAATATATAAGACAAGGAAGTAGTTTAATCCACTAGAGGCTGGGCCCTTAGCCACCAGCGAACATTGCTGAGCTACTTCAGAGAATACGAATGAACAACAACTTCAATTATATTGAACTTAAGTAGCATTACAATATGGTCACGTTCTCCAACAGCACGAGTTTGTAAATTAAAATTACAATTTGAAATAACAGAGATCTGTCCCCTTTCTTCCTACAAATGTTTTATTTTATAGTCAGAAAGGGGTAAAAGATAAATGCAATCCCACGGGATCTCCCGATCCTGAGGGATACGCAACTGATTTCTATCTTCAGACACCTTTCCTATTTCGCGTTGATCCTCTTGATTCGTCCTCAGCCCTGTCCGTAACCAACGTGTTCCATCCTTCATTTGTTGGTTTATGTTGTTCCATCGTTAGGGAACAGAAACTATTCCTTTCGTCATTTTTCTGCATAAAGAGGTGTTAGAGTTAGTTATAATAGCTAAATCTTAACTGTGAGTAGTTCATCTATTTCTTATCATAATACATCAATATATTAGTGTATTAAGATATGAAAAAGATAAGAAATGAGGAAAAAGGTGATGAAATTAATAGTAAATACATACCCATTTCGTAACTCAATAGTACACCTCGAAAAACACAGCAAATAATGGCAAGGTATGGTAGTATAGGTGAATGATTATGGTGATTGAATACAGCGTACTGGGGAAATGACCGATAAGGTTTTTGGCGTACGATTTCAAATTCCAATGCGTCAAAATCATGATTACAAAATCGCAATATTTTTGGTTTCCGTTCGCATTAGATTTGGTAATGATGTGATATGATTACAATTTTAGGTACGCCATCGTTTATTTGTGACGGGACCCCCCAACCTTAAATGTGGTCGTCCACAAAACATACTAGTCTCTTCTTTGGAATATTTTAATTAAATCTGTAAGAGTCAATGAAGGCGTACCTGGCAACCTACCTTGTAGTGGAGTAACAGCAAAAATAACCAGTGGAGTAACAACAACGGTAGAGGAGCAGCACTGACGGAGTAACAGCACCGGCGGAGTAACAACACGGCGGAGTAACAACAACGGCGGAGTAACAGCAACTGCGGAGTAATAGCACCAATGGAGTAACAGCAACAACGGAGTAACAGCACCAGCAGAGTAACAGCAACGGCGGAGTAACAGCACCGACGGAGTAACAGTATCGGCAGAGTAATAGCACCGGCGGAGTAACAGCAACGGCGAAGTAACAGCACCGATGGAGTAACAACAATGGTGGAGTAACAGCATCGGCGGAGTAACAGTGTACTATCAGTTGCAGGAATATTCTATTAAGGATATCTCTTGCATGCAGAAGGAATTCATTCCTTGAGGATTGTGCAGTTATTTCTGAGTTTGGTGAGTTGTGTGAGAGGTGAATTCACACAAGTGGCAGCCAGAGGACCCAAGAGAAACTGCAAAAGAAAATAGGAGGCTTGGAGGACTAAAGGAAGGCACGGGTGTTGTCTATTATGTCTGTGAGCAGCAGTGAGGGATTGTACTGAGAGCTGGATAGCTTGTGAGATAAATCTTTGTGTAATCCAGAGATATTTCCACTTGTATGATAATACAGATAGCCGGGTTTTTTAGCTGAGGCTCTCCACAGAGTATTCTTATGTGTTCATGTGTGATTCATTTCTCATTCTTTGTTATATGTGTTCTATTTTATCTTGCTCAAAATCGATTAAGCTTCCGCAAGTTTGTTTGTAGAAGTAGATCAAGTATTTTGCTTTAGTATATTGCATTATCAGGTGATCTACAGTGGGAATTTCTACATGGTATCAGAGCAAAGGTGATCAAAGCAAAGAACAGTATATACAGAAGGGATAATTTTGAAGGTTGAAGTTCTTGATTATAGAAATCAAATTCTTATCACATCTCAAATTTCACCAATGGCATTCAACGGTTTGAGACTCGAGTATGCCCTGGATGGCATCTCAAATTATATAGCCTGGAAGGATCGCATGGAAGCGGTATTAGAGGACAATGGTTTGAAGGACTTCATTGATCAAGAAGTCCCCAAGCCAGTAGCTTCTAATTCCCAAGAATTAGTAGAATGGAAGAAATGTGTGGCTAGAGCAAGGAGGATTCTTCTAGAGGGAGTTCGAGACCACATTGTCTCAAATCTCCATGGGAAGGAGACACCATTTTCAATGTGGAAAATGTTGAAGGGTCTATATTAGAACAGCAGCAATCAGAGGAAGCTGACGCTGAAAGACAAGCTTCGAAAAATCAAGTGTGAAAAGGGCGACACAATCTCTACATATCTGAACAAGCTCACCACCTGCAGGGATGAGCTTGGAAGTGTAGGAATCACGATAGC
This sequence comes from Pinus tabuliformis, assembly GCA_031772625.1. NCBI lineage: Eukaryota > Viridiplantae > Streptophyta > Pinopsida > Pinales > Pinaceae > Pinus > Pinus tabuliformis. Next base: position 1,257,721,124 of record CM062811.1, read on the forward strand.
CGATGATGACATGGTGAGTCTTGCTCTCCTCGTCTTCCTAAGAGCTGGCATGGCTACCAAGACTCGGTAAATGGAAGAGAGAAACTGCCAAATTGGGAACGACTGTGGTCAGATATGATACAGGACGAGACAAGGAGAAGCACCAAAGTTGGATCTTCATCAAAGCATGATGATGAAGAAAATCTAGCCTTAACGAGTAAGGCGAGCAAAGGGAAATGGAAGTCTTCCCATTCTAAATCAAGTTCTTCCCATGGTGGGAAGAAGATTGACAAATCGAAAGTGTGATGCTTTCATTGCCATGAGGTGGGCCATTATGCTACGAATTGTCCACAAAAGAAATCCAAGAAGGGATCCTCGAGAGGATCAAATGGTGAGGCACTGGCCTCATAGTTCGAATTAGATTTCACCCTCATATCATGCATGGTTTCATCGATGGTGGGTTGTGTTTGGTACCTAGACAGTGGAGCCTCATTCCACATGACCGGTGACAAGAGTCTATTTAGTATCTTGGAGGAGAAGGACGTCCAGATGCACATAGAGATGGGTGATGATGGAAAGTACTGTGTTTCAGGTGAAGGTACGGTTGTGTTTCAGAGGGAGCATGGAGCTCCTCTCACCCTGACTGATGTAAAGTATGTGCCTGGTTTGAAGAAGAACCTGGTGTCCGTCGCAATGTTGGAAGACAAAGGCTATGATGTAGTCTTTAGTAAAGGAAAGGCATTCCTGAGGCACATTGGCACTGGACAGACCAAGAGGATTGGGATTCGAGTAAAGAATCTCTACAAGCTGGAGGTAGATGACTATGCTGCATTGAGTTCCAAAGTAGAGTTGGTGTAAAGCCAAGATATTGGCGAGCTATGGCATAGAAGATTGGGCCACTTGCACCATGGGGCCTTGAAGATCATGCAACAGATTTCTACCGAACTTCCCAAGGGTAAACTGGAGCAAGTGGATACATGCAAAGGTTGTGCCTTGGGTAAGTATGCAAAATATTCCTTTTAGGATCGAGACAGTCGAGCTGGAGCAATCCTGGAGTGAGTTCATACAGATGTGTGTGGACCATTCTCGACAGCCTCCACCGCTAAACAAAGGTACTATGTTATTTTTATTGATGATTTTTCTCGTAGATGTTGGATCTACTTCATGCAGAAGAAGGATCAAACCTTCTCAAGGTTTTGTGAGTTCAAAGCCTTGGTTGAGAAAGAATCTGGAAAGAAAATAAGGGCCTTGCGAAGCGACAATGGTGGAGAGTATGTCTCTCAACAGTTTAAGGACTTCTGTGCAGCAGAAGGAATTAAACAAAAGTTGATGGCACCCCATAACCCACAGTAGAATGGGGTAGCCGAAAGGAAGAATAGAACGATTGTGGGAGCAGCTTGGGCGATGTTGCATGACCAAGGCCTACCACTTCATTTGTGGGCTAAGGCATGCAATACAGCAGTATACTTGCAGAATAGAAGCTCGCATCGTATACTGGGGATGAAGACACCAGTGGAGGCCTTCTCCGGGAAGAGACCAGATGTGAGTCACTTCAGGATCTTTGGATCATCGGTTTATTGCCATGTGACCAAAGATACCCAAAAGAAGCCAACAAATGAGTTGGGGATACTTGTGGGGTACACTGATACACCCCAAAACTATCAGGTGTTCTTGCCTACCAGTCAGAGGACAGTGGTATGCAGAGATCTGAAGTTCGACGAGCAGAAGGCCATGCGAGTTTCCCTTGAGAGGGAGCTCAAGTTGCATGCAGAGGAGGAACTTTTGGTTCCTAAGGAGGAGGAGCCTCAGACTGATGTGGAGCAGCCGCATGTAGAGGATCCAAGAGTGGAGACATCCACTCATGCAGAGTCTTCCAGAGATGGGCGGAAACGCTCAAGGGAAGCTAACAGATTGGTGATGGATGCGAGAGAGAATGTGGGACAGCCATCTTCTCAGCACAGATAGAGGTCACCCGAGTGGTACATTGGTTACATGGCCCTGGTTGGGGAGTGTGTAGAGACCGAACCATCTTCTTTTGAGGAAGCAGTGCAGCAACCAATCTAGGTTGATGCTATGGTGGAGGAGTATGACTCCAGAGTTTGAAACAGTGTTTGGGATGTTGTCCCAAGACCGAAGGACAAGTCAGTAGTGAGTTGCTGACAGCTTTACAAGGTAAAGCAAGCAGCTGATGGGAGTGTGGAGAAACATAAGGCAAGGTTTGTTGCCCGTGGTTTCTCACAGGTCGAGGGGATCGACTATGATGATACTTTTTCTCCTGTAGCAAGGTACTCATCTATTAGATCGATGTTGCCACTATCAGCACAGATGGGTTGGAAGATCCATCAGATGGATGTGAATACTGCATTCCTCAACGAAAAGATTGAGGAAGACGTGTACGTAGAGCAGCCAGAAGGATTTGAGACTTTCCATCGTGAGTCACATGTGTGTCGACTCAAGAGAGATTTGTACATGCTGAAGCAAGCACCTCATGCTTGGTACACTAGGATCGACAGCTATTTCACGGTAAGAGTGAAGCGGATGCGAACCTTTACCACATCATGGTAGAAGGTAAGCCATTGATCATTGTTCTTTATGTTGATGATCTGATATTGACAAGTGATGATCAGTTGATCAAGTCTTGCAAGGAGGACCTTGCAAGAGAGTTCGAGATGAAAGACATGGGTCTCATGCACTACTTTCTAGGCATGGAAGTGTGGCAGAAGGATGGGGAAGTTTTTGTGTCTTAAGGCAAGAATGCCAATGAGATACTCAGGAGATTCCACATGGAGAAGTGAAAGCCCATGCAAACTCTTATTGCAGGTAACTGGAGGAAGGAGGATGCTACTTCAGGTGAGGTAGTAGTTGCTACTGTTTATCGGTAGCTTGTGGGTTCATTGATGTATTTAGTGAACACACGACCAGATTTTGTGCTTTGCAGTGAACTAGTGGAGTCAATTCATGGTTTAGCCTACCAAGCTATTTTGGAAAGCAGCGAAGCATGTGCTGAGATACCTCAGAGGCACATCTCAGTATGGATTATGGTATAGACAGACAAAGGGAGTGAAGATTCAGGGCTTCACAGATGCAGATTGGGCAGGGAGTCCATCAGATCGGAAGAGCACTTTAGGAGGAATTTTCAACCTTGGTTCAACTGCAGTTTCTTGGTACAACAGGAAACAGAGGTCAGTTGCACTTATCTCAGCATAGGCTGAATACATGGTTGCCAGTAAGGTAGTATGTGAGGCCCTTTGGATGGGGAAGATTCTAGTTGGATTGTTTGATCAGAGGATGGATCCAACTATGATCTATTGCGATAATCAAAGTTGTATCAAACTCTCTGAGAATCCAGTATTGCATGACAGGTCCAAGCACATCAATATCCAGTACCATCATCTTCAAGACTGTGTGGTGAAGAGGATCATGTTGTTGTTGTATGTTTCGACTGAGGAGCAGGATGCAGATATTTTGACTAAGGCATCGTCAAAATGAAAATTCGAGTTCCACATAGACAGGATTGGGGTGACAGATAATCCCTTTCTTGTTGAGAGGGAGTGTTGAAAATAGCAACAAGAAATGCTAAATATAGAAGTGCTAAAAATAGCATTTCGAGATACATTCCAATTTTAGTTAGTCCTTGAACTAAAATTGAGAATTAAAATTCGAATTTGATCTTAGTAGTTGTTTGAAAAATAATTAACTAATTCATCTTGAGTTAATTAGTTAGAGAAAATCAAACATGAAGTCTATGTGAAGACATGCAACAGTTATCCCTTTGATTGCGGAAGCTATCCCTTAATTAAGGAGATCAAGATTAGTTGTACTTGAGTTATAATTAGTTAGCTCAGTTAACTAAGTTAAGTCCAGTTAGATTAGTTCCAACAGTTTGTGGAACTAATTGTGAGTTCAGTTAGTTAATGCATGCATGCATGTAACTAGTGTACTTCAGATAACTGAATATTCTCTCATAAATAACTCATGCATGTCAGTTCAGTCAGAGACCCAGTTGAGATCAGAGGATGGGACAATGTACTATCAGTTGTAGGAATATTCCATTGAGGATATCTCTTGCATGTAGAAGGAATTCATTCCTTGATGATTGCACAGTTATTTCTGAGTTTGGTGAGTTGTGTGAGAGGTGAATTCACACAGGTGGCATCTAGAGGACCCAGGAGAAACTACAAAAGGAAATATGAGGCTTGGAGGACTAAAGGAAGGCACAGGTGTTGTCTATTGTGTCTATGAGCAGCAATGAGGGATTGTACTGAGAGCTGGATAGCTTGTGAGCTAAAGCTTTGTGTAATCCAAAGATATTTCCACTTGTATGATAATACAGATAGCAGGGTTTTTTAGCTGAGGCTTTCCCCAAAGTATTTTTATGTGTTCATGTGTGATTGATTTCTCATTCTCTATTATATGTGCCCCATTTGATCTTGCTAAAAATTGATTAAGCTTCCGCAAGTTTGTTTGTAGAAGTAGATCAAGTATTTCACTTTAGTATATTGCATTATCAAGTGATCTACAGTGGGAATTTCTACACGGAGTAACAGTAACGGCAGAGTAACAGCATCGGCGGAGTAACAACAATGACTGTTACTTGGAAAATTTCTTAGTTTCTCCTTGTCATAATTCGGTTCTTATTCCTGCAAAAAGACAAACAAGTAGTAACAACATATTATTATTATTATTTATTTTTTATTTTTTTAACAGAAGGCAAAGGGAGTATTCTCTGCACCAACAACCATCAAACCAGATGTATCAGAAAGATGTTTGATGAAGGCATCCTTAGAAGTTGGATGGTGATATAACTTCAGACGGTGTCCGTTCACTAGGAAGGAAGTACAATTTTCATCTACTGTAACCAATCTGACTGTTCCATTGTCGAATACAACGTCCACTTCATAGGGTCCCATCCAATGAGTGTGAAGCTTTCCTTTAAAATATTTGAACCAGGAGTCATAGAGCAATGCCCAATCTCCTGTATGAAACACCTTATTCTTGATAAATTTATCATGCCATTTCATTCTCTGTTGTTGGATAGCAGTGGTTCTCTGGACAGCTACTGAACGAATCTCGTCTAACTCATTGAGTTGTTCCAGCCGGTGTTTCTGGGCCTCTGATAAGTCTAATCCCACTTCCAAAGCCGTTCTGAGCATACTGATCTCGAACTCTACTGGAAACAAGGGGGATTTCCCATAGACTAGCTCAAATGGTGAAAACCCGGTTGTATTCTACCATGTCGTCCTATACGCCCAAAGAGCTTCTGGAAGTTTCTGCGACCAATCCCAGCAATGACTTGCTACAGTTTTTGTCAAGATATTTTACAATACCTTTTTTGTGCTTTCTACTTGTCCATTCACTTGGGGATGATAAGGAGTTGTCACTCTGTGTTTAACCCTGTATTTCTGCATAAGCCTCTCTATCATGTGGAATGTGAACTGTGCTCCTCCATCAAAAACAATTTCTCTTGTGGTACCATATCGGGCAGAAATCTCTTCAAAAAGGAAATCTCCAATCACATGTTCTGTTGCTTTAACAACCACTCTGGCTTCCACCCACTTAGTCACATAATCAGTGCAGACCAGGATGTGAACCTTCTGGTGAGAAGGTGGGTTGAAGGGCCCAACGAAATCGATGGCCCACTTCTCAAAAGTTTCAAGGACTATCTGGGGTTGTAATGGCATTTTGTCTAATTTCCCAGGTTGTCCCATCCGTTGACAGCTGTCACATCTTCAGACATAATCTCTAGCATCGTGAAAGATAGAAGGCCAGTAGTATCCCATTTGTAGTACCTTATGGCCTATTCTTTTATCTGCAAAATGTCCTCCACAAGGTCCACCATGGGTGGCCTCCAATATCTCATAGATATCATCCTCTGATACACAGCACTGAATTTGTTGATCAACCCATGTATGAAAGAGGTATCTTGCCATCCATAAATATCAGGTACTATGATGAATAATTTTCCATTGATCCTTGTATGACAAATGATGAGGTACCTTCCCTGTAGTAAGATAGTTAGCAATATCTGCATACCACAAAGTGTTAGTGAAAATTGCAAAGAGATATTCATCTGGAAAGCTATCTTCGATAGGTGTACTTTCAGCATTATTTCCTAACCTAGACAGAAAATCAACAACCATGTTGTCCTTCCCTGGTTTATCTACTATGGTAATGTCAAATTCTTGAAGTAGTAAAATCCATATTGTAATAAGACCAGGAGTAACACGTTTATTCATAAAGTACCTGATGGCTACATGATCAGTATGTACAAAGGTGGGGTAACCAGTGACATAGTGCCGGAACTTTTTGATGGCGTAGATGACAGCAAGGAATTCGTTTTCAGTCACTGTGTACTTTAACTCAGCAGGAGCCAAGTTCTTACTGACATAGTAAACTGCATATGGTACCTTATCCACTTGCTGCCCCAAAACTAACCCAACTGCTGTCTAGGAAGCATCGGCATGAATATGGAATGGTAATTCCCAGTCTGGCCCTCCAAGGATCGGAGTGCTATAGACCAGTTCCTTGATCTTCACAAAGGTTGCATCATAGTCATCTGTCCACAGAAAGTCTGCATCTTTTGTCAGTAATTGAAAAAGCGGTTGTGTTGTCTTAGAAAATTTTTTTGTAAAGTGCCTGTAATAACCAGCGCAACCGATAAAGCTACGTACCTGAGTGGGTGTTCTGGGTATTGGAAAATGTTGTATTACCTTTATCTTAGTTGGATCCATTCGGATTCCTACAGCCAAAAGCAAGTGTCCCAGGACTATTCCTTCGTTCATCATCATATGGCATTTTTCCGTACTTAAAGAGACATGCACCTGCTTGCATCTTTCAAGAAATTTTTCTAGCTTCCCCAATGCTTCTTCGAATGAATCTCCATATGCCATGAAATCGTCCATATAAATCTCAACACTATCATCCATCAAATCAAAGAAAATCCCTAAAATTGCCCTCTGGAATGTTGTAGGCGCTTTATGGAGACCAAATGGGAGGACCCAATATGCGAACGTTCCCCAAGGGCATGTGAAAGTGGTCTTATCTTGATCTTCAGGAGCTATCTGGATCTCGTTGTACCCGCTAAATCTGTCCAGGAAGGAGAAAAACTTCTTCCCAGCCAACATATCCAAGACTTGGTCAATGAATGGTAACGGAAAATGGTCTTTCTGAGTTGCCTTATTTAATTCTCTATAATCCATGCATATCCGCCATTTACCATTTTTCTTAGGGACCATTACCAATGGGGAAACCCATTGGCTATTTGAAATGGGGTAGATAAATCCCACATCCAGCAACTTTTGAAGCTCTTCCTTAACAATGTTTTTCAGAGCAGGGTTCATTCTCCTCTTGGGTTGCCTCACAGGACGACAGTCCTCCTTAATGTATATGTGATGGGTGCATAGATTAGCAAGAATCCCCTTCATATCTGAGTAGTCCCAGGCGAAGGCTTATTTTTGTTTCTGAAGAACATCCAAGAGTTGTTTCTTTTGGGACTCTGACAGATCTGGATTGATATTCAGGGATTTTCCTGGTTCTATTTCCACAGAAATACTGTCATGGGGCACAGTTGTAGGTAGCTCATCAAATCCATCTGTTGTTCCAATACTTTCCTATGTCTCACAGCTCAAGACGGACTCCAAGATTTGTTTATTTAAATCTGAAACAGAACAGGGATCACTAATAAAGGTAGTAATTGTGTCATCTTCCATTTCGGTTTTTAGTTGGAGGGCCTGTCCAATAGTAAGAACTGGTCTTAACTCCTCATTTTCTGATTCAGACTCTTTCCTGGGTAAATATTTCTTGCAGCCTGTTGATTTTGCTAATGGGTTAGGTTCTGCGGGAGGATATAATACTATATTCTTAGTGTTTTGTCCATTTGAAATGATCATATGTCCAGACCGACACCCAATATAAGCGTCTACGGTTGCTAGCCACGGTCTTCCCAGAATCAGGGGATGTGTTTGGAGTACTAGGAAGTCCACAGGGTAGTGCAATGAATCAACCAAAATTGTGATATCTTCTAACTTCCCTATCAGTTTCACTGTAGATCAATCTACCAGCTCTAACACTGTAGGTGTGTGTTTCAAGTTACGAAGACCTAATGCATGCATAGTTTCAGTAGTGATGACATTTATGGAAGCATCCAAATCTACCAGTACATTTTGAATTTCTACCCCATTAATTTGCACGATTAAAATTGGGTTCCCGGGATCCCCATACTTTACAAGCATGGACCTTCCCATCATAAAATCTGATAACTTCCCCATTACATGAATGGTGAGCAAGTCTCTTGATTTCTTTTTAGGCTTCTTAGCACAATATTCCCTAAAAGTGTTTGCGTATATAGGTACGTCCCTCATAGCTTGCAGTAGGGGAATCTCGACATGTAAATTTTGTAACTCCCCTAACAAGTCAAACTCAGCTTGAGCAGTTTGTTTACTCAAAGCCAACCTTGGTGTTTTTGAGTAACTAGCTATTGAGGAGGTGTATGATTTTTGTTGACTCGATTTGATTCCTCTTCAACCATTTCTGGTTCCTTTTCCTCACTGTCAATTTGTTCAATGATAACTGGCGAGGGTTGAACATCTACTGTCCGCCGAGATCGTAAATTCATCTCATAGAATTTTGCAGTAGAGATGTTGTATGAAGGTAGGTTGAGGGTGTCATCTTGTTGAGCCCCTTTATTGTTAGGATTCGAGTTGGGTTGGATGGGAAGTTGGGGACGAACAGGCTAATTACCAAAAGGCACATTAGAGGGTAACTAAAGTTGTTGTGGCATTGACTGGGGAAACTGCCTAGGAGGAGAAGGTCCTTGCCAGTTCGGAGCCCATGAGGAACTCGAACTAGCTTGAGGAGCCCACTATTGCCAAGGTGGAAGCTGGTATTGGGGCCACATGGGCGGATAAGGCATGGACTGAGGACCCATATTAAAATTACTAAAATATTGAGATGGATCCGGAAACATACTTTTATTTCCCATTGACGGCCAAGGTTGCCATGGATTTTTAGGTCCCATAAAGTACAGCTGCTCCATCTCTTTCCTTGTCCCTTGAAAACCCGTTTTCAATCCTGGCAAGGATGGGCATGAAATTGTCGCATGATTCAACTCACATATTACACACTCCTCTACAGAGTTTAATGGACATTCCCTCTGTGGGTGTTTCTTCCTGCATGTTGAGAAACATACAGCCATAGTTCTTTCCAATTCTAGTTGTTTATGTTTTACCTGCAGCGTGTCTATTTGTTCAGACAAGGTACTCAAGATATCAGTCCTCGGGCTGTCCAACAAATTCCCAATTTATGCTTTTGAAACACCTCCACCATATACTTTTGTTGATCGAATCCCTTGTTTATTCATTGCAACTCCCCTTGAGCACTGGATGCACAACTCGCAGATGGTGTCAAAGTTCTCCTTTGATATATCTCCCTTTCCAACTATATTTAACAATTCTAAAGAGTCCTCTCGGAAGTCCCAGAGAAGGATAATTTTCAAAATGTCCTTATCCAGGTCAGAGTGACCTGATCTCTGCAATGTGTATTTAAATAATTCCACACAGTCTTCCATATTTTCGTCCTCTTTATGTGTAAATTTGAAAAGCTCTTCCTTAATATCCTGTGATTTATAGTAGTCCTGGTACTTCTCCAAGAAAGCAATTCTCATCTCCTCCCATGTGGTGATAGACCTCCCCCTAAGACCCATAAACCACCGCAGGGCTGTCCCTTTTAGCGTAGCAAGGAAGATTTTCAATTTCTGAGCATCCATTATATAATCATATCCTCGACACACAATTTCAAATTCAAACAAAAACATGTTGGGGTCTTCTAAAGTAAGCCCATGGAAACTGGGTAAAGTTGTTAAAGGAATGGGCTTTGTTGGTGCGCCAGTCCCAAGATCCCCAATTGGGAAGTCAATAGTAGAGGTTGTAGGTGCCATGAATATCCTCCAATACTCATTGGGGATTTTAGCAGGCTCCACAGGAAGGGCTTTTATCATAAGGGTTCGAGTTGCCTTAACAGCGCTCCCTCTATCCTTTGGTGATAGAAGTGTCTCTACAATTTCTTCCTCCCTGTCACAGTGGCTTGACCCTTCAGATCTCCTCTCTGCAACTTCTTCTTCCCTAATGGGATGGACTGTTTCCTCGGATGTTTTACTTGTAACTTCTTCTTCTTCTGTTACAAGCAACGGTACCCCTTTATCAAGCGTACTGTTGTTTGTCTCTCCAGCTGCTGGAAGGGCCTGTTGTATCAAATCAGCACGGGGTGTTGTGGACGGCACTGGTTGATCTATAGATTGTCCCGCAGATCTTGTCTGCGCACCTGGCCTCACGGCTGCACGGGAAGACGCCTCTGGTTCAGCTTTTGCAGTGATTTGTTGGATATAAGTATTCCTTCCCAAATCCTGTCCTCCCTTCTTTGGGGCTCTCCCTCTGCCCCTTTTATTTGTCTCTCTGCTCATACAAGTTGGTGTGAGGAAAGATGTTGATACCAAATCACAGTGCCCAAGACCTGGATTAGGGCGTAAAAATACCATTCCCTCCCTAGGACAAGAGATCATGTTGAAAAGAGAATATTTAACAGAAAAAAAGAAAAGAAAACAGGAACCTAGGGTTCAGGGCCTGGAGCAGGCCGTCAAAGGATTCCTCCCTCCCCAGGACAAGAAACCCAATCAAGAAAAATAACACACACACAAGAAAACCTAACACTTCAAGACCTGAAGTAGGGTGTCAAAGGACCCCTCCCTCCCTAGGGCGAGAGATTGGGTTTCTCAAAACCAAAACAACAAAAATGCTAGGGAAATCTAAGCTCAGGGCCTGGAGCAGGGCGTCAAAGGACTCCTCCCTCCCTAAGGCAAGAGATCGGCCCTAATAAAATAGGAAAACAATAAAAGCACAAAACAAATGAAATACCTATGCTCAGGACCTGGAGCAGAGTGAGAAAGCTCGTTCTCTCCCCAAGACGAGAGATTGACCCTCTGGTTGATACAGATCGTGTCTTGCACCTTGTTAGCCTCCTCGGCAATGGTGCCAAAATGTTGGTGTCCAGGTATGAACAATTTATTCACCCCTTTTCCTACATTAATGTATCAATCCGGGTGCATATTATTTTCAAGGCAACATGCAAGGTATATGCAGGGGCAAGGTTACAATCTATCATTGACCAAGGGTTCGTGATTACCAAATCAAAGCATTGCTGAAACAAAAATAGAAACTCAACTGCAGAACTTAAAAAGGTATTCACAGTGATCTAAAGAATTTACAACAACAATCAAGAAATAAACACAACAATGACAATACACACATAACAAGAAAACACGCAACACCTGATCAAAAGAGCGGGCCCAACTCTCTGATCAGGGCTGTGTTACTCATAACGAAAAATAGAACAACAAAAAGGGTTGTATTTTATTAATTTGAACAATGTTGTTACAATATAATGTATGGTCTAGCTAACCCTTCGTATAGGAATGACAAGTCTTTTTATACAGTACAAAGGGGAGTAACATCTCTCCCCAAAACCTAGCAACTATATGCCCAAAGATATACATCAGTTCAACACAGCACCAACGCTGAGAAAGCAAGAATAGGAATGATCCAAAACAGGTTGAGAACAACTGCAAATTAGTTATGTTGTTTCATCATGGTCGATCAGCTGCTGTGAATCACAGAACTGCTATGATATGTCGTGAGGTCAACACCTGTGCTCCAGAATCTGCGGTCATAACATGTTTTAGTGGTTTGCATAGGCAAAACCCTCATGACTCTACTTCATTAATTAAATATCCCAAGAGATGAAGAAAGGGGAATTACCTCATAGTTTTACATAGTAAATATATGTGAATGAATACAAAAGGGATGAAAAGAGGAGTGGAAATGCAGGAAAAATATAGGTTGATTTGGTGCCCAACAGTAAGCTTGGTAGGACTATTTCTTCGTCATGTCCAATTTCTCACCCCGATCCGGGAGATAGCACAAAATTTGAATCCAAGACTTCTGGTTTGGTGAGAATTCATTTCCACAACCATTACCAATTAAGCTACCCCAAGCGGATTTTTTTTTTAACTATTATTGAAAATAAAAACAAATTTGAATTTTTTTTTTAATAATTAAAAAATAAATAAAACTATTCTAGAAAATAAAAATAAAAATAAGATTTTTTTTAATAATGAAAAATAATTTATTGTAACAAATTATGAGATAAATTTATTTGACAATCATAGATCAAATTTTAAACAATTTTTTTTCTTTCTAGAATCAATGGTAAATTTAGATCTCATAGTCACTTTTTTCTACATCTATTTATTTTTTTTAGGGCAAAATTTCATTTTCAAGGCTACCATACAACATTTTGAGTGAGTTGAATGAATTTATTTATGGATTAGGGATGACATGTAAGTGAGGCGGGAAAGTGTACAATTTGCAAAGGACAACTATTTTGAAGTCATGCTCAAGGAATCATGGATGGACTGTAAGCTTAGGGAATATGAAAGAATAGAAATGTCATGATGAAATTTCTGCTAACATGAACTTGAATTCTTCATGTTCTTTTCGAAAAAGAAATTGGTTTTTGGAAACCACTTGTGCATAGATTGATCTTCTTTAATCTTCCTGAAACCTACAAAAGCTTAGCACTAATATGCAATAAAGATTCTCAAAGGAGAAAGGTGATCAAAATCTCTTCATACAATATATACGTAATAAATTCATAAATAGTGTTAATATTACAAATTCAAGGAAGATACATAAAATTGAAATGCACTTTCACTTGTCGGGAAGTAGTGGACCTTGGATTACCTGCCAATATTTTGTTGTTAATTTCTTCGTTTAATATCAAATTTGAGTGATTCAAAATCCAAGTTAAAGCAACTTTATATCACAAACATGTTTTTAATGATTTGATGATTTTTCCAAGTCCAATTGCTGCAAAATCCATAAAAAATGATCATATTTTATTGTCTCAAATGCTAATTAAAACTATCTCATAACGTAGATTTCGTCGAGTTCTTTCCAACGACGGTTGAATCGCCTTAAACAGACGTCATATGAGAAAGTTATGGTTGATTGAAGTTTTAGCAAAACAACGGAAATAAGGTGCATGGGTGCCACGTGGCAGCACTAGGGAGTGCCATGTGGTAGCTCCGAAAGGTACCACGAAGCATAACGATGTTGATGTGGACACTGAATTGGTACGCTCATGTGGCAAAGTGATGTGGCAGACAGCAAGGCGATGATTGTGCAAATGTTGACCAATAGTATGATGTCATATGGACCAATCCAATTTTGTCATGTGGCAGTGAAAATTGTCAAATATTGGCCTCCATTGGATTTGAACTCATAAGTTCACTTTTACAATTTCAAAGACTTACCAATAAACAACAATTCAAATTTGTGAAACAATAGCGAGAAAAACTTTATTTAAATTTTAAAATATTAATCATTTGACAAAATGATTAACGAAGCAACAATTTGACAAATGGGCAGCAAAATAAATTCAGGATTTTTGAGAAAAATTCCAAGTGTCTAATTGCTCCAAGGCACTTGTTAATCAATTTCATGCCACCAAAATATTTTATTTTCAATTGAACTCATTCTTTTCACTAAAAAAATGGATCTCACAACCAATTTATTATATAAAAACTGAGAAAACATTGAAGCCAAAACTCATAATTTTTTTTTGCAAATTTTTATTTGCAGGTAGAGCGAAAAAAATTATGGCCTCTCTGCATAAATTTCTTGGTTGTGTTGTGGTCAACTGTTCTCAGTGGGGGTTTTTATTTTTTTATTTATTATTTTTTTTTTCCCGGCCCATGGTCATCCTGTACGTTGGTTCTCGTTGTGTGGAAGGTCAACCTTTGTTGTGACTGTGGCCTGGGATTGGATGTGTGTTTTGAGGCCTCGTACTGCGTGGCATGAGAGTCGTGCCTTAGCGGCCTAAGCATATGCGTTTAGCCTCGCCTTATGGCTGGCCTCACACATATGTGTGGGACATGGCCTTGGATTTGGCCTCACATATATACGTAGGCCAAAATCCATGGGATTTTAAAAAAATAAAAAATACAAATATTGTTAATTTATTTTTTATATTTTTTATTAATTTAAAAAAATAATTAAAAAATAAATAAATAAATAAATATTATTGAAAATAAAAACAAATTTTTTTTAATAATTAAAAACAATAAAACTATTCTAGAAAACAAAATAAAAATAGGAATTTTTTTAAATAATGAAAAAGAATTTATTGTAACAGATTACGAGATAAATTTATATGACAATCAAAGATCAAATTTTAAACATTTTTTTTCTTTTTAGAATCAATGCTAAATTTAGATCTCCTAGTCACTTTTTTCTAGATCTATGGTTTTTTTAGGGGGAAAAATTTCATTTTCAAGGCTAACATATCTAATTTTCCTTTCTAATCTTCCAGGTCGGAACAAGGCGCAAGAAGAGACCATACTCAGGAGTTTTGTCAATTCATTATTCATTTGAAATTTGGAATTAAAGTAAGAAGAATTGATCTCAAACCTCAAATTTTAGCTCTTTAAACTCCACTTGTTCTTCTTCTTCACAACATCCTTTTTATTGTAGATCTTCCTATCAATGGTTAGTGAACAAGGTGGCTCTTACTGCACCACCAAATTAAAATTTCCAAGGAAATAATGAAATCAACTTTCAAAACAAAAACTCAAAAACTTTACCGAGCTTGGTTTTATTTTCCTATTCTATCCTATACTATTTTGAAAAAGTTTTTTTCCTTTTTTCAAGTGTAGGAGGATTTCCAATGAAGCTATTTACATATCAAGATCCCTAGTATGCTCACATCTAAATTTGAAAAATATACCTCGATGTTCACGAGGATATGAGATACCAACTATAGATTTAGATTTGGCGCAAGGATTTGTTGAAGACTGGAAGAATGGTACGGTGTAGTCATTGTTTGAAACCAATCTTCAGTGCAGTTCTTGCTCTCTAAGAAATGTTTGGTCATTATTCTAGATCTCTTTTCCATAAAAGGATTAGTCTTGAAATTCTTATAGTACAAAAATTGATTGAAATTTATGCATCTAAATTATTTTTAACATGAATTTTAACTATGCATCTAAAAATGAATGCAACTAAAAAAATATGATTGAATCTAAAAAGGAATTATAGATTGAAAGTTAACCCCTATGTATACTTCAAGGCCACGACGCCAAAAATGTTGGGTAATTTAACTGTCATTTAAATTACTTGTCATTAAATTGTCAAACCCAGGGTTCGTGAAATTGCGAAGTACACTTGCACAATATATGGCTAGGAATTAGCTTTCAATTTCAAAAGAAAATTTATCTTTTTTTTTTTTTTTTTTTTTTTTCTGAATCAGGCTAATCTATTATATTACAAAAAGTCAAAAATTACATCAGTATTACAACAGGGTCTTAGCCCTGTAACTCCTGTCGAGAGATTGACAGTTTGACCAAGTTTAGACATATCTAAAATTCAACAGGTACAAAAATTGGGGCGATGACAGACTAACATTACGACATATGACATTGCTTATGGCCAACACATAGAACATATGGATAGCCAACACATAGATTTTGAAATCTGGACTGAAACCAGACACATACAGATAACGATGAGTGAAAACAGAGATAAGCTTTCCCTTCCCGGCCATTGTGGGAGAACTGTTGGCTGAATTATTCATCGTCGGTGGTATGCGGTTCATCCTCCACTTTGCCCCTGAAGTGCTTGGGGTCGTCTGAATCAGAGAGCAGGATCCTCTGAGCCAATTCGCTTGGGCCCGCAAGGGCAGCCTGAGAGTCTGGGGAAGAGCTTTCCTTGATTGGGCGTTGCAGATCGATAGTAGACACCTGCATATCAATTGTGGGAACAATCCCTTGAACCGGAGGAGGGTTTCTCTGCGGTGCTTCCACTTGACCTCTAGAACTACCACAATGCTCAACAGAAACTGAGACGATGAATGTAGAATTTGCTAGAGTGCAGGGTATTCTATACCTGACAGTGGGATGCGTTGTGTGACCACATTCCATGATTTCGCCATACCCAGGTGCCCTGCCACGGCCTGCTGCCCGACCCGAGGAGCGGTGATGGTCCGAAGTGACCTCAACTGAGGAAGAGGGAGAAATTGTTGACCTTTGAGCATAAGCTCGACCCCTTGAGCTTCCTCGATGGCTGCTCATTCTCGAACGCTCGCACTGCATTATCAAATTTGCCAAAGAGCAGGAAAGTCCCTGCGCAGTCCCCCACAGAACCAGAGGTTTTTCCAGTGTTGCCGCTGAGTTCCCAAACTCTATGAAAGAATGCGGGAAAATGACAGAGGTTTCTGGCCTTTGTAGCGCCATCTCACCAATTCGCAGGAGAACCATTAAGACTGAAAGGACTGGAATTAAATTTCGTTGAGGATCGACCGCCGTCACCCTTAAGAAACCATCTGCCAGGTACTGCGTGGCTCGTCCGGGCTGACACTTGCCCATGTGACGAGCCTTTGGGTTGCTACGCGTATGAGACACCCGCATCCAGGAAGAAAATTATAATCTATTGAAAGAAATTGCAAAACTGAAATAATACTATTCATGATAAAAAAATGTCTTGAGATGAATATACACACATTTTCTTTTTCAAAAGTCTCAAATGCAGAACTTGGAAATAATCTTTTAATCTATGAAATTGGAATGAAAATTGACATGAAAGTAAACTTAATCTGTGAATTTAGACTTTATCTTGATTTTGAGACACCTTTCGGTAAAAATCACATTGCAGAATTTTTTGTCAACGCATTTCGAGCCACCCAGTGTGGTTCATCGTTAAGACAACATGAACCACACTGGATGGTTCGAAATGCGTCGAAAAAAAACTTAATCTATTGACATGAAAATTGTCAGGCCAGGGTAACTCCAGAATGAGCGGAAGAAAAACTGATATGTTATTTCATTAGAGAACTATTGTTTATATACAAAAAGGAGACGGAATAGTTCATCTTCTTGATGACTGTTCACGTTCCAGTTCACCCATCCGTTGAGGATTAGGTGTCAACATTCCCCCCCTTAATCTGAAGGGATGTTGGTGAGTCCAAGCATCGTTCTGAATCTTTCAAGCTTTTCTCTTCGAAGCGCTTTGGTGAAGATGTCTGCAATTTGCTCGTTTGTGGAACAATGACGGAGATGGATTGTTTTGGCCTCAACATGATGTCGGATCAAATGATATTTAGTATTGATGTGCTTAGTACGATCATGGAACTTTGGGTTCTTGGCCAACTTTATTGTAGAGGTGTTATCAATCATGAGTGGAGTTGATTGTATTTGTTTTACCTGCAAATCTTCAAGAATTTTCCTGAGCCACACAATTTCTTTCGTTGCTTCAGCTGCTGCCACGTATTCTGCTTCTGTTGTGGAATCTGCTGGTACTGATTGTTTGCGTGATCTCCATGAGACAGCTCCTGATCCAAGACTCATAGCATATCCTGAAGTAGATACCCCAGTTTCTTTGTCTCCATCGAAGTCTGAATCAGAGTATCCAATCAAGTTGAAGTCATCCACCTGTGTATACTTGATTCCAAGGTCTTGAGTTCCCTTCAAGTACCTTATAACTCTTTTTGCAGCAAACCAATGTACCTCACAAGGCTTTTGCATAAACCTGGAGAGGATTCCAACAGCAAATGAAATGTCTGGTCTGGTAGTATTGAGGTAGATGAGACTTCCTACAAGCTGTCTATACTTTGTTGCATCCTCGAATTCCTTTCCTTCAATAGATGTGAGCTTCAAGTTTTGTTCCATTGGAGTAGAAAGAGGATTGCACTCTGTCATGCCAAATCTGTTTAACAAATCTCCAATGTATTTCTTTTGAGAAAGAAATATGGATTTTGGATGTTGGGTTACTTCAATGCCAAGATAGTAATGAACATAGCCCAAATCAGTCATTTCAAAACTTTTTCCTAATTCTTTCTTTATGGATGCAATATATCTTTCATTATTCCCTGTCATTAAAATATCATCTACATATACCACAAGATATACAACTGTTTTGCCAACTTTCTTGACAAATAAAGTTGCATCATCAAGATCAAAATGTTTGAAGTTGAGTTTCAGAAGATGCTCAGTTAGTTTTTCATACCAGGCTCGTGGTGCTTGTTTGAGGCCATACAAGGACTTCACAAGTTTGCATACTTTGTGTTCATGTCCTTTCACAGCAAATCCTTCAGGCTGGGACATAAAAACGTTCTCTTTTAGATCTCCATTCAAGAATGCAGTTTTTACATCCATTTGATGGACTTTCCAACCGTTCTGAGCAGCTAGTGCAAAGAGTGTCCGGATGGTGGCCAATTTTGCTGTGGGGGAAAAAGTTTCCTCATAATCGACCCCTTCCTTCTGTGCAAAACCTTTTGCCACAAGCCTAGCTTTGTGCTTGGCAAGTGAGCCATCAGCTTTGTACTTGTTCTTGTAGACCCACTTGCAGCCAATTGGTTTGGTTCCAAATGGAGGATCAACCAGCTTCCAAGTGCCATTCTTTATGAGGGCATCATACTCCTTCTGCATCGCTTATTTCCATTCATCATGAGAAGAAGATTCTTTGAAGGAATTTGGTTCAAAATTTGTAGACAAGTTCAATTCACAATCATAAGTAACATCCATATCAACAGGTGAATTAGAGTTATCTACATCACCTCCATCTTGTCGGTTTGTATTTCTGGTTCCTGTTTTTCCAATTTCATCAGGATGAACACTTTCAAGTGTCTTTGTCAGCCACTTTGGGGGACCTTTCTGAGATGGTCCAGGCTGCTCTGTTGATTGAGTTGGGACTGAATCAAGATTGAGTCTCCCAATTCTATCAATTACATCACTTAAAGGATCATCCAGTGTTGGAGTTTCATGCAAGGGAGATTGTTCTTCAGAAGAAGATTCCATATGTTGATCTAGTATAGGAATCCCCCCTTCAAGATGTGGAATCTGATTCTCAAACTCTTGAAATGATTTCGTTTTTGTGAATCTATCCAAGCGATCAAGTTGCCGCTCAACAACACTGTCAGATTTGGATGATTCAAGAAAAATGACATCTCTAGATACAAAAAACTTTTTATTTACTTCATCATAGAGACGGTATGCTTTAGAGGTGTTTGAATACCCCAGGAAGATACACTTACGACTTCTAGCACCAAGTTTGTTTCTATGTACCTTTGGTATTAAAGCATAACAGGTAGAACCAAAAATCCTGAGATGTTTTACCGAAGGAACATGTCCATACCACAATTCATAAGGAGTCTTGTTTCTTATAGCACTAGATGGACATCTATTCTTTATATATGCAGCACATAGGATAGCATCAGCCCAAAACATTATCTTTACATTTTTGAAGAAAAGCATGGATCGTACCATATTCAAGATTGTTCTATTCATTCTTTCTGCTACACCATTTTGTTGGGGATTATAAGGTACAGTTGTTTGATGTTTGATCCCATGTTGGCGAAGATAGTTTTCAAATTCATTTGATGTATATTCTTTTCCATTATCAGTGCGAATAGACCCAATATGAGATTGTGCATCATTTTCAATCCACTTATGAAAATTCTTGAATGTTTGAAAAGCATCAGATTTGTTCTTCAATAGATAAACCCAACACATTCTGGTGTAATCATCAATAAATGTCATGATATATTTATTTCCATTTGCAGAAGGAACAGGCATTGGACCACATAAATCTGAATGAATGAGTTCAAGCTTCCTATGTGCTCTTGAATGTGAATCATGAAAAGACTGTTTGCTATGCTTTCCTAGAATGCAAGCATCACATTGCTTATGGTTTCTAGGAATTGTAGGCAAACCAGCAACACCATTTTTCTTCAACAAGCGGAGACTATCATAGTTTAAATGTCCAAATCTAGCATGCCATAATAAACTTGATGGAAGTGTACCTTCTTCATGATGAGAAATATATGAGAAATGTTGTGCATGAGCAGAGGTTCCTTGCAGTTTAAGAAGTCTTTCTTCTTCTATACCCCTCATGACAAGTGAGTGGTCATATGCCTTTCTTACCTCAAGCTTTCCATCAAACATATGAATGGAGTGACCTTGCTGGCGGATGTGGACCAGGGACAACAAGTTTCTTTTGAGCTGTGGGAGATATAGAACATGGTCCAGAAGAAAGTCTGGAAGACCAGGCAGTTTAAGCCTGATTGTGCCAAGCCCTGATGGCTTGATTTTTGACTGATCTGCAAAGTATACTGCTCCATCAACATTGTCACTGAAATCTTCAAAAAAATCTTTCCTATGAGTCATATGATAGGTTGCTCCTGAATCAAGCAACCAATCATTTTTCAAAGAAGCAAGTGAAGCATTAAACAAATCTTCATTTACTCCAATGTTACATTGTGCCTCAATATAGTGAGTGGATTCAGGTGCTTTACCTTTGTCTGTGTCATCAGTTTTACCTTTTTGCTGATTTCTTCTCTGCTCAATTTTGTCCCATGGTAGCTTTCATGTAGAAGCATCATGTGATCCATTTCGTTTGCAACGAATGCAATGCAGATCTGCATTTTCTGCTTGAGAATGTCTGCCCCCCTGCCTCTGAAGTATCTTCCTCTTCCTCTTCGTCCACCTCTTCCTCTTGTAGAATCTTGAGCAGGATGCTTTTCTTTATGAGCAAGGCAAACAGTCTCTTCAGAAGATTCAGGGACTGTTTTCTTTCCAAAGGCTTTCTCTCTTTCAGCAAACTTTTTCACAAGAGACTCAAAGGTTATGTCTTTAAGATTTCCATTTTCTTGTAAAGACTCAAGATAATTGGAGTAGGTAGGATAGAGTGCTTTGAGAAAGGCAATAAGAGAGATATCCAACTCAACCTTAGTGGATTTAATATCATGCATTATAGACTTTATTTCAAATGCAAGAGCAAGGGGATCATTATTTTTCAGTTCAAGAGTGAAGAGTTTAATCATGAGCTGAACAACTTCAAGTGCAGAATGTGAATCATAGAGTTCTTTCAGCTTTTTTAAAGCTTCAAAGGCAGTGGAATAGGATGAAATATGACGACTTACTTCTTCATTTACAGATGATGCGATCAATGCATAGGCTTTGCTGTTCTTGTTTTCCCAAATGACAAGTTCTTTATCTGATGTAGGCTGCAAAGGGTCTTTGTCTTCTTCTCCGACACACACTCCTTTCCACAACTCATTGTAGATGAGGGTGTGTTTTACCATCCGAGACCATTCAGAATAGTTCTCCTTGCCAGTGAGAACTATTCCAACCATAGAGATGATTGAATGCATTCTGTAAAAAAACATTTCTGCTAAAAAAACTTCTGCTGATAAGAAATTTCTGCGGATAAAAAAACTTCTACTGATGTACAGTGAAATTGTACTCAAAAAAGGGCAAATACTTTACTGTTTCTTCAAAGCCCTCCAAAGATCCTCACCATATTACATATGTATAGACTACGCATTCAAAACTCAAACGCTGGTTGATATATATATGTTGTTCAAAACACTAGCTGGTTAATATATATAGGTCAAGGTACTTTCACAAATAATGCTTTTAGCCGCTAGCACCTTTTTTTTTTGTTACATGGCAATCAACTCAAATTTTCACAACTCAAGCTACACAAGTGGGAGTCTTTATTTATACCAGTAAAGTTACTCTTCGTATTATTCATCATACCAAATGTATATACCTACCACATCAACAACAACAGACAAGTGCAACAATGAGAGTAGCCTCGTCATACCATCTTCGACTCTGCTATCATTTCTGGAACAAGTCCAGCAATTCGCACTCGCTGCCTTCGGCCCCTCCCAGTTCGACCCCAAGCACTATGTCTATTTGCCTCTTCGTTTCAATCTTTCCGTCACTCTACGGGCTTTTCAAGGCTTGTCAAACACCAACTCTCTGTCAAGAGACGATTTCAACATTTTTCTCAAGGAATATTTTGGCGAGGTGGGAAGCGATTTGGTAAATTATTACCATGTCAGACCATTACAAAACCTACGATGAATCTACAGCAGCTCGGATTCGCAAAAAGATTAGACGAGGACAATCAACTCTGATCCTCACCCAAGTGATGGATCTGCAGCTTCAGAGAGTCATTCAAGGCCGAAATTTTCAATAATTCTCGGCCTAATACAGACGGCTTGCCTCTAGCTGTCGTTCTAGGTTCGAACCACAGTAGCACATCAGGAAACGGCAGACGAATCGGTTGAAAAACATGAGTATCAAGCAGAGGTTAGTCGTCTTTTGGATTTGATAATACACAGCTTGTACAGTCACAAGGAAGTATTCCTCCATGAGTTAGTCAGTAATGCTAGTGATGCACTGGATAAATTGCGCTTCTTAAGCGTGACAGATTCAAGTCTTCTTGGTAATGGAGGTGAATTAGAGATTCGTATCAAGGCAGACAAGGAAAATGGAAAAATTACCTTGATTGATACCACAATGGCTCTGATTTGAATGTTCCTGAGAACAACGGGCTGCAGTCGGCGTCGGTTTCCTTTGAAATCTCCTCAACGGAAGGATCTACAACGTTCTCAATGATCTGTTGCAGATCCAGTGCATCTGATGTGGAGAGGCAGCGAATCACAGGACAATTTTTTTTTAAAACTGGTGCGCAGAGAATTAATGACACTCAGGGCAGAGCAGCGCTCAGTAGAGAGCAGCGCTCAGAACTAAGCAGCGCTCAGGACAGAGGAGCGCTCAGGACAGAGGCAGGAGTTACAACTATTTTTAGAACTTGGAACCTGGCTCTGATACCATGTCAGGCCAGGGTAACTCCAGAATGAGCGGAAGAAAAACTGATATGTTATTTCATTAGAGAACTATTGTTTATATACAAGAAAGTAAATCTATCTTATCAGCAGGAAAGTAAATCTATTCTAATGATTTGAAAGTAAAAACTTGAAAGTAAATTTAATCTAGAAAGCAACAAATCCTATACTAAGAAAGTATTGAATTCTTAATCTAGGAAATTTAAAGGCAACCTATTATGAAAGCAATGAAAGATCAATTAAAATTACTAATGTGTGCATTATCAAATTAGAATCATTCATGACTATATATGAATATAAAAGCAAACAAATTGAAAAACAATGAGTCTATGACATGAAAGCAATAATGTTTGACCTGCAAAATAACATGAATGGAATAAGTATAAAAGAATGTAAACAATGCATCTAATTAAAAGACTTAAAATGAATCATAAAAGAAATTCATCTGTATTTAAAAAAATGAAACATTAAAATGCATCTCATACACATTAGGTGGCCATTCTAAAGTGCATGAGAGGTGGAAAGTTGAGAAAACTATTGATCAAACACCAACCATATCAAAGTTAACTACAATGGTATTCATTACATCAATCATAATCATAGTGTCAATCCTTTACATCCAAAACTCTACATTGAATCATGAGAATAGCTCCCAAACTTTTCACACCTTTTGAGAGGAGAAGGAACTCCTATTTATACAAAAACTAAGATAACTAATTCATAAATGTAGATCCATGAATATCTCATGTGGTTACAACCATGTGTCAACATCTAGTAACTAGCATCTCTTCCTATACTCTCACAAATCTCTCATAGATTTGATAAGAGACACATATGAGAATTTCCATGATTCTTCTCCATGAATTGTGCTTGATCAATGATCTCAAATCTTCAAGAGTTTGAAGAAGAAATTCGAATTTGAGACTTAGAGGTCAAATATGACTGTCCTGGAATCTTCAAATATGCCTACACACATCACAAAACTCATCCAACTTCTATATATAAGTGAATGCATGTTTTTTTCTAATATTTAACCATAAATTCACTTATAATACCAAAATAAATGTATTCAAAAATAATGTGTCTAAACCCATTTTTTTTATGGAGATGGTCTTAGTGCACGATTATGGAGTCATGGAATATTAAAATTTTTGAAGCAAAGTGAAAGAAAAGAGGGTGAAATGAATGACAATTTGGAGACCCAACAACCCTTATTGGTTCTTATATAATAGAAAGTTTTTTTTTTTGCTTAAGATACCACTTCTTCCCCTACAAAAGAGTGTTGCCTCCTTTTCATTGTAACCTCTATATCAGGCATCCCATGGATATTCCTCTTTATCATGGGTCAAATTTTCTTTTTATGGGGTGGAGCTTCAAGTAATCCACAGGTCACTGCACGTGAGTGTGGGGAGGTGATCTATTGGTGCTTCTCAACTTCTTCCATTAAAGGTTTCCATATGACCCACTCTTCTTATGTTTGGACTTCCTCCTCCATTCTTTATTATGGTATATTTCCAGCTAGATGTCCCAAAAAAAATTCCCATTTACATCCTTCACATTCCAAATCATGCGCCACTAAGATTTTAATAAATTCAAGGTGCGAAACATAGGTCATGGGTATTTTACCACCTTTAATAGTGTATGACATGTGTTGTAAATTATTCCAAATGAAGAAAGACATGTTTACTAATCTATGGCATCAAATATGAGTCAAGAGGTTGAGGTGGTACTAAAACATGACACCATATCAACCTCGCAAGTTATAAAAAAAATTTACAAAATAAGAAACATTCGACCATGGTGGAGGTGGATATCTTCTGTGAAAACCTCTCCTTTTATTTACTAACATTTCATTCCCATATATAAAGTCCCCTTTCACATATGGGAGTGTCATGTTTCATGAAAACCATTGTTCCCCAACCTATTGTAGCCCTGTGAATTTAGCCAACATATTTATATTCATTATAAGTTCATGGTGGATGAATGAGACTTCCATGGATTTGTTGTGTGTGGAAGCACCGTTATTTTGACTTGGTTGCAATTGAAGGCACACTATATTTCAAGTTGTAGGGAAATAGAACCAACCTTGCCAAATTTGAAATGGAAGGACAACGAAACAATGAAGGTCCATGGGCTGACGTGAAATCATGGTGAAGGTATGGGATAGATTGATATGATGGTGAGGTAGTAAGGAATGATATCCTCCCCCCAAATAAAATGATGGCCACTTACGGTTAATGATGACGAAGGTAGTGAGTAATTGCATAAACTACATTGTAAAGCATTTCAAGTAGCGAAACTCTAAATCATTATTGGACCATCCAGTACTAATATTCTTCATAAATGACTCCTTAGATAATGTCTTTTTGTACATTTGGGTTCTATGTCTATTATCCATTAATGGCGTTTCGGCCTCTTCAATTGTATGAAGTATCAGGACCTATTTATCATACATAGTGTCAATTTCATAAGGTCCTCACCATCGAGTTTGAAACTTAATAATAAGACATGGTCTCCAACTTGGAACTTTTTATTCTTATTAATCTTTTCATGCCATTTAGCCCTTTATTGTTGGATGACATATGTATGATGCAAGGTTGCTTGACGAATTTCATCCAATTCGCTAATTTAACAGAGAATATTATTTAACTTTAGGAAAATCCATGCCTAATTGGAATGAATCCTTAATGTTTTCACATTTGTTTAGATATGTAGGAGAGACTAATTTCTATACACAAGCTCATAAGGTGTAAAATCCATGGTGATTTTCCACATTGTTCTATAGGCACATAGGGCTTCTAGAAGCTTGTTTTCCCAATATTTGAGGTGAAGTGCGATGGCATTTATCAAAATAGTTCAAGAATTTTATTCTTACCCTTCATTTGTCTACTAACCTATGGATGGTAAAGAGTGTTTACGCTTTGTTTGATTTGATAGAGCCATGTGATATTTCTAATGTGCCTTGAGGTGAATTGGGATCCTCCATTTGTAACAATCTCTTGAGGTATTTAAAACCTTATGAAAATTTCCTTATAGAAGAATTCTTCCATTGCTTTCTTTGTAGTTATTGAAAGTCCTTTGTATTCCATCCATTTGGTGACTTAGTTTGTACATATAAGTTTGTTTTCTCCAAGATGGGGGATTTATTGGTCCCACAAAATTGAGGGCCCAATTTTCAAATGGTTCTCCGAAAAATGTGTCTCCAAAGGCATCTCATAGGAATGAACTGGGCACCCCATTCTCTAGTTGTTCTCACATTTTTTCACATATTATTTTGTGTCATGGAATATGGTAGGACAGTAGTACACAAGATGGAGTATTTTATAGCTATTCATCCTTCAACAAATTTTCCATCACATAGTCATCATGACAAGTTTTAGAATGCCGTAAATTTAGTCTTCTCAATTATAGTGCCAAATAATAAGGTCTAGATCTATCCCTATGTAGAAAAGATATCCCTCGATCTATGAATACCTGCTACTTTGTATTTCAACCCTTTTTCATTATTTTGATGAGATATGTGGTGGTAGCTTCCATGAAACCAAACAATTAACAATATTTTCAAACTAGGGTGTGTTACTAGATACTGTAAAATGATGTTCATTAAGGAAGGTATCCTCAATTGGGGATGCATTCCCATATGTGGAAAAACTGGAAAAGAAGTTAGCAATGACATTATATTTCCTAGGTATATCCATGATGGTGAAGTCAAATTCTTGTAAGAGTAATAACCATTTAGTCACTCTACCTTTAGTAATAGGCTTGTTCATTAAATATTTTATTGCAAAGTGTTCAATATGTAAAATTATATAGTACCCATTTATATAATGTTAGGACCTATTTGTGGCATGAAAAACAACAAGAAAATCATTTCCTATTATAGTATAATTTAATTTGGCATGGTTGAGATTCTTACTATTGAAGTATGTTGCATAGGTTTAATGATCATTTAGTTGTCCCAGTACAACCCCAATAGAAATGTTTGAGGTGCTTATAGATATATGAAATGGTAGGGACCAATTTGGCCCCCTCAATATAGATTCCTTAGACAACTTCTTCTTCAAGGATTTGAAACCATGTCGAAAATTATCTATCCAAAAACAAATCATCGTTTTAGTAAGCAATGAAAACTAAGGACATGCTATTTTAGTGAAATTTTCAATAAAGTTCCTATAGTAACTATTATTTCCTAAGAAATTGTATACCTATTTTGGAATTCTTAGGGTTGACATATTTAGAATTACATAAATATTTTATGGATCCACTTTTATAGAAGTGACATGGTGTCCTAACGCAATATCTTCATTCAGTAGAATGACACATTGTATATTGTTGAGGGCCACATTGGATTCCTTGCATCTACAAAGTACCCATTGTAGCTTGATGTGTAGGGGTGAAACCCATCATGAGAATAAGTTTCGGTGGTCAGACTAATCCACCCTAGCTAAAAATAATTTGTTTTGGTCGTGACACATATCCACCCTATAAGAACTCGGATTCTTCATAGGTATTTGGTGAGAAGAGGTTGATTTTTTCCAGAGACCGTGGAGCTTGGAGACATAGTCAATTTATCCATTGTGGTAGTTCTAGGGTTTTTCTTGGACAAGTTGAATTCACCTTGAGGAACCCAATGTAAAAATTTCTCATTTCCCACCCCGGTTTTCAGTTTCACCTTATTTTTCCCATATAGTTAAATGGCCTTTCCCATATCCATACATTCAACAACTGAAAAAAAAAAAAAAAAAAAAAAATAAATAAATAAAATAAAATAAAATAAAAAATAAAAAAATTTGCTGAAAACACAAATTCTAGAAATTTTACAGAATGCTGGAAAATGCAGAAATAAAAATCAGTAGGTACAAACAGCCATTTAGCACATTTAAACACAGTGATTTTTTGTCAAGGTGACCCTGGAAAAACCCCCTACAACTCTTGGGGAAAACCAGTTCGAGAGCTCTTTCTTATTTCTGGAAATTTCCTTTTACAGTGAGAAATATTCAACGAAAAAATCAGCAAGCAAATTTTACAACTTATCTCGTTTTCCATGCCTCACAGCCAACTGGAAAAACTAGCAATAGCAAAACATAACAGCAATAAATGTTGTACGGCCTCCTCAATTTTTGTGCCAAATTTGTTGTATGGCCTCCTCGATTTTTGTGCCCAACTGCTGTACGGTTTTCCTAGAAAATCGTGCCCAACTTGCTGTACAGTTTTCCTAGAAAATCGTGCCCAACTGTTGTACGGCCTCCACAAATAAACTGTTGTATGGATTTCTAGAAAATTGTGCCAAATATCTGCCTTTCACTGTGTACTCACTCAGCTGTACGGATTTGCTAAACTGCTACCTTCGAATGTGTGCCAAGTTGTTGCCTCCTTCTCCTCCCTGTCCAGAAATCTCCCTTGCTCTCTTGCTCTCTCTCTCTCAATCTGCTCATGAAAGAATGAACGACCTTTTCCTCCTTTTCCTCCCTTAATCCAACCCTAAGTGACTTTTGGGTGATCCAACCCTTAAAAGTGAATTTAAGTGAAAATGCACCACCTCCCAAACATCATTCTTCATGACAGAAGAATACTCCTCGTGCATGGCCTCTCTCCAGACCTGCTGGCTAGCTGCCTCCTCATAGCTAGAAGGCTTAGAGTCAAGGATGTTGGTAGCCATTTCCATATAGCTACAAAACCTCTCAGGTGGTCTACTCTCTCTAACTGGCCTCTTAGACTCAGCGACAGATGTGGCATCTCTCAAGGTGTCCTGAAGCCACTTGGGCTTCCTCTTCCCTGAGTGCACTTCCCCCATAGGAGAATGAAACTCCTCCTCCCCATCATCATCAGGAGCCTGAACTCTTGACTGTTTGTCTGCTGTCCTCCTGCCTACACCTCAACCTGTAGAAGCTGAGGTATCGTGTGAACTGTCCATCAGTGGACTCCCTAGTGAACTTCTCTGTGAACTGCTCTGCATGCTGCCCAGAGCACCACCCCTCTGGCTCAGCGAGCCATTGCTCACTAACGGACCTGACATCCTCATAGATGTACCTCCTAATCCTCCTGATCCTTGCCCACTGGATCCCTGCGACTGACTCAATTGTTGCTGAGGGTTTGGCTGATCCAGATACTCTAACTCCCGTGACCTCCTAAAGGCCCTGTCCTCCTCGAACTTCACATCCCACCTGACAACAACTTTCCTCTGTGCAGGAATGTAAATCCAAAAGGCCTTTGAGGTCTCACAAAGATACCCTTCTCTACAGTGGGCTCTAGTTTGGTCCTCTTCTCCTTGGGTATGTAGGAGTATGTAATGCATCCAAAGATACGAAGATGACCAATGTCAGGTTTCTTCCCAGAAAAAGCCTCCTCCTGAGCCATGTGCCCCAAGGCACGATGCGGACTCCTGTTTTGCAAATAAATAGCTGTGTTGCAGGCCTCTGCCCACAAGAACAATGGCAACCCCTGATCATGTAACATGGCTTTGGCAGCCCCTACGATGGATCTGTTCTTCTTCTCCGCAACCCCGTTCTACTGGGGGTTGTAAGGAACAGTGAACTCCCTCCTAATGCCTACCTCTGCACAATAGTCAACAAACTCTCCAAGGGTGTACTCTCCTCCATTGTCCGACCTCAAGGACTTGATCTTCCGACCTGTCTGTGTCTCCACAAGAGCTCTAAACTCCTGAAACCGCTTGAAGACCTCACTCTTGGTCTTCAAGAAATAAATCCAGGTCCTCCTGGAGTGATCATCAATGAATAAAACATAGTACTCATATCCACTCAGGGAAACATGAGACATCCGACCGCTCACATCGGAATGAATCAAATCAAGTATCCCAGTCGCTCTGTTGTCACTGCTCGGAAAAGGGGATTTGGCAAACTTGCCCATCGCACATCCTCTTCAAGTATCAAAGTGATCAGTACTGAAATCTGGCACACCTGTAGTGATCTCCCGCAAGGTCCTCAAGGCTCCATGATACATATGTCCCATCCTGCGGTGCAAAATCTCACACAGCTCAGAACTGCTAGCTCTGTTGTTGGTACTACTGTTCAATGCCAAAAGGGACTAGAATGCAAACTTGTACACCTTTGCATGGCGTACACCTATCACTCTAGCTGAATCAGCTGGAGTGCCCCTGGGATACATCAACACCTATCCTCCCCTAAACAGTACCTCATATGCTCTGTCCTCCAAAGCTGAGACGAATATGAGGTTCTTCCTCATCCCTGGCACATAAAGAACATCTGACACCTTCAAAGGAGGTTTGGACTCCCTCTGAAATGTCAGTGTCCCCACACCAACTGCTCTAACAAATCTATCATCACTGAGTGCTACCTCTATATCAGTGCCACTCTCTGAAATCTCTGAGAAGTACTCACGGACTCCTGTCATGTGACGTGAAGCCCCACTGTCCACATACCAGATAGCCGAAGATGCTCCGCTAATCGAGGGAAAAGCATGCTCCCTCTAAACCTGTGTGGCAAGTGATCCTTCACTAGAGGACTCATATGCAGTGAACCCAAACTCCCGGTCAAAACGAACTGCAAAGTTCTCAACCTCTGCTGAAGCTGGCACGCTCTCGTTCTTCCCCTTCTTCTTCTTCTTCTCCGGACACACAACTGCATAGTGTCCCATCTTTTGAAATTCCAACACTTCACCTTGGAATAGTCCTTCTGTGTGTTACCCTGTTTACCTTTACCTTTGCCTTTTCCCCCACCATTGCTTGTGGAAGCCTGCTTCTTCCCTTTGCCTTTCTTGCCTCCTGCCAACAATGCTACATCCTCATCTTGCTCAACTGGTTTGGCTGCCCCAAGCTGACCTTTCCTGATCTCTCTCTGAATGCAATCATCCCAAAACCTCTCCCATGTGGGAAGGGTCTCACGTGCACAAACCCCATCAGCATAGTTCATCCATGAACGGGGGAGGCCATTCACTACAATCTGCACCAACTCAGTGGGTGAAATGTCCTCTCCAACTCCTGCCAACTCATCTTTCACATTAGTAATCTTTGTGAGATATCCAACTGCACTATCATTACCCATCTTAATAGTCTTTAGCTTCTCCTTCAGGACCATTTTTCGGTTCTCATTGGTACTCTGGTAGAGATTGGACAATGTTGTCCACATCTCATGGGCATTTCTCTTTCCTCTCAAATGAGGAATGCAATGGTCTTTGACTCCGTCTAGAATCAGTCTCTTACCCTTGTTGTTCTTTTTATTATACTCAGCCAACTGAGTGGCATCAGTAGGCACAAAAACAGGGTTCTGTGTGGTATGCACCATGATGTCCCATACTTCTACCTCCTCAAAGATGCTCTGCATTCTCTCCTTCCAAACGTTGTAATTGCTATGCCCATCCAACCTATCCTCCACCCTTAATCCCAATGACATCCTGCTGTCCTAAAACTGAAAAATAGCACTGCTATAGTAAAGATAAAACTGTTGCTTGTGAAAAATCAGCTTGCTGGAATTTTTTGAGTGAAAAATCAGCAGGCTGTAATTTTCCTCCTTGTTGTCCCAAACTGCACTTCAGCACTCAAGCTCTGATACCATGTAAAAATTTCTCATTTTCCCACCCCGGTTTTCACTTTCACTTTATTTCTCCCATATAGTTAAATGCCATTTCCCATATCCATACATTCAACAACTGAAAAAAATATTTTTTTGTTGAAAACACAAATTCTAGAAATTTTATAGAATACTGGAAAATGCAGAAATAAAAAATCAGCAGGTACAAACAGCCATTTAACACATTTAAACACAGTGGTTTTTGTCAAGGTGACCCTGGAAAAACCCCCTACAACTCTTGGGGAAAACCAGTTCGAGAGCTCTTTCTTATTTCTAGAAAATGCCTTTTACAGAGAAATATTCAACAAAAAAATCAGCAAGCAAATTTTACAACTTATCTCGTTTTCCATGCCTCACAGCCAACTGGAAAAACTAGCAACAACAAAACAGAACAGCAATAAATGTTGTACGGCCTCCTCGATTTTCATGCCAAATTTGTCGTACGGCCTCCTCGATTTTTGTGCCCAACTGTTGTACGGATTTCTAGAAAATCGTGCCAAATATTTGTCTTTCACTGTGTGCTCACTCAACTGTACGGATTTTCTAAACTGCTGCCTTGGAATGTGTGCCAAGCTGCTGCCTCCTTCTCCTCCCTGTCCAAAAATCTCCCTTGCTCTTTTGCTCTCTCTCTCTCTCAATCTTCTCATGAAAGAATGAATGACCTTTTCCTCATTTTCCTCCCTTAATCCAACCGTAAGTGACTTTTGGGTGATCCCTAAATCCAATGGCTGAAATAGATTGAAATCTAGGGCTGAGATTAAATTCTCATTTAAATCTCACTTTCTATTTTTTAATTCACCCCACTTTAATAAAGACCCACTTAGTCATATATTTCCAAAGTCACTTTTCCTTTCTAATTTTTCATTGACTTTAATAAAGTCACTTTAAAATTGGACTTTAGTAACTTTATCACTTAAAGTCACTTTTAAATTAGATTTGACTTTGCAAAAATTATAAAGTCACTTTTAAATTATATTTGACTTTGCAAAAATTATAAAGTCACTTTAGGAGAAAAAATAAATTCTTTTGGACACTTTTCCCTACGCCAAAGATCAAAGCCTTAGGGAACCACCTATCCTCCGGTACCAAATTTCAACACCCAACTTAATTGTGGTAGGATGAATTCTATATAGGCCAATGTCTCAAAAATCAACATCGAGATAAAATTAGCAAGGGTACAGAAAAAGAAAAAAAATCACAAAAAAACTGTAAAAATCGACAAACATTGACAAAAACAAAAAACAAAAAAAATCATTTTTTTTCAATTTTTTTAGCATTTAAAGCATCCAAAACATAAAACAAATGCATTGACACATAAATATGAAAATAAAACTAATATATGTATAAGTCTTCACTTGAGGAGCGAGGATGAGCACCGCAGGACTCCGTAAGGGTTTCGGTTAACCCTAGGTTTTTTACTGCAACCTATTACCATCACTGCTCCACGTACCCGTAGCCGACAGTTTTGCAGCCACCTTTCCCGTTCCCGGCCCATCCGTCATTTTCAGGATGTCTTCATCAGCTGGTATATTGGGAGATTCAATGAAAACAGAGGAGGTGGATTATACCAAGGACCCGCATCCTGACCTTGTCATTTTTGGGTGCCCTATCTTCTCATCTTCGGAAGCGGCCCTAGTCTCCCGTTGGATCCTCTTCCGTCAAATACATCACCGGTGGTTGCCTTTCCGGAGCATTGTTCAGATCCTCTTTCCACCGGGAATACCTCCCTGGATTCCCCTGCTCTGGATGTTCCCCCTCTGTCCCTTGGGACCCTTCATATATTGTCTGCTATCTCACCTCCGTCGCCTACTTTCGACCCGAATCTGCCCAGTTCATCCTTCTTCGCCGCAATGCAGGTCCACATCCTTCGGTGGCCCCAAACCCCTCTGTTTCTCTCCATTCGCCATCAGGTTGTTTTGAGACTCTGGCAGTCAAGGTTAGGTCTCCTAAATCCATCCCTCTAGACGGCTACCCGGACCCATTGGCGGACCACCCATCTGCACCTCGTCGGGGAAAAGGAAAACTAAGTGCGTGAAATCGACCTCAAAGGATATCTCGATCCGTTTCGATGAGACCTCTGCAATCGGGGAAGCAGCTATCATGGCTAGCACTATACTTGTCGGACATGTTCGTGGAAGGGCGTATTCGGCCACTCGTCTCACTCTCTGGGTCAAGGAAATCTGGGGGAGCGTTCTAAAAGAATTACCTGAGGTTCAAGTTTTACCAAGAGGTTGGTTCGCTCTCCATTTTGCTAAAGAAAACTATACAGACTTGGTGCTCGCCAGATACTGGCACATTGAGATGGCACCGGTCCTTTTAAAGAGATGGAGTCCTCTCTTTGATCCTGAGAGAGAACAAATTGGGGCCGGTCCATTATGGGTACACTTGCCAGGGCTCCCTCTATAGTACTGGTGTGAGGAAGTTTTCATTCACATAGGGAATGCCCTGGGGACTTATCTTGACCATGATCGCACATTCGTGGAATCAAGGAACAGAACCCTTGCTCGCATTTTGGTACACTTGGACACCCGCGAGGGTTTGGAGGAGAAGATTACCTTGCATTGGGGGAAATACACCAGGATTCATATTTTGGACTATGAAGGGGTTCCATTTCGATGTCGACAATGCCACAAGGTGGGGCACATTTTCAAGGACTGCCCCCTCAACAAGAAACCAGAGGACTCTCCTATATCATCCACTGCACCCTCCAGGACTGTCTCACCGGTTATTCAGCGTTCTCCTGTGCCGGGACCTACTCACTCGGCCAACATTTCTCAAAAGGCAACAGTTGAGGCTCACAGAACTAACTCGTCGTCGGTCACCAGGTCTCGGGCAGCCGCAGAAGCCGCCATAGCTTCGGGTACATCTCTCTCTCCTCCCTCCTCTTGTATTTCTCTCTGTTCCTCCTTGCATGTACCGTCCATCTCTATTGCACATTGCACTTTACCCACCTCACAAGTCATTGCACCATCCGCTCCCTCTTTGCACTCATTATCTTCACCCTCCTCTTCTCCATCTTCATCCAAGGGGTCAAAATCCCATCACTACAATCTTCATCCTCGCATACAATCTCGAGGGTCCCCATTGCATTTTGCTGGATTGGGACTTGCCATACCCGGTCCTACCCCCATGACTTCTTGAGGGAGAAAATCTGACCTATCAAAATCTATCAGACATGCTGGAGCTGAAGTTGCCTCTGGCCACCAATCTACTCTTGATGGGGTTCTTAGAGCAGTGAACACCCCTGGTAGCTTTCCCCCATGAAATGCCTTTCTTTTAACTGCAGGGGCATGGCTAGTGCCTCTAAGAAACTAGCCCTGCGCAGACTTTTTGAGATTGATCCTGTTGACATTATTCTACTTCAAGAAACCCTTGGCCCGGCTGATCTCATCACCAATTCTTTAACCTCTATTTCCCCAAGTTGGCATTTTTCGGCCATGGATTCTACTGGCAGATCTGGTGGCCTTGCGATTGGATACAACCCCAAATCCATTAGAGTTCAAGCTTCCTGGGGAGGACAGGGGTTTATGGGAATTGATCTCTTCTCGGCAGATCTTGGGACCAGCCTTAGGGTTATTAACATATACGGTCCATGCCAACACAGGGAGCAATTTTGGCAGCATCTGCTTGGTCTCTCCATTTTCTCTGCTGATCATATCATTATCGGGGGTGATCTCAATTTCTCCCTAGGTTATGGTGAATCCTGGGGATCAATGGCTCAAGTGGACTCGATCACGGGCTTCATGACTGATCTTCTGGAGAGATATAATCTGATCGATGTCCCTATGAATAAACCTCTCCCCACATGGAGGAACAGAAGGGTGGGTGAGGCAACCCTTGCCCGTAGACTAGACAGATTTATCATGAAAGGGCCCTGTCACACGAAATGAGTCAATCTTGCGGACAATATAGACCTTCCTAGAATCTAATGAGATCTAGTGACAAGAAAGACAATAAAAAACTATCTTTCTCTAAATATGCATTTATAAACAAAGGCAAACAAGTGTTTAGGCCTACCTTGGGTCCAATGCAAGTTTGTGGAAGCCTCGCTCCTTTGATCCAAATGAGCTCCCTCGTTGCGAATCAGCAAACACAAACAAGCAAACAAATTAAATAGCACCTGAAAAGCCAATATCATAAAAGATATTTAACATGAAGATCAAGGAATTCATGAAACAAATGACATAAGACAATTTGTTGAGAAAAATGAATCTGATTGTATTAATTCAAATCAAAGAAGAACTTTACAACCTGTGCGTTGATGTTGTACAAGCTCCTCCCAGGGTCCAACAAGAAGTCTCCTCTACTTTGACAAGTTTCACTCTCTTCCCAATGAAGCCAGAAAAGGTATGTGATCTCTCCTCTCAAGCTTAACTAGGAAGTCTCAATTCCATCAGCGTTTACCCTCAAAAATGTTCAACTTCTAACCTCTCTAGCAGCTAGCCCAATGCCTTAATTTATAGTGCAATGTGTTAGAGTCGGTCTAGTAGCCCTCCATCAGCGATCAAAACTCTTTGCATTTGCATAAGTAGGTGTCTCATCAGTGTCAATTTTTGCATTCCATTAGGCATGCCATAACCCTGATGGAGGAGCTGGTGTTTTTGTCCCCCTCTTGGCATTGCTGGATCAAAGTTGTTTCAGTCCTTAGACTCTTTCAAGCTTACTTGTCTTGTCTTGAAATCAAATTCTAGGTCTAGGGTTTTGGTCAAGTTTGTCTTCAAGGTCATTGTCTCTGAAGGTCAATAAGTGCCCAGCAAGCCAGAGGGATGTTTTTCAAAGTGTTTCTTCGAAAATTTCTATCTTGTACAGTTAAATTTCACCTTGGATTTAAAAACCTTGTTTTTAAAGCCAAGGTCATTTTTCAAAATTTTGTAAAAAATGGTAAAATTTCAAAAGGCTTCAAAGGACAGCATGTAACCCTGGCTCCCTTGCCAAGATCCCTCAGATGTTATCCCTGCAAAAAGTATCGAGCAAAAGCATCAAATTAGTCAATTTCAGGATAAAAGGAAACCAAAAACATCAAGTTTATAAAGTGTCAAAGAAAAACATTATAAAGTGGGTTTGGGCATGAAATTAATTCAAATCAAGGTTATAAAAGCCCAATCTCCCTCCATCGAGCCTCATTGTGCACCTAAGTCACTTGCAAGAGAGATTGGGTGAGAAATTGGCCAAAGTTGAGATCTGGACAGGCGCACGACCCGTCAGACCAGACGCGCGACCCGTCAGAGGCGCGCGACCCGTTGAGCGCCCTCCAACAGTGCAATTTTTTAACGGGCGTGACCCATCAGTGGCGCGCGACACGTTGGGTGAGGTGCGCGACCCGTCAGTGCCCTCCTTATCAAACTGCCTGCAAATTCATCCAAGGAACCACCAAAATCGTCGAATTTCCTAAGGTAGGCCCTCCAACTTAAAAATTGTTGCTTATTATGGTCAAAGGAAATCGTGATTGCATTTTTAAAGATCTATTTTTGCAAGAGAAAAGCTCCATGTGGCTGTGGTTTAAAATTGTAAAAAATGGCTATGGTTTTATGATGTTTTAAGGTATTCCCTTGTAATCATTTTTCCCCATTTCCCATTTCATTTTCCTTGTCTTCCTATGTAAATTTCCCTTTTAAATTTGTAAAGAAAAACTAATCCCTACCCCTCTTCCCTAAAAAATAAAAAATAAAATCAAGCCCTAATCTTACCTCTCATAATACCCATGTAAACAAATTTATATAATGATGCATACGCAATGATTTTGTAATGATTTTTCCCAAAATCCCTGTTTTATATATTTATTCCCATTTTCCCTTTAAAGTGTCCCTCCCCTAACATTCCCCTCATGCTCCTTGTCCCCTTGAAACAACATTTTAATCAGCATTTTATCAAGCAGAAACAGCAGTACATTTCAGCCACTTTGCTCCTTAAACAATGTCAGAAACTGAAACCAATTACGATCAAAGTGATGACCAGGCATCAGCTTCAGAGTTTGAGGTACAGAGGAGGCCTCATAAGGGTGGAAAGGGTGGTCATCATAAGAGAGAGGAGCCCACTTCTTTGGCAGATTTACAGGCTTGTCCTATGGCAGTATCATGTTTCCAGTATATGTCTTGTTATGAGTTTTGCGAGAGGATCTCTCAGATTCAGCATCACAGAGAGTTGGCTCGCCTATTTGTTTTACATTTGCATGATGGACATGTCAACCTTGCTGGGGTGGACTTTACATTGACACCCGAGATGATTGCACAGGCCACAGCGATACCTAATGTCGGAGAGGTATGGAATAAGCGCAAGGTGTTGGACAGTGTTCATTTTGAGCCTTTCGTTAGACCCGCACTCATGAGACACTTGACAGGTGTGTTCCCTTTCATATTTCTCAGGAGTGAGTATGCTCCCATGATGAGGCTCATCATGCTCTATTTTACCTGTGAGGGCAAATTTTCACAGGTATATTCGTACCATATTCGCCTATTGATGCATTTCACACGGGTACAGATGATGAACATCCATGTTTTCTTCTGCCAGAACATTGAGAGGATGGTGTCTGTGATGCAGCGGAAGAGCCCGGCGCAGTAGTATAAGAGCCTTTACCATTATGGTTTGATTCAGCTTGTGGTCTTACATCAGTTGGCTCAGCAGTCCATCTCATGGGAGGAGTTTATCTCTCGTGAGTTCTTTACAGCACCACCGCCACATCCTGAGGTTATTCACGAGGAGGTAGGACCATCACAGTAGCATGACATCCTCGTGACTAGACATGTCAGCTCCTCACCATTGGTCACTTATCAGAGAGGCCAAAGGGCCTTATTTGCAGCAGCTCGGCGAGTATTTTCTCCACAGCAGGTGGAAGGGGTCTCGCCTTCTTCATCAGCTCAGCGAGTGTTATCTCCACATCAATTGGAAGGGGCCTCGCTTTCTTCA
Source organism: Pinus tabuliformis (assembly GCA_031772625.1). Lineage (NCBI taxonomy): Eukaryota > Viridiplantae > Streptophyta > Pinopsida > Pinales > Pinaceae > Pinus > Pinus tabuliformis. The sequence continues at coordinate 1,257,759,292 of CM062811.1, forward strand.
GCAGCACAGGCAGCACAGAGGGGCAAGCAGCCCAAGATTGATGAGGGGCCATCAGGTGTTCCAGATATAGAGCTTATTGATCTTGATGTCAGTTCTCCTAGCCTAGAGTCGAAGGAGATCATTCAGCACCTTAGAGCTGAAAATGATGCATTGCAGAGGAGATTAGAGGGGGCAAAATGGACAATCTCATATCTAGAACAGCGCAACAAACAGTTTGAGGATGAGCAAGCTCTTGATGAGTTGTGGAGGATTCGTAGTGACCGCAACTTGAATCGAAGAAGACCCGGTGATCTATTGCCCGCTGAACGAGAGTCCATGCTTATCCAGCTCAATGCTCACTTGGAGAGGTTGTTGGCTAAGGCCAACCAAGATAAGAAATTGTTGAGAAACATGAAGAACCATTATTGGGCGCGGATGCACGTGTGCAAGGCGAAGATGAAGATGTTCCAAAGGCGGTTGGCCAAGGCACAAAAAAGGAGAAAGAGTCCCGATCCCCTCCACATTTTGGTCGAGGCTTCCTTGAAGGAGCAAGGCACTAAATAGCTCAGCCACAGCACAAATCCCAAGAAATTTTGAGCATTTTGGGTCAATTTTGGTTTTTTCAGGCAATTTACAGATTTGTCCCTTTAACGTGTCTCAACCCCCGCGCGACCCTTTCTCTTGGCAACTTCATTTTGCAAAAACTCAACATTTCCAGATTTTTCATGAAAGGTTACATATTCTCATCCATTGCCAAGAGATTTTGTGAAGTTTTGGGCCTCCAGAAAGTCAAAAAACAAGCAAAAAATGACTTTCTGCCACATTTTTTAGACACAGAAAGCAGTCTTGGGAGACTGAAATTTTGGAGGGGCAAATGACCACCAAATTCAGAAATTCCAGTTGGGTTGGAAAGTAGACTCACAGAAATTTCCAACAAGCCTACGCTTGCCCAATTTTGACACCTGGAAGTGCCCCAAAAGTGCCCTCAAAGGCGCACGACCCGTCAGGCAGAGGCGCGCGACCTATCAGGCAATTTTATCAAAATTTCACTGTACAGCTCAGAAAAACGAAGATTTGACAATGTTTGACTTTTTGGAGTGGATTGTTATCCTCCTTGATGTAAATAATGTAATTTTTTGATACTTTTACACTTATGTATCTCTTCTAGAAGATTCATTCATGAAATAGGTGAAAATTAAATGAATGAATTGGTTTCCTAGCTTATAGAGGCAAGTTATTTTGACTGCCTAGTTTTCAGTGCTTAGTTTAGAAGTGGTTGAAACAGCTCCTAGGATAGTGAGCTCGACCCCTAGAGGCAGGGAAAGATGTTAGAGGATCTATATTATGTACTTTCTTGCTCATTTTCATGGTTGGACTCTTGAGGGAGAAGCTATCATTGTATTATTCACTGTATCTCTGCAATTTTTGGCTAAGGAAGACCAGGGTTTTGTAGTCCTTTTTGGGATTCTTGTGGTTACATGTATTGATGGCGTGTTTCTCTATGTACTTGTAAGTGTGTTATGTGAATCATTTCCTTTATTTTCCTTCTGCAAATTAAACAAATGAAGTGTTAAAGTAGAATTCATGACTGTCATGCTCTGCTTTTAAGTTTGTTTAATTTCAATGTTTTCTACTGTTTAAGGAGAATTCAAAGTTATTGTTTGATCTCCTTAGCTCCTCACCTGTCTTTCTCATCCATTCACATCAATCTAAGGCATTAATATTGTCTCCTATCTCGCCCCAAAGAACGCCCTACAGAAACTGTGTCCAATCCCCGCACCCAAAATTGCCATCTCCTCAATTTGCCACCAAAAACCCTAAAAACCCCAAATCAACCCATTCGATCAGTTTACTAGCCTAAAATCAGTGTTACCCTATTGGTCATCTCACCAATTGAAGATCTTTACCGAGATAGACCGGAGAGAGCCCTCTCCTGCCCCGTAGGGCTAGCTACGAGGCTAAGTGGTTTGATGTTGCCTTGAGGTTTACCTTTATCAGCCTGAGGTGAAATTTCAAGCGCTAACATATTGGCGACCATACTGGGGAGAACAAACTAACCGTTTGCTCATTAACGTGTTATTTCATAAGTCTTAGACGGAGCCTGAAGATACGCCAGGTAGCCTTCAAAAACGCTCTTGTTTTACATCAGCGTTAGTAGATAAATGTTGCTTCAGTCAATCTCCGTGAGCTTGTGAACATAGCGCTTCATTGGCACTTTATCCTAGTATAATTGTTAACTCTGAGTCGTGGATGATAGGTTGAGAGTTTTCACAGGCTGAATGGTTTTTCTTTCCTAGTCTTTTTGAGAAAAACAAGCTGGCTACAGATCCTAGACCCATTTTTAAATCCCATTCATCTCCAGCTATCATTTTATTATTCACTGTATCTCTGCAATTTTTGGCTAAGGAAGACCAGGGTTTTGCAGTCCTTTTTGGGATTCTTGTCGTTACATGTATTGATGGTGTGTTTCTCTATGTACTTGCAAGTGTGTTATGTGAATCATTTCCTTTCTTTTCCTTCTGCACATTAAACAAATGAAGTGTTAAAGTAGAATTCATGATTGTCATGCTCTGGTTTTAAGTTTGTTTAATTTCAATGTTTTCTATTGTTTAAGGAGAATTCAAAGTTATTTCTTGCTCTCCTTAACTCCTCACCAGTCATTCTCATCCATCCATCTCTATCAAAGGCATCAATATTGTTTCCTACCTCGCCCCAAAGAACTCCCTGTGAAAACTGTGTCCAATCCCTGCACCCGAAATTGCCATTCCCCAATTTTCCCCCAAAACTTTAAAAATCCCAAATTTAAACCTCTTGATCAGTTTACTAGCCTAAAATCAGTTTTTTCCTATTGGTCATCTCACCCATTGAAGATCTTTACTAAGATAGACTGGAGAGAGCCCTCTCCTGCCCCGTAGGGCTAGCTACGAGGCTAAGTGGTTTGATGTTGCCTTGAGGTTTACCTTTCTCAGCCTGAGGTGAAATTTCAAGCGCTAACACAATGGAGGGAAGTTACTAGGTCCTCCTTCAAAGGGATAAAGCCCTCCTTCAAAGGGATAGCTCCTCTCATCAAGGGATTAGCTCCTTTTATTTTGGGATGCATGAACCACCTAAGAGCGACCAATCCACGTCAAAATTCCTTCTAGAATCATCTAGAATTAACCCAAAGTGAGTTTTTTAGAATAAACTTGCGCCTTTTTGACTTTCACAGGGGTCCACACCCACTCCTTTAGGGACAGAGCGGGCAGGTCCGTAGTTTTTGTAAACAGGGGGTGCGGGACCGCAGGCAACAGTGAGAGAAAGTGCGGAACCAGAGCTTTGTTGATTTTCAATGCGTTTCTCTCATTTTCAAAGCTTGACTTGAAGAGGTGAGGTCTGAGATTTGCTTAGGAGGACAGTATAAGTGATGTTAGACCCATACTGACTGCAAATAATAATGGTGACGATATTTTTGTGTAACAGATTGCCCCCTAAAGTGCGAAGTCTGTAGTAGATGAGGATTTCATTTATCATTTAGGAAGATTGAAGTACTTTATCATTTCGAGGATCATCTTGTAGAGATCCCGGTAGGAATATGTAAAAAAATTCAATGCAAGACATGTATATGAGATCATAACATCGCTGAGGTAGGCATTCCCATACTCAGATCAAAACTGACTTAGAAAACTAACTACTGCTCTGATACAGGAATGATCTTGTAATACATCACAAGTATAGACTCATGTGGACACAGTATGGATGCAACCATCTGTTTATATGAAGTTAGTAATTCCGTGCCATTTTCATATCTGACTGGCAGCTGAAAATGAGTTAAAAACGAGGTAGCTAACTGACTAAAATTATAAAAAGTGCCTCGCGGTAACTCAATGTACCACTTGGCTGCAAGACCAATTAGAGTGCGCTGGAAAAGCCTTAGACGGATTGAATCATCTGAAATGAAGTTAGACGCACACCAGAGGTGATAAGTCATCACATGGTTCGACAGGTCCTCTCCTGATTTGCCTTCAAACTTAGGAATATCACTAGGCAACTTATTCGGCATTGGCGGCCAAAACGGAAGATAATTAATGGGATCGTTCGTTAGGCGCAACAAGTCGGGAAAGTCCAAAGTTGCGATAAACGGTAACTGACGATTAGGGTCCCTAAAACTCTGGGTCATGAGACCAGCCCCGGGAGGAGGATATCCAGGATAATTAGGAATAGGAATTGCATTTGGGATATTGTATCCTCCCGGAAAACCAGGATTAACCGAACCGTACTGGGGTTGTTGAAGTTGTTGATATGTGTACCCAGGGTATGGTTGATACTAATAGACTGGTTGTTGCACAGCAGGACCAAACTGGTAATGTCCCTGGTATGATTGATAAGTAAATTGTGGTTGACTTGTGACAACCGTACTTGAACCAGGTTGTCCTACAGGCATCTGAACCGAAGTTTGAATCGTGGATCCAGATGGAGGTAAAGATGTCTGAGGAGTAGATACAAGAACGGTAGAAACCAGAGCTGTCGATACTACAGAAATAGGTGGGGTAGATTGAATAGATGTTGCGGCAGTTGCAGCAGTCGTTTGAGGCGGAGTATGAGGCGTACTAGGCCCAGGCTGAGAAACTACTGAAGGTACAGAAGTTTGAATAGTAGACTGGACAGGTTGCTGGGTGTACCAGAAACTAAGGGTTGTCCAGTTTGAGATGACAACTGTACATTCGGTTTCAACACCTGTTGAGTTTGCGATGGATCCCACACTAAATTCATTCCGGGGTACGGACCCATAACAGGTTGAGAATATTGAGGACCATAACCGGGTTCAGGGTAGGGTTGATAATTCAAAGGTACATTTCCCATTCCTTGAACATATGATTGACCGGAGGGTGGTTGGAAACCTTGGTTCGAGTACTGACCTTGGATTTGATACCCTTGAGGCACGTACTGATACTGGGGTTGACCTTGAGGTATAAATTGATACTGGGGTTGACCTTGGGGTACATATTGAGTCTGGGGTTGACCTTGAGGAACGTACTGTCCCGTAGGTATGTATTGTCCTTGAGGTTGCCCCCCAGGCGCAAATTGCGTACCTTGAGGTTGCCCCCCAGGCGATAATTGAGGATTTTGAGGCTGCCCCCCAGGCGGTAACTAGCCACCTTGAGGTTGAGGATTAGGAATAGTACCTGAGATCATGAGAATATATTCTACACTCAACGGCTTAGTACAGTTGCTTCCAGTTAATAACCCTTGTTCAATAGGTTGAGGAGATGCTCCCGAAAAAGTACCAGAAAGTGACTGATACCCAGAGGGAACAGAAGGACCGCCATACAAAAATGATTCTGGCGATTGAGTAAACATGGACGACTGTCTTGACATATTTAACAGAGGATAGTAACCTCTAGGTGTTGGGTGATAAGGAACACGAGGTGGTGAAAAACTTAACGCTGGGTTTTCTAAGAAATTAGTCAAAGAAAGATACCAAGCACTGCTCCTAGGTGGATTGTAAAAAATTGATTCACGCTCCCTTAGTTCAATAGCAGGTTGATTTTCAGGGATAGGGATGTCTACTTCTTCTTCCGGAGTAGCAAGTTCTTCGATAGCTATAAGTCCAGAAGGAAGATTTTGGGTAATTATTCTTTCTACCCTAGGTGAACCAGGACCACTAGAAGTTGAAGAAGCAAACCCCGATGTTGGAGTAGCAGCAAATTCCACTTTCAGGTTCGGATATTTCAGGTTCCTCACCTATAGCACTAGTAGATGAAAAGCTGCCAGTAACTTTGGAAACAGACACTGATTGTGGATTATAATCTGCTACTAAAGCTTGAAAATTAGGATGTACCACCAAAGAAGACTCTCCTTCTTCAGGTGACCCAACTCTACTGTCTATAGGACTTACGAGGGCTCTTAACCCTTCAAGCTGGCTTGGTGAAAACTCAGGAGGTTGGCCCCGAAGTCTACAGTACTTCCTCGTAATTCAGCCACGATTAAAAATTTTAAGTACTTCACATGCAAACAAAGTAAAATCTCAATGAAAACCACCTAAAGCCTCTAAAGAACCAAACAAATTTGAATCACACGCCTAAAGAATCTAGGAGATCAAACACACACAAACAGTAACTTTCCGTACTGAAAACACTAGTTGGTGATGAAGTCCAACGTCGCAGAGTTCAATACAAAAATGGCAGTTGGAACAGTTACCCCGGCAACCTACTTAATGAATATACTGGCACAAGTTCCTCCACTAAACCGTCTCGAGTGAAGAGAACCCCCCAGAAAATCCAAGTGAGTCTAGCCGACATCTGCTCCAGGTACAGTGGGATCTTCCCACCACTGTCACCTTAGGAAGAATCCTAAAGAATATGGTCACTAAGGTTACCAACCGAAACAAATATACCTGGGGGAACAGTCTAGACTCTACGATCCGATACGCACGCAAGGGCAGAGTAACAAGCTCAATCCCCTTGAAGGCTCCTTGACATAATCCAAGGTTTACCAACAAGTGACCCCAGGCTCCTCGACAATGGTTAATCCGAGGTTTACCGTTTTTAATACGTGAATATCTGGCATCGTTCCCAATGAGGAAGGATTGATTCCCACATTGGTTCGGACACGATCTCGTGCTTCTCCTTTAAGAGGAGCTTTCCCAGAGCATAAATGCAACAATTGGATTTCTCTCCTAACGCAAGGTATAGCTACTTGTTTGTTTTACTGTCTTGGAGAGTTAATTACTCCCTACTCCAAGACGCTAGCCTAAGCTATGTTGGTGTCTCAGAGCCCTAGAAATAAAAATATTACTAGATGAACTTTACTTTAAGCGTTATTTTTATTGGTTTTTGTTTAAGTCAAGAGGTGCAGAGATGAAACTCGTGGTATGAAGACTCGACTCAAAATCACTAAAAAATGCACTTAAGATGATTAAACAATCTTTTCCCTTCAATGAACTTCTAGCTAGGAAAGAGTTTGAGAATGCAAATACTTGTAAACACAAATATTTCTTAACAAACAAATTAAAAGAAGAGCTTTTTGTCTTTTCCAATGCACTCAAAACGAGACAACTAGTTATTTTCATAAAAATTTCCCTTTTCTTTCAAAACAATCAACCACTACAAAAACAAACTTTTTCCAAAAGAGATTTTTTATTTTTTATAAAACACTCAAAACTATGGAAATGACTAACTTTGAGATCTATAAACTATAAAAACCTATTTGAAGTCAAAGCTTACAAGATGTCTTTTTTAAGGATGTTTTACTTAGCTAGATGTAAACTAAGGACCAATTTATGCAGAATCACAAATCAGTCAAATAACAACCAATTTTTGTTTTCTTTTCTAAAAATGAAAATCCAAACTTTTAACACAAGCTTTTCGAAGTTTCGTAAAGAGAAAACACAAGGTGGATTCCTCAACAAAGGTAGATTTTGCAAATGGTAAGACTCATAAGAAGGCTGGTAAAAACCAAGGTGATTTGAGGCTTCTAAGCTCAGAGCTACTACAAGACCAAACTGAAAACCAAACCCAACAAGCAAAACTTCTAGGAATTTCACCTACAACCCTAACACCGATGAAATTAACCTAAGGAAAGCTTCTGACAGGTTATACGCAGGTCTGGGCAGGGGATAATAACATCTAAACAAAAATAAGCTGACTAATAGAGAAAATCTTAGGTTTTCCAAAATTTTGACAGGGTCTGCAGGCCCACAGTTAACACAGGTGCGGTACCGCTCTGTGCTAAAAGCAAAAGTGCGGATAGGTCTGCACTGTGTCAAAAGCCTAGGGTGCAGTCCTCTCCCAAAGCTATGAAAAACAAAAAATAACCCTGGATCTACTAATTCTACCCAATTCCACACACAACAAGTCAAAAACGGAAACAAAAACACAGTTTCTCAGGTCAAAGTAAAAACAAGGAAAAAAATCAAGTCCCCAACGGAGTCGCCATTTTGTCACACGGAATGAGTCGATCTTGCGGACAAGATAGACCTTCCTAGAATCTAACGAGATCTAGTGACAAGCAAGCCAATCAAAAACTATCTTTCTCTAAATATGCATTTATAAACAAAGGCAAACAAGTGTTTAGGCCTACCTTGGGTCCAATGCAAGTTTGTGGAAGCCTCACTCCTTTGATCCAAATGAGCTCCCTCGTTGCGAATCTGCAAACACAAACGAGCAAACAAATTAAATAGCACTTGAAAATCCAATATCATAAAACATATTTAACATGAAGATCAAGGAATTCATGAAACAAATGACATAAGACAATTTGTTGAGAAAAATGAATCTGATTGTATTAATTCAAATCAAAGAAGAACTTTACAACTTGTGCCTTGATGTTGTACAAGCTCCTCCCACGGTCCAACAAGAAGTCTCCTCTACTTTGACAAGTTTCACTCTCTTCCCAATGAAGCCAAAAAAGGTATGTGATCTCTCCTCTCAAGCTTAACTAGGAAGTCTCAATTCCACCAGCGTTTACCCTAAAAAATGTTCAGCTTCTAACCTCTTTAGCAACCAGCCCAATGCCTTAATTTATAGTGCAATGGAGGGAAGTTACTAGGTCCTCCTTCAAAGGGATAAAGCCCTCCTTCAAAGGGATAGCTCCTCTCATCAAGGGATTAGCTCCTTTTCTTTTGGGATGCATGAACCACCTAAGAGCGACCAATCCACGTCAAAATTCCTTCTATAATCATCTAGAATTAACCGAAAGTGAGTTTTTTAGAATAAACTTGCGCCTTTTTGACTTTCACAGGGGTCCGCACCCACTCCATTAGGGAAAAAGCAGGCAGGTCCGCAGTTTTTGTAAACAGGGGGTGCGGGACCGTAGGCAACAGTGAGAGAAAGTGCGAAACCAGAGCTTTGTTGATTTTCAATGTCTTTCTCTCATTTTCAAAGCTTGACTTGAAGAGCTGAGGTCTGAGACTTGCTTAGGAGGACAGTACAAGTGATGTTAGACCCATACTGACTGCAAATAATCATGGTGACGATATTTTTGTGTAACAGATTGCCCCCTAAAGTGCGAAGTCTGTAGTAGATGAGGATTTCATTTATCATTTAGGAAGAGTGAAGTACTTTATCATTTCGATGATCATCTTGTGGAGAGCCCGGTCGGAACCTGTAAAAACATTCAATGCAAGACATATATATGAGATCATATCATCGCTGAGGTAGGCATTCCCATACTCAGATCAAAACTGACTTAGAAAACTAACTACTGCTCTGATACAGGAATGATCTTGTAATACATCACAAGTATAGACTCATGTGGACACAGTATGGACGCAGTCATCTGTTTATGAATAGTCCGTCATATAATGAATAAAAAAATCCTCGCAACCTGGATTGCAGAAACTAGATCCAGGGTCTTCATTTCTACTTCCCGAAACAGTACGATATCCATGCGAATGAATGTGTTGATGTCGAACATGGTAGAAACCACTTGATTACCAGTCAATGATGTAAACTGTTAACAAGTGTGAGAGAAACCACCGGTGATGTCAATGGCTCTCAAAGTACCCAGTACAATCCATGAGATGTGAATAAATGTGTTGATGTCAAACATGTCATGGAATCCTTTGATCGAAGGTCAATGATGCAACCTATCATCAAAGGCGAGAAACCTGCCATTGAGGCATGCAGATCCCAAGGTACTGACGATTTCTAGATCATCTTTCTAGATAATGAGCTGAAGTTGATAGAAAGTGATCCGTCGCAGGCAAGCCCACAACACGAAATCATAGATCAAGTTGAAGAAATTTAGTCGCAAGGACTGACTCAGGGATGGTCAAGATGGATGACAGATATTTTGCAGATGAATGGCTTATTGGAAGTGACCTCTTGAACACATAACGACACAACAGATGGTTTGGTGAAAATTGACCCAAATTCAATACCCAGAAACCGACTGAAGACTTTCAATGTGGTTTGATCAACTGTTAGGCAAAGGATTTCCCAACCCAGGTGAATAAAAGTGTCGTGTTCAAGAGTGGTTACAAAGTATGACAAACAGACTCATTTTTCTCTCTTTTCCCCCACCATTTCTGGCAAGTACCTCTTTATTTTTTGACAAGCTTGAGGTGGATAACATTTGCTTGATTATAAGCTCATCCTTCGGATGAGTCCAACTTAGTTTAAATTCGAACCCTAAGAAGGAGTGGTTCGTTCCTGTTTGTAATTGAACATGTCCTTTACTGTGAAATTTTAACGAGTCCAGTATAGGAGAAACTCGGCGTTTTTCATTTTTATAGAGTCTGAAAAAACTTAAGAAGACTCCAGGGTTGACCTTTTTTGTAAATTTGTTTCTCCCAAGCCCGAAAAAGTATAAAATAATACTTGAGAGAACCGCTTGATCTTTACGACCAAGGAGTACTTTTCGTAATTAGTGCCCCTGATCCGAAAAAGTAAAAAAGCGATCAACGACACGTCGTTTTATAACCAATATCGAATTTGAAACGACAAAAATTCGGCAATCTTTTCATGTTTTTATGGTCAGAAAAGAGTTGTAAGTGGACCGTCTTTTTAGTTCTGTTTTAACGAGTTTAAAAAGAAAAACTCGGCGATCTTTTCATGTTTTAGGAGTCAGAAAAGAGCTTAAAGGTGACTCTAAATGTTTTTTCGTCGAAAATGATAGATTTCGCCTGAATAATCTGTTATCCTGAACAAAAATGCGAACATTACTCATACCTGTTTGAAATGGATAAAAATGCTGCAAAAATTACCTTTCTAAAGTGAAACATAAACAAATTTGCAATTTATTTACTCAAAAAACTTATAAAAAGGGCTTTCATCAATTCATTTTTACCGTTTGAGATTTAGGTGAGAAAATAGTGCTTTTGTTCTGAAACTTCCTGTGAAGATTGTGGAAAATCCAACCGTCGGAATCGAACGCCATCTTCTCCAGGTAATCCACATCATCCTACTCTTCAATTTCAACCATTTCATTTTTTGTTTTAGGTTTTTATTTCATTTTTTGGAGGGTTTTTAGGCTAAAAACCCACGCGCGGGGGCCCGCAGGCGTAACACTGGCAGCCCGCGGACCCCAATTTTTCTCAATGGGGAAAAAGTCAGGGATCCGCACCTTCCATGTAGGCAAGGTGTGGACCCACGCACTGTCTCTAAAACAGAGGGTGCGGTCCCCGCAGCAAGGGTTTTTAACCCAAAAATTCTCAAATTTGACCCAAACAATTTGATTTCTAGCATTCTGGTTTGTCTTTTTATTGGATGTAGAGTGTACATCATGCTAGATTGGCGTGAACGAGAGCATGAGGACGTGGATCTTACCGCGTTGAATCACTAACCATCGATTGATGCATTCAAGGTATGCGACTTGTACAAATTCTGGGCCATACCTGGCATGAGGGCCCAGGTGGATTTCTTACAATGGCTGGTTGACAGATGGAGCATACAGGACCAGTGCTTCTTCATTGGTGGCCACCAGCTCGAAATCGAGCCGGCAGACATATACTTCTTAACTGGTTTGCCTAAGAGAGGCAAAGACTTGACTCTATTCGGGACTAGGCTAGGTGGCCAGTGTGTCGATAGCCTCCGGCTAGAGTTCTGCAACAGCCACGCTAGAGACAAAGGGATAGACATTAAAACCATATCTCATCCTGAACTCATGGTGATCGCATTTACTGTCACCAGACTTTGCGGGAGTGTCGTATTACATATTACCACTAGATCCCAGATGCGGATGGCAGTTGACTGCTTTCGAGGCACCATCTTCAACTGGTGCGATGCTGTGTTGGCCAATGTAAAAGGCCAACTGACCAGAGACAAGAACAGACAACTGAAGACCTTTGGTTATGGGGCTTTGGTTGTGAGCTTTGGTCTGGAGAGGGTTCCAATGCTGATCCTGCAGCACCTTACTGTTGGAGCTGGGCCTCCTCGAGAGCCCAAACTGATGTGATGGGTTGTAGTTATGGCCTGTCATCCAGACGAGGGGACAAAGGTTGTTCGATTCAAACCCGAGTATTTCCAATGGTTGGAAAACCAGGTTTTTTCTATTCAGGACTTCCCTTACGCTGGGGTAGATTTTCGTGGTGACCCAAACATGGCTCTTCCACCAGGAGAGCAATGGGATGACTCAGGTAAAATCATTTTCAACATTTTCCTATTTTAATTTTTTCTATTTTTATATCGTCCCAAAACTGATAGTAAAAGTTTCAAATGCAGATGTGGGTCCACAGCGACCAGCTGCTCTCCAGCCTTACGAGAGGAAACAACCAGCTGCAGCCGGGCCAACCCCACAGGATGAATCAGCAGAGACCTTGGCCGAGTTGGAGAGTCATTTATAGCGCTTGACAGGAGACATTCCGGAGACCAGCATAGATGTCATTCCTCGTTGACTTCAGTGCTATGTGATTGGTGTCCCAGGACCTTTTAGGAGGTTCCTTTGTAAATTGGCACGTGCAGTGGTTTCTTATCGAGATCATCACCAGTGATAGGATGATCGCCTATTGTAGGCACATATGACATTTTTGCTTTTTGTACTTATCATTTTTGCCGATCATAAGGTGTTTTTCAACCTATGATCGAGGACGATGTATTTTTGACACACTCCTATATATATATCACTATTACCGGCTTATCTTGTAAATCATGTTATGGAATGTTTTTAAATTTACATGTATGATTATTGCAAATGTCTACTTAACATTCGAGAAGCAATTGCATCTACTAATGTATTTAAAGATCTTGGAATATGCTGATATTCAATATAATCAAATTCACATTCCAAGAGACGCACTCTCAAAAATAATCTCAATAGCACTGGATTTCTAATGGCATACACTCTATTAAGCTATAATACAACAAGTTCAGAATCTAACCTCACTATCAAACTCTGAATCCCAAATGAAATAGATTCAGATAATAACTCAATCACTGCACTATACTCATCAATGTTGTTCGTTGTTTGACTGAGGCTTACCCCATGCATAGATACCAACTCGTCAGAGGGCGAATAGATAACCCAAGCTGCGGAAGAAATATTCCGTGTATTACGACAAGCACCATCAGCGAAACTAATGTATGTTTGGAGAGGCATCGACATCTGCAACACCAAGAGTAAAACCAAGATAAGCAGGAATAATGACGAAAAACACTCTCTAAGCTAAGCACACTTGTTAAACTAAAACACACCAACTAGAAAGAAAACTATCCTAACTAAAAATCTCCATACCCATCCTTTAAGCATAATACCTCTTCAGGTAAAGGCCATTTCTGGGTTTACCTAAAGAGTCCCCGTCAAAGTCTACCAATTCATAGGCCCCTTTTGCTAGCTTTCGCTTGACAACATAGGGACCATGCCACATAGGAACGAATTTTCCAGCGCCTAATTTATCATTAGTTTGATCATATACTAAGACTAGATCTCCTTCCGAAAAATTTCGAGGGGTCACATTTCGATCATACTGAGCTTTCATACGTTTTCTGTGAGTTTCGATTGCCAAAGCAGCATCACGTCGATTCTCATCTAATTGAGCCAAGTATAACAAACGTTTTTCCTCTTCGGAAGTGGCTGGAAGTAACTCGATGGCCATTTGCAATGATGGGATTTTGCATTCAAGGGGTAACACAGCTTCCAGACCATAAACTAGTTGGAAGGGAGTGAACCCTGTTGATGTTTTTACTGAGGTTCGATACGCCCAAAGCGCTGAAAATAGCATGTTATTCCAATTCGACCAATGAATCCCAATGATTCGTCGGATCATGATGACTAAAACTTTGTTGATGGATTCAACCAGACCATTAGCTTGTGGATAATAAGGAGTTGAAATATCGTGACGCAAGCCAAGCTGGCCTGTAAGTTCGGTCATCATAACGTTTCGAAAATGACGCCCATGATCAGTGATAATCACTTGTGGGACACCAAACCTAGAAATTATATGATTGAACACGAAAATTGCAGTTGTTTTACCGTCTGCCTCAAATGTAGGCATCGCCTCGGCCCACTTGGTAAAATAATCTACCGCAAGGATGATATACGCATGCCCCCTAGCCGAGTGAGGGTTACATGTAATAAAATCGATACCCGATTTGGCAAAAGGACCAACGACAATTATAGGGTGGAGAGGAGTAGGTGGATCGTGCATCTTTCGATCAAAAATTTGGCAGTTGTGGCATTTTCGGACCGCGTTAATACAATCTTTAAACAAAAACAGCCAGAAGTAGCCAACGCACAATATCTTTTGGGTTGTGGCATACCCAGACATATGACCGCCACACGCTCCAAAGTGACAGTCATTTAGAACCCTTTCAGCTTCCTCGTGAGTTAAACAACATAGAAAAACAGAGTCCGCCCCACGGCGATAAAGAGTATCTCCAATAATCCTAAATTGTTGGGACTGGAATCGTATTTTCCGACGTTCTGACCTTGAAATTTCTGGCCGAAAGGATTGGGTCTAGAAATAAACGATGATATCCCCATACCATGGATCTAAAGTGCTGATGAGAAACAAGGATTCATCCGCAATGGACTCCTCTGCCATAGTTTCCGTGTCAGCATGCGGGAAGTCACACATTAACTCCGCAAAAACTAAAGATTTCCTAGACTTAGATTTTTCAAATTCCAAGTCGAACTCCTGCAGGATGACAATCCATTTAGAGTACTTGCCCCCTAGCAATTGTTTGGTCAAAATGTAGATCATAGGGTTGCAATGAGAAATTACTGTAGTTTTACGTAGTAAAATGTAGTGACGAAAACGTTGGACAACTTGAACAGCTGCCAATGCCAATTTCTCCACATGTGATTATTTTAGCTCAGTTGGATTTAAAGCTTGACTAAGGTAATATATCACATGTTCAGTACCGAATTCATCTTCCTGAACTAAGACCATTCCAATGGTGGAATGAGAGGCAGCAAGATACAAGAAGTAGTCTTGGTTGTAGTTGGGAGGATGCAATAACGGTGCATGGGTCAATGCGTGTTTTAGTGCATCAAAATATTTCTGAGCTATCTCATCCCAATAGAATGGAGTATTTTGTTTCAACAACCGGGTAAAACCCTTTGTAACCTCGACGTAGTTAGGAATGAATCGTCATAAAAAGTTTGCTTTCCCTTGCAAACTTTGGAGTTGGCGAAGACTCGGAGGAGGCAATTTGACAATGGCTTCGACCTTCGAGGGATCGATGAGATGATCATCTCGATGTAATGAATGAGCAAGCAAATCATCGAGATAGGGTTGCACAATGTGCTTGATGTCATGAAACACATAAGACATGGCCCTTTGAAAAGTTTCCCCGACATTCTTGAGCCCAAAAGGTAATTTGCAATAAGAAAACGTCCCCCATGGACAAATGAAAGCCGTTTTTGGTTGATCAGCAGTTAGAATATTGATTTGATTGTATCCAGAAAAACCATCCATGAAGGAGAATATTTCGTTGCCGGCACAATCATCAATGATTTGATCGATATAGGGAGTTGGGTAATTGTCCTTTGGACAGGCTCGATTAATGTCCCTATAATCGATACATATTCTTATTGTCCCTTGCTTTTTGTTAACCGGAACAATATTCGATACCCAATCCGTTAACAGGATCAGATAAATGAAACCTGCTTTGAGTAATTTTTCAACTTCTGCTTTAATAGCAGCAGCTTTTCTTGGGTGAATCTGACGCAAACGTTGCCGGACGGGTTTAGCATCCGGGTAAGTCTTGATTTCATGAACAACAATTGCGGGGTCAATTACTGGCATTTCCTCATAGGACCAGGCAAACACGTCGCGGAATTCTTGAAATAAGGCCTTATATATTTGAATTTCATCTTCTGTACATGAGGCACCTATATGAATGTTCTCAACAATTCTAGGCTTAACCGAAATTTCAATGGGAATAGTTCGAGAGATGTTTCCCAAATTTAACTCTGAATCAGGATTTTTCATTGGATTCTGAGGTTCCTTGACATATTCAGTCGTAAAAATTGATGAAAAATCATTTTCAAAACAATCATTCCCAGGTAAGAACGAAGATCTGTGATGGAGATCTTCCCATGGTAAATCATCTACACATAGGATTTCACGAATTTTCTCATCAGAGTGAGCAATTTCGGAAAACGTTGCTGAATCCGAGCTTGATGTGAAACGTGATTCCTCACGGACCACATTCATTAAGTCAATTTTGGTTGAAGATGGGTCGGTAAACGATCGCACGGCCTCATACACAATTTCATATGGACTCAAAGGCATAACATCACCAAATGAGTCTATCTCAAATTCAGAAGGAACGATCCAAGGATCATCATAAACAATGGTGTCTAACGAAATCATATGAATGGTTTCAAATGAAGATGATGTGTTGATCGGAGGAAAAGGAAAAGTTCCCAGTAAACCGACATCTTTAACTAGTCCTACTCCAACATCCTTATTAGGAATAGTCGTTTTACCGACATGCTGAATACTTTCAGAAGAGGCTGGGTTGGATGAGAAGTAAGCTAGCTGGTCTATTGTTATGATCTTTCCATTATGAGGAAACTTTATAACCCGAAAGATCGATGAAACGGCAGCTGTCATAGCGTAAGACCAACTACGACCCAAGAGAAGGTTGTAATCTAGAGGGGTATCAACCACCTCCACATCTAGACTAACAGTTTTTCCTTCAACCCCTATAGGTAAATCCTATAGAATGCCAAAAGGATGAAACCCACGGCCATCAAAGGCCTTAAGAATCGTCGGGGATTGATTTAGTGAAGGAGAACCAAGCGATCGCCAACACTGTATCGACATAATACACGTTGAGGCTCCCTCATCAATCACAGTCCTATGAATAGGCCTATTTTTTACTATCACTGGAATCTGGAGAGCCATTTGATGAGGTAAGTGCGGTGTACTATTTTCTAGATCGAAAATTATTAGGTTCGAGTCCTGAACGTCAACAGCTCCTATAGCCGAAAAAGGTAATTTACGCTATGCTAGACATGATTGCAGCACTTCCAAAGCCGACATTGTTGAGGGTGAAACAGCTAAATCCTCAACAATGTTATAGTTCTGAGCCGCACTCGCATGTGGATTGAAAGCTGACTTTCGAAGTATACCCTTGGCGGGCGGTTTGATTACCAAGTCTGGATTAGGTTTCTTGATCTGTAGTGGATCGGAACCGGGAGCTGAGGTTGATGGGTTAGAATGAAAAGATTCTGCTTCTTTACCATCAACAGGACTTTTACTACCATAATCATGCGATCGAGTCACAATCCTAACATGGGACATCATCAGTATGGGTTCTTCATTGGCACTCAAGGAAGAACCTATCATCTTACTGTCTTGACTTGGAAAAGGATCCTTCAAAACAACAGGCGTTTGGGAACCTTTGACAATCTTTGCAACCTCTACACGATGAGGGAAGTCTCTTGTAAAATGTTCTTCGTCACAAATGAGACAAGGATAACGAGGTTTGCATTTTTCATCATTGGATTCTGATTTTTCGGGTTTCTCTTTTGAATTTTTGTCCGTTTTATTTTTCTTCTTCCCTTTCTTCTTACCACCGGATTTTGATTTGGTTGTAGATGACTCTACAACGTGAATATCGGCAGAAATATCCATGGAAGAATCTCCTGTCAGGGAATCTGGCAAGGTTATGATAGGAGAAGAATTCTTGGAAGACTTCTTCTTACTTTTAGTGTTAACCGTACCAATCATACCATCAGCGGCATGAGACCCTGAAGGAGCTGCAGCGATTTGATTTTGCTTGGGAAGATCGGGGATTTTCTCGTGTAACGTACCTAACTGAGTATAGACCAAGTCAAGGTACTGTGCTTGAGCAATTACTTGCTCCTCAGTAATGACTCCGGCCTTAGCCACATCCTCAGTGATCTTTGGCAATAAATATTTTACAAACCATTCAGCCAAGATCTGATCCGGAATAAAAACCTTCACTAAACGTTGTCGACGTCTCCATTCATGAATATGATCTGAAATGTAAGAGGACGTCGACTGTTTTAATGAAGTTAGTAATTCTGTGCCATTTTCATATCTGACTGGCAACTAAAAATGAGTTAAAAACGAGGTAGCTAACTGACTAAAATTATAAAAAGTGCCTCGCGGTAACTCAATGTACCACTTGGCTGCGAGACCAATTAGAGTGCGCTGGAAAAGCCTTAGACGGATTGAATCATCTGAAATGGAGTTAGACGCACACCAGAGGTGATAAGTCATCACATGGTTCGACGGGTCCTCTCCTGATTTTCCTTCAAACTTAGGAATATCACTAGGCAACTTATTCGGCATTGGCGGCCAAAACGGAAGATAATTAATGGGATCGTTCGTTAGGCGCGACAAGTCAGGCAATTCCAAAGTTGCGATAAACGGTAACTAACGATTAGGGTCCCTAAAACTCTGGGTCATGAGACCAGCCCCAGGAGGAGGATATCCAGGATAACTAGGAATAGGAATTGCATTTGGGATATTGTATCCTCCCGGAAAACCAGGATTAACCGGACCGTACTGGGGTTGTTGAGGTTGTTGATATGTGTACCCAGGGTACGGTTGATACTGATGGACTGGCTGTTGCACAGCAGGACCGAACTAGTAATGTCCCTGGTACGGTTGATAAGTAAATTGTGGTTGACTTGTGACAACCGTACTTGAACCAGGTTGTCCTACAGGCATCTGAACCGAAGTTTGAATCGTGGATCCAGACGGAGGTAAAGATGTCTTAGGAGTAGATACAGGAACAGTAGAAACCAGAGCTGTCAATACTCCAGAAGTAGGTGGGGTAGATTGAACAGATGTTGCGGCAGTTGCAGCAGTCGTTTGAGGCGGAGTACGAGGCGTACTAGGCCCAGGCTGAGAAACTACCGAAGGTACATAAGTTTGAATAGTAGACTGGACAGGTTGCTGGGGTGTACCAGAAACTAAGGTTTGTCCAGTTTGAGATGAAAACTGTACATTCGGTTGCAACACCTGTTGAGTTTGCAATGGATCCCACACTAAATTCATTCCGGGGTACGGACCCATAACAGGTTGAGAATATTGAGGACCATAACCGGGTTGAGGGTAGGGTTGATAATTCAAAGATACATTTCCCGTTCCTTGAACATATGATTGACCGAAGGGTGGTTGGAAACCTTGGTTCGAGTACTGACCTTGGGGTTGATACCCTTGAGGCACGTACTGATACTGGGGTTGACCTTGAGGTATAAATTGATACTGGGGTTGACCTTGGCGTACATATTGAGTCTGGGGTTGACCTTGAGGAACGTACTTTCCCGTAGGTATGTACTGTCCTTGAGGTTGCCCCCCAGGCACAAATTGGGTACCTTGAGGTCGCCCCCCAGGCGATAATTGAGGATTTTGAGGCTGCCCCCCAGGCGGTAACTGGCCACCTTGAGGTTGAGGATTAGGAATAGTACCTGACATCATGACAATATATTTTATACTCAACAGCTTAGTACCATTGCTTCCAGTTAATAACCCTTGTTCAATGGGTTGAGGAGATGCTCCCGAAAAAGTACCAGAAAGTGACTGATACCCAGAGGGAACAGAAGGACTGTCGTACAAAAAGGATTCTGGCGATTGAGTAAACATGGACGACTGTCTTGACATATTTCATGGAGGATAGTAACCTCTAGGTGTTGGGTGATAAGGAACACGAGGTTGTGAAAAACTTAACCCTGGGCTTTCTAATAAATTAGTCAAAGAAAGATACCAAGCACTGCTCCTAGGTGGACTGTAAAAAATTGATTCACGCTCCCTTAGTTCAATAGCAGGTTGATTTCCAGGGATAGGGATGCCTACTTCTTCTTCCGGAGTAGCAAGTTCTTCGATAGCTATAAGTCCAGAAGGAAGATTTTTGGTAATTATTTTTTCTACCCTAGGTGAACCAGGACCACTAGAAGCTGGAGAAGCAAACCCCGATGTTGTAGTAGCAGCAAATTCACTTTCAGGTTCGGATATTTCAGGTTCCTCACCTATATCACTAGTAGATGAAAAGCTACTAGTAACTTCAGAAACAGACACTGATTGTGGATTATAATCTGCTACTAGAGCTTGAAAATCAGGATGTACCACCAAAGAAGACTCTCCTTCTTCAGGTGACCCAACTCTACTATCTCTAGGAGTTACAAGGGCTCTTAACGCTTTAGGCTGGCTTGGTGAAAACTCAGGAGGTTGGCCCCGAAGTCTACGAGACTTCCTCGGTAATTCAGCCACAATTAAAACTTTTAACTACTTCACACGCAAACAAAGTAAAATCTCAATGAAAACCACCTAAAGCCTCTAAAGAACCAAACAAATTTGAATCACACGCCTAAATAATATAGGAGATCAAAGAAACACAAACAGTAACTTTCCGTATTGAAAACACTAGTTGGTGATGAAGTCCAACGTCGCAGAGTTCAATACAGAAATGGCGGTTGTAACAGTTACCCCGGCAACCTGCTTAATGAATAGACTAGCACAAGTTCCTCCACTAAACTGTATCGAGTGAAGAGAACCCCCCAGAAAATCCAAGTGAGTCTAGCCGATGTCTGCTCCAGGTACAGTGGGATCTTCCCACCACTAACACCTTGGGAAGAATCCTAAAGAATATGGTCACTAAGGTTACCAACCGAAACAAATATACCTGGGGGAACAGTCTACGATCCGATACGCACGCAAGGGCAGAGTAACAAGCTCAATCCCCTTGAAGGCTCCTTGACATAATCCAAGGTTCACCAACAAGTGACCCCAGGCTCCTTGACAATGGTTAATCCGAGGTTTACCATTTTTAATACGTGAATATCTGGCATCGTTCCCAATGAGGAAGGATTGATTCCCACACTGGGTCGGACACGATATCGTGCTTCTCCTTTAAGAGGAGCTTTCCCAGAGCATAAATGCAACAATTGGATTTCTCTCCTAACGCAAGATATAGCTACTTGTTTGTTTTACTGTCTTGGACAGTTCATTACTCCCTACTGCAAGATGCTATCCTAAGCTATGTTGGTGTATCAGAGCCCTAGAAATAAAAATATTACTAGATGAATTTTACTTTAAGCGTTATTTTTATTGGTTTTTGTTTAAGTCAAGAGGTGCAGAGATGAAACTCGTGGTATGAAGACTCGACTCAAAATCACTAAAAATGCACTTAAGATGATTAAACAATCTTTTCCCTTCAATGAACTTCTAGCTAGGAAAGAGTTTGAGAATTCAAATACTTGTAAACACAAATCTTTCTTAACAAACAAATTAAAAGAAGAGCTTTTTGTTTTTTCCAATGCACTCAAAACGAGACAACTAGTTATTTTCACAAAAATTTCCCTCTTCTTTCAAAACAATCAACCACCACAAAAACAAACTTTTTCCAAAAGAGATTTTTTATTTTTTATAAAACACTCAAAACTATGGAAATGACTAACTTTGAGATCTATAAACTATAAAAACCTGTTTGAAGTCAAAGCTTACAAGATGTCTTTTTAAAGGATGTTTTACTTAGCTAGATGTAAACTAAGGACCAATTTATGCAGAATCACAAATCAGTCAAAAAACAACCAATTTTTGTTTTCTTTTCTAAAAATGAAAATCCAAACTTTTAACACAAGCTTTTCGAAGTTTCGTAAAGAGAAAACACAAGGTGGATTCCTCAACAAAGGTAGATTTTGAAAATGGTCAGACTCATAAGAAGGCTGGTAAAAACCAAGGTGATCTGAGGCTTCTATAGCTTCTAAGCTCAGAGCTACTACAAGACTAAACTGAAAACCAAACCCAACAAGAAAAACTTTTAGGAATTTCACCTAAAACCATAACACCGATGAAATTAACCTAAGGAAAGCTTCTGACAGGTTATACACAGGTCTGGGCAGGGGATAATAACATCTAAACAAAACTAAGCTGACTAACAGAGAAAATCTTAGGTTTTCCAAAATTTTGACAGGGTCCACAGGCCCACAGTTAACACAGGTGCGGTACCGCTCTGTGCTAAAATCAAAAGTGCGGATAGGTCCGCACTGTGTCAAAAGCCTAGGGTGTAGTCCTCTCCCAAAGCTATGAAAAACAAAAAATAACCCTGGATCTACTAATTCTACCCAATTCCACACACAACAAGCCAAAAACATAAACAAAAACACAGTTTCTCAGGTCAAAGTAAAAACAAAGGAAAAAATCAAGTCCCCAACGGAGTCGCCGTTTTGTCACACAGAATGAGTCGATCTCGCGGACAAGATAGACCTTCCTAGAATCTAACGAGATCTAGTGACAAGCAAGCCAATCAAAAACTATCTTTCTCTAAATATGCATTTAGAAACAAAGGCAAACAAGTGTTTAGGCCTACCTTGGGTCCAATGCAAGTTTGTGGAAGCCTCGCTCCTTTGATCCAAATGAGCTCCCTCGTTTCGAATCTGCAAACACAAACAAGCAAACAAATTAAATAGCACCTGAAAAGCCAATATCATAAAAAATATTTAACATGAAGATCAAGGAATTCATGAAAAAAATGACATAAGACAATTTGTTGAGAAAAATGAATCTGATTGTATTAATTCAAATCAAAGAAGAACTTTACAACCTGTGCCTTGATGTTGTACAAGCTCCTTCGAGGGTCCAACAAGAAGTCTCCTCTACTTTGACCAGTTTCACTCTCTTCCTAATGAAGCCAAAAAAGGTATGTGATCTCTCCTCTCAAGCTTAACTAGGAAGTCTCAATTCCACCAGCGTTTACCCTCAAAAATGTTCAGCTTCTAACGTCTCTAGCAACCAGCCCAATGCCTTAATTTATAGTGCAATGGAGGGAAGTTACTAGGTCCTCCTTCAAAGGGATAAAGCCCTCCTTCAAAGGGATAACTCCTCTCATCAAGGGATTAGCTCCTTTTCTTTTGGGATGCATGAACCACCTAAGAGCGACCAATCCACGTCAAAATTCCTTCTATAATCATCTAGAATGAACCCAAAGTGAGTTTTTTAGAATAAACTTGCGCCTTTTTTACTTTCACAGGGGTCCGCACCCACTCCTTTAGGTACAAAGCAGGCAGGTCCGCAGTTTTTGTAAACAGGGGATGCGGGACCGCAGGCAACAATGAGAGAAAGTGCGGAACCAGAGCTTTGTTGATTTTCAATGTATTTCTCTCATTTTCAAAGCTTGACTTGAAGAGCTGAGGTCTGAGACTTGCTTAGGAGGACAGTACAAGTGATGATAGACCCATACTGACTGCAAATAATCATGGTGACGATATTTTTATGTAATAGGCCCCTTATACAACAGCTACACCACTACAAACAATGGGTTGGAGCTGGAGGCATATCGGATCACTCCCCTGTATATCTGGAGATCTTGGGACCTCACCATAAGCCAAAAGCCCCTTTCAAGTTTAATCATGTCTAGCTTCAGGACCCATCTTATATCCGTATGGTCACGGATTTTTGGGCTGCAAATCTGATTGATAGATCAGACTCTTTGGCAAAAGGTTTCTGCTCCAATCTATCCCAGCTCAAGCACCTCTCCATCAATTGGGCCAGAGAAAAACATCAGAGGGAGAATTCGGCTCTTTTGCACATAGAATCAGAACTCAGCTCCCTATTGGATGAGAGAGGTTTGGGGTTTATCACTGCTGAAGATAAATCCCACCTGGTGGAGCTTGAAAATCAGAAGTCTTAGATACTAAAAGACAGAGAGGAATCCATTCATCTTCGAAGTAGAGCTATATGGTTAAAAGCAGGGGATGACAACACTCGGTTTTTCCACAACTATGCTAAAGGCAGAAAGGTCTCAAACACTATCTGGAACATTCCGTCACCAGATGGAGGAGTGGTTGATACTTTCAACAAGCTCTCCCACCTAGGATCTTCACATTTCAGGAACCTCTACAAAAACCCTCCGGGTTCGAATATTGCTGATATTATCAATGTCGCCGGACACTTCCCCAGATTTGTAAATGAGGATGAAGCTGGGGCACTTTTTGACCCTATGACACTCGGAGAGCTAGAGGGCACTTTAAAATGGTTCAAAAAGGATAAAAGTCTGGGTTCGGATGGTTGGACTATCGAATTATACTTGACCTTCTATGAGCTTCTTAGCCAAGACCTGTTGAGGGTAGTGGAGGAATGCAGAATATCTGGGACACTGTATAATGCCATCAACTCGACTTTTATCGCTCTCATTCCTAAATCCGACTCCCCAACCTCTTTCAATGATTACAGACCCATTTCTCTTTGCAATTGTCTCTATAAGATCATCTCCAAGATCATCGCAAATCGCCTCTGCCCTATCCTGTCTTGTCACGTTGCCCCTCAACAATTTGCCTTTCTAGAACACTGTTAGATTCATGAAGCTATTGGCTCCGCCCAGGAAGCCTTACATACTATCTGGACCAGAAACCAAAAGGCCATCACCCTAAAGATTGATTTGGCAAAGGCTTTTGATGGGTTTGGGGATTGGCTCGAACAATTTTTTTGAACTCATTACTCTTCATCATCTCATTCATTTTTCATTGGATCATAACTGCATGAACATTCATATATATGGAGATTCGAAGATCATTATAGATTGGTTCAATAATATTACTTCTTGCCACACTCACACACTCAGTAATATTTTGGATGAAATAAATATTTTAAAAGCTCAATTTAATGATATCACTTGCAATCATATATACAGGGAACATAACAGCAGTGCTGACGAACTATCCAAGGCGGCCACGTCACTTCCTCAAGGAGAGTGGTTGATCCAGGAGCAGCATGGGTCAAATGCATACCAATACTACCATCGACCTTACATAGACCCACATTACCACAGGGTGGATAGCCCTTGATCTGAATATCTGACAATTTTTTAAATTTTGTACAGCTTTATGTTTATATTGGACAGAAAATATTTACATGGCCCTGCGTGGAAAATATGTACATAAAATAGAAGGACTGAATGAACATCCTGTGTGATGTTTTTGGTATTTATGTTGTTATTTTTTGATCTTATACCGAGCCCTCAGAGGCTGACAGATACATAGCATATGCAATCGTGCATCCACAATATGTAATTTTTCAAGTTTAATGAAAGATTACAATTTTTCCAGTGGAAAAGAAAATAAAACTAATATATAAGATGTGTAATATGTTTAGTGCTACATTGCACATAAAAATTGAATCATGTCTTGAACCTTGAGTCCTTACTCAGCCTCAAAATATTAACAAAAAATACAATAAATATATCTCATATGATTAGTCATATACAATGAAATGAACCACTAAGTAAGTTCTAACTTCTAACTAATCATTTCTTATGCCCATTTTGCAAGAAAATGTAATGGCTTTTTCTATAGATGAAGAAAGCCCTTGTGTTGGCATTGGATTCTCATGTCCTTTAGAATAAGTAAGAGGGGGTAGACTACGTCCTCTACTGGTGATCACGATAGATGGTGTCACCTCCCCCTCCTCCTCCTATGTTACCTCTCCTCCCAATAGAGGCTACCTCCTCTATTCCCTTCTCTACCCAATCATGAGTCGATTCCATGATAGGCCTGTCGGCATCAACCCTCCATGTAGAAGTGGTGTCAATCCCATCCAATGAGATGGCTTCCACATCAGGTGTCTATTAAAGTTACCTCACCCACAATTGAGATTGTAATAGATATAGACCATGTCGTTAAGGCATTAAGATTCCAACCTATATGAGGGTCATAAATTATAAATTAATGATTATCAAAATAATACATTGTAATTTTTAATGAATTCAAAAAATTAATTTGAAAAATTTTAAGTTGTGCTTCTTGGTGTGTATTTTTTCAAATACACTTCAGTTGCACTAGCATCTAAAATAGATACATGTTTAATTTAGTACTCGCATGACAAGATTTTGGAGATTGGGTAATTTTCCACTATAGCTTGTCCACCATGCGTCTACAACAAATAAGAGAAACATAAGAAAAAAATTGAAATATGAAAGTTCAAGGAAAGTACAAAGATACAATGAAATTTGAAACAAACTAAAGCTTACTTGGCATTTTGGTCTTCCTATCATGGATATCCATTTCAAAGTGTTGAAGGTGCTAGAAATCTGTTAACCAAGGGGGCCTCCCCAGTATGAAATCCCAATTAGACCTCACACGGTTTGGAGTAGGAGCCCCAACCGAGAAATATGGTCAGTTTCCATTATTCTTAGGAATTTTCCTTGGCTGAAATTATCAACATAAGAGATTATACAAACAATATTTGAAACAAGAAAGTAAGTTGACACTATGAGGCATACAACTATAATGTATACAAGGTAATTTCACAAGGAAAGAGAGAGTGGGCCTCTAGAATAAAAGTAATAGTACTATCCTAGAAGAGATACACAAGAACATGGAAAGAATAGTTGATTAACCTACAAAGTAGTTCATAAGATAACAATGATGATAAAAGCAAATAACAACGCACATTCAATGAGATGCATATTAAAGCCAATGAAATAGTTCATTTTCATTAGTATGTGTTAACATAAACATACACCACAATCAATGAAAGTGTTAATTTTTCATCTATTATTCTATGTTGCAACTATTGTTTCAACAATATCCAAAAATATATTATTTAACAATTCCACTTCTTCAATTAACCAATGACAGTAGAGCAATACTAGATAGAACAATTATGCAAATGCACAATGACAGACAACCAAGAGATAAGAGACACAATATTTGGTCAATGACGAGGGGAAAGCCCTTTGCAATTATTCTTCTATTAGATTGTCTTCAAATGTTTAGCAGAGACAGTACATCATCTAAGAGTCAAAGTCAAGATTTGACTAGCCAATATCCAATATCCAGTCACATCAATATGTCAAATTATTATCCAAAAGAGAGACAAGAGAGAGAGTGAACAAAGATTAACTATTGAGAAACTACAAATCTGTCCAAGTCAATAGAAGTCAACAGCAGCAAAGACAACCCTAACCAGTCCATAAAGTCAATGGCCAACCCTCCAAAAGAGCTCCATCAAGGTAGAAATAAATTTGGCCTATAATGTTGGTCAAAGTCAGTCCAAATACATCTAGTTAAACACAATCAAAGTCTACACTTGTTTCCGTGGTAAACCCTAAAGTCAATACCAGTCATCCCATATTTTCTCGATCTATGTTCCCTCGAATGTGGCCTATAGAAACAGAGATATTCCACCCAAAAACATAGTCAAAACATGCCAAACACACCCAAGTCAATGTTGTTCAACGCATTGCAATAGGTCTGAAATTCGACCATTCTGAAATAGGCACTTGTCCCTTCGCATGTGTGAGAGATTCCCTACAATTATGAGTTGTACAAACTAATTAAATGAGGAGAGAGAAGAGATGTGTTGAGTTGAGGAGGTGTCAAATGAGGAGGACTCAACTTATATTTATATGCAATTTGAGGCGTTCCATCTTGTCCTTGAGAGGTGCCATTTGACCCAATACAGACATTGACAATTTTGTACTTATGGGCTTGACCTCAAAAATCCACTTTCGCTTATCTGAATTGAGTGCTTCAAAAGTCAATTTTGGTCCTCTCGAAAAGAGGAATTTAATGCAATGGTTGTAATTTGTCACTGATCTACCAAATTAATAGAAACAATAGTCTTACAATCATTCACAACATATGCATGAAAGTGTGATAGATCTTAGAGCTTCATATATTAATGTAAAGTCCCAAAATACATGATTACAAAGATGCCACGCTAGCCCCAATAGAGGAACATTAAGTCACCACTTGCTTCTCCAAAGAAGGATCTTCCCTCCTATGCCAAGCTAGAGAAGCCAAGGTGAAAAGTCCAAAGTCCTCCCTCTTGAGCTATGATGCTATATTTATAACAAATGAGGTGACTCTCCACCTCCCATGTGACTCTTGACTTCCCTCATGAATCTTGAGCTCATACTATGACTTTTCGAATTCCTATATGACCTTTGAGCTTCTACATGATTTTAGAACTTTTTAGTGACTTTTCACATTCCATGTGGGACCTTTGGGCTTCCATACATTTGCATTTTATATTTTGGAAAATTACATAATTATATCCACAAATGATGTGGCAAAATACAATGACACATAAGACTCTTATAGTGACACTTGGAGAAATCATGACATGGCAATGATGACATGGAATTGTATTGTGATGTGTCAATGTCAAGCTATTCTCTTTGCTGCTATGAATTTGACTTCTTCATGATGGATCTTCATTTTTACTTCATCTTCACCCTCCAAAGGGTCTCTATGAGTGTCAGAACCTTCCAAGTCACCATGAGTTGCCATATCTTTACCTTGGTCCAATATTCTTTCATGTCCTTCATGATGGTTCTTTCTTTTGCTTCTTCTTTGCAAGTGCTCTCTTGTAGCCTCTCCTTAATGGCCTCCCTTGAGGATCACCTTGCCATATTGAAATGATAACACCTACAGATGAAGTCCACTCATGACAAGCCAACATTAGTCTGAAAAGAACTTATTCTACCTTTGCTTGATCATGGAAGATGCTAATTATGGTGAGGAAACAAACAAGGGTTTTGAGAGAAGGAGGCTGAGAATTTCACATTTAGGAATCACAAGGGATAAGGGATGACCTCATTGTCCACTGAAACTTAAAAATGCATAGTAGGAGGAAATATAGGACAAGGTACTATATTGAGGGGTTTCGGTCAGCAAGAGGGATAGATCTGGCCACTACAATTATGCAATGAGAATTGATTGAGGAGAAGGCTCAATAAATTACACGGTTGAGGATCTTAGTGATATAGAAGTGACCTATTGTTCACTAGAACTGTGCAATGTGCAGTAGGAGGCTCACTAGATGAAGGAATTTGTGTAGTTGGGCAAGTTAAGGAGACAAGGTTGCACACTATAATTGCATAATGCACATTGGTTGAAGGAAAAGCTTTGAGGACTACGCAGTTGGGCATGATAGTGAAATAAAGATAACCCAATTGTCCACCACAACTGTGCAATCCACAATCTAGGGAAGAAGGAATCATGAACTTCGCATTTGATAGGGCTGAGCATCGAAAGTGATGGTTTAGGCTTTAAGGTTGCTCAGTGTATAGTTGAGGGAGATTGTCCGCTAGGGCTATGCAGTGCGCAGTTCCAAGAGGTAGAGGGTTCTTCACTATTACCTAAGACTGCGCAATGCACAGTTCCAGGAGGGAGAAAGGTTATCAAGTTGCAAAAAATAGTGAAAGCTTCAAAAATGACTAAGTGTGGGATCAATGAGAAAAGAGAGAGAAATACATGCAAACAAGTCCTGAAATAATGATCTCACACTCAGATAACATCAACACAAGCAAAGAAAATTCATAATAACCAAAATCAACATGCATACCTTGAAATTACAACAAAGAGAAAGTTATTTCTAAGTTGCGACAATTGAAACATAGATTTGTGACACTTAGAGTTCAAGTTACGACACAAGTGTCGATTGCAACCAGATGGTGCTTTAAGTTGTGGGAGAGTGTCTACCGCGGATTCTTATGATATATATGTGATTAGTTAATGCAAAAGACTGCACTAGAACTGCCTCTAGTGGTGTGCTAAGGTGAAACACATGCAGGAGTACAAACAGTGAAAAACAACACTTGTGACAGTATGGAAAAGTGAAAGTGACACTTGTGACAGTATGTAGAAGTGATAACAACACTTGCAAAATCTAAAGAAAGTGAAATTGACACATTCTAAAGTAAAGAGAAAGCAAAAGAAAAACTTGTGAAAGTGAAAGCATGCACAAATGGCAGTCGTGAAAGTGAAAATGACACATATGAAAGCAAAAGTGTGCAAAAGCAATAGTTGAGAAAACTCATGGGGTAATGGTACATTTGCAACTAACCGTGGGAGAGACTATCGACTAGAATTACACACTGATTGCCTATAGGGATTGCACAGTCTTTGTCTCTAAGGACTGTGAAATCATTTTCTCTAGAGACTATGCAAGCACTAACTTTTAGGACCACGCATTCATCACCCACAAGGAACTTTGCAATCACTGTCCTTAGGCATTGCACAATCATTGTTGTCAAGGTATGTGTAGTGACTATCGTCAAGGATTATGCAATGCTTGACTTTCTAAGGTGCACATTGGTTGCTATTCTTGCTAGAAAGAAGTGTGCTTTTAAATGCACCAAAATCTAAGCATGTGTGATCAATTTTCTTCGACATTTAGAACCTTTATAATAAGACTTAGGTTCTTAGAAAACATCAACCAATCATGAAGCGACTAGTAACAATCAATGAACGACAGATCATAGGATCACAAGGAGGTTCCAAAATTCAAGTGGACGCAAAATTTTGGAGGATATTTGTTGCAGTGACAACACAAAGCTAAATGTGCCACCTACCATCCAGTATAACTCCATTTCTTTAGAAATCTCTACACATTTTGTTGGAGATGACACCATCTTCTGAAGACAAGTAAAGAATCCATCCATGACCTAAACATAAAATCTAGAAACACAAGAGTAAGAAAATGTGGGGTTCAATTTTATCCATGCAAAAAAGTTTGGGATGATGGAGAGTATTATTCCATTGCTCATCAATCACTCTCCATATTAGTTGTTGTTTCTCAAACCTCTCATCCCCCTTGTCCTCATAATAGCTATGAATTGATTCTTCGACCTTATCCATGGCCTCGTAAAAGTAGCTCGTTACGAGCTTGTCTCCATCAAATAATCGAAGAACTTTTAACAATGGTTCAATAATGATACGCACCTCCTGCACTCCTATTCAAAATATTTCCTAGTATGAAACTAGCCTGCATATGGCCTCTCCCTCTGGTTTGTGTCTAAATGATAAAGCACACCACTCCTCTAAAAGAAATAATTTCTTCACATCCCACATAGAATTTAAGAGAGATTGAAGAGATATGAAGCTAGTGGTAAACTGTGTAAAAACAGGGCACACCAACTCCTTGTTATTGGTGAATCTTCTCATCATATGAATCACATATGCATGATTATATATAAAATTTGTTATCTTTTTTTATGATTCAACAATATCCTTGGCATAAGGAATTATTCCTATGTCCTTTAACATCAATTCAATACAGTGTGCAGCACAAGGTGTCAAAAACAAGTTAGGATGCTTCTCCATAAGCATCTTGCCAACAACAACATAATTTGCAACAATGTGCATTATGACTTGGACAACATGTTTTGGACCTACATCTTGAAGGAACATGTCCAACAAATCACATAGTAATCATGCATCTTTGATATGTGCAGATGCATTAACATATTTGATAAACATTTTCTGCTTTGAAAAATTAATCAAGAAGTTAATAAAGGCTCTACCTTTTTTATTAGTCCAATGATCTTACATGACCGTGCATCTCGTGTGTTACCATGATGCCCTGAATTTCTCCAATATTGTAGTGCAATCAACCATTTCTGTTAGGGTCCAAACTTAACCCCCTTATTTATGTAATAGGGTCGAGTCATAGTTATAGTTATTTAAAGAGTCAATAAAGCCCATATTAATAATTGTAAGTGGTTGACCCACATTTAAAGAAGGGAACACAGTTAGTTGCAAATGGGCCATGGTATTAGATAGATGGTATTAAGAAAAACCATGGTTCTGACCCATGGTATTGCATGTATGAATCCTATATAAAGGATAGAGAGTCCCCTTGAGGAGCATCGTGCCTTATTTTGTAATTGAGCCCAGCGCTATTGGAGGTTGCCCCCTTGAAGAGGCAAATGAACATTGCTTTCCTTTCTGAATAATAAAATACATGTTTTTATTTCTTATTGTTCTGTGTTCTGGGTATATTTCTTCGCATATTTGGTATTTTGGTATCTTCTCGCAGGTCAAGAGCATAACAAGTGGTATCAGAGCACTTTCTAGGGCCGGTGGGATCTCCATTTTTAGCAGAATTTTTTTGTTGGCTCGAGACGTGTTCCGGCGTCTTTAAACCATGGGATCTGTCATTAAGTGCATAAACCTACAAATTTGGGGAGGCATGCACGCAGGAAATACAAGAGGTGGTCACACTTGTTGGACTCCCTTGTAACCCCTATGGGTACCCCTTCGAGTAGTAGTGCATTAGACAGAACCGCACACGGACTGTCTTCCAAGTACCCTGTGGGTATATCGGAAGGCCCCTAGGCTCTCTTGAAACCTCGCCATAGATAAACCATCAACCGTCTTGCTGCTACAGTACACTAAGAACAGCACTCGAGGAGATTATTCACGCATACGATAGGGTATTCAGGTTGTACGACTAAGGGTACGGTTGATCCTCCTTGGTTAGTGCCCTGAAAGATTGGGTTGAGTACTACTATCAGACCGTTATGTATATTGTGATATGTAGCACGTGACACTTCTTGAGACCATAGTTCCCTTGCCTCTCTCTAGATCACGCATCATCTTTTCCAGATCAGATCTAGCAGATTGGGTTTTGTCACAGTTGCAACAATCAGTTCCACCATTCAGATCTGTCAGATCCACCATTCAGATCTATCAGATCTGCCAATCAAATCTATCAGATCTGCCATTTAGATCTAGCAGCAGGGGTTTGATCACTGCCACATTCCTACTCATACTCTGCAGTTGAGGGTTTCGCTGACAGATCTGACTATTTGTGTGGCTCTTATACCTGGGTGTGATTCTCGCAGGACATTGGGCAGAATTAAATTTCTACGAATCGGCTACTATAGTATTCCTAAGCGAGGAGTAAAACTCCTTCCGGAGTAAAAAAAAAAAATGTCTGAGACCCTCTCGAGACACTTATAGGAGACTTAGCCCATAAGAATCAGGTTGACGGGCTAAGCAAGGTGGTACCATTCACTTGTCAGCGTCAAAATTTCGGGTGGTCCCAAAAAAAAATTTCACAGTAACGATAAGTGCACTAGAGCTGTGCATGGTACAAACCAGAGCTCAAGCTATGGCCATTGAGAAGATAGACACACTTGAAAAAAAATTGGAGTCATTAACGAAGCAAATCCAAACCTTAAATGACACAATCACAAAGGGCAAGTCGGGGGAACAATCGGAGGCATATGATTTTAATGAAAAACTTGAAGGCGAGTCTAGCCATTCTCTTCACTTCTATGGAAACCACCAACATTCCTAGCCTCGACCACCCAATCTCGACATGTATAAATTTGATGGCTCTCATCCGGCCATATGGCTAGCACAAATGGAACAATATTTCACATTGAATCACATCATAGATGATGCGACTATGCTAAGTGTGGGAAGCCTATACTTGGACCAAGAAAGATGGCAATGGTGGCAGTGGCATAAATGCTGCTATGCAATGCCAATGACTTGGCAGATATTCTCAAAAGCCCTTTCTGATCACTTTAACCATGAATCTAACTTTTTGGGTCATCTTACTAAGCTCTGATAGACAGGAACAGTGCAAGAATATATTAAAGCCTTTGAAGGATTAGCCTTCCGCATAGGAGGTCTAGCAGATGAATTATAATTGGAATGTTTTGTCAGTGGTCTCAAAGACGCCATACAAGCCCACGTCTGACTGCAACACCCAGTCTCATGGCTGGCAGCTTGCAAGATAGCTCATGAAGTAGAATGCGCGTTAGCGGCCCAGTCGACTCATCCAAATTTCATAGCCAAGGGACGCCCCACCCAAGCTCCTAGCACTACCCAAACACTCAAGGTTCAAAAGGTGTCACCAGTGGAAATGGCAGAAAGATGAAAGCAAGGATTGTGTTACTACTGTGATGAGAAATACTCCCCGGGGCATAAATGCAAGGAACCAAAATTCTTTCAAATTGATGCTACTAATCACAGTTCATCTGAGGAAGCCCCACCATTTGAGGGACGAGAGGAGGAAGATGAGGACAACTAGCTATACAATGAGCTCCCAGCTACACCTGAATAACTAGTTATCTCGCTTCATGCTTTGGCAGGAATTTTGTCTCCCCAAACTCTCAAAATCAGAGGTTTTATTAAGCATCGCCCTGTAGTAGTCTTGATTGATAGTGGCAGTACACATAACTTTATCCATCAAAGAGTCGCTGAAGCAGTGCATTTTTTTGTCAGAGCAATCTCTAATTTCCAGGTCTAGATTGCTAATGGGGGGATAATGAAATGTGAAGGCCGCTGTGAAAATGTCAAACTTCAAAAGGGGGATTATCGCCTAAAGACCCACATTTTTTCCATCAACATGGGTGGGTGTGACATTATCTTGGGTACTGAATGGCTCCGCACACTCGACCCAATCACAATGGATTTCTAGGAGTTATGTATGAGCTTTAAGCAGAATAACTACACACATACCCTCCGCGGACTCCAGGCAGGTTCTCCTTCTATCATCAGCTCACATAGGATGGAAAAATTGTTAAAAAGGGCCACCATGGAGTTATAGCCCAATTTAATGCCATCCAGGCCTTCGAACCAACTTCCCTTCATATTCATCCTAAGATGCAACGGGTCTTAAACAACCATTTGCAGGTCTTTGACAAGCCTCATAAGCTTCCACCCTTGAGAGGGCAACATGATCATAGCATTAATTTGGTCCTAAGGGCACAACCACCAAATGTGTGCCCATATAGATATCCTTTCACCCAAAAGAATGAAATTGAAAAAATCATCAAGGAACTCCTGGAAGCCGGTGTCATTCGTCCTAGCATTAGTCCTTATTCATCACCTGTGGTCATGGTACTCAAAAAATATGGGGAATGGCGTATGTGTCCAGACTTCAGGGCCCTCAACAACTTGACGGTCAAAGATAAATTTCCCATCCCGGTTGTTGATGATTTGCTAGATGAACTAAATGGGGCTCAATTCTTTATTAAGCTCGACCTTCGCTCGGGCTATCACCAAATTCACATGAAATAAGTAGACATTCCAAAGACTACTTTCCAAACTCATGAAGGCCATTATGAATTCCTAGTCATGCCATTTGGTCTCTGTAATGCCCCATCCACATTTCAGAGCCTCATGAATCACCTGCTCAAACCATATCTTAGAAAATTTGTCCTTGTTTTCTTTAATGACATCCTCATCTACAGCCTCACCTGGGAAAAACATCTTCAGCATATAGATCTGCTCTTGCAACTGCTTCGAAAGCATAAATTATTTGTCAAATTGTCCAAGTGCTCTTTTGGCATGGAAGAAGTTGATTATTTGGGCCACATTGTGGGGTGTGAAGGTGTCAGGGTGGATCCCAAAAATATCCATGCAATGCAGGATTGGCCTCAACCAAAGACCTTGAAGAGCTTGAGAGGATTTTTGGGTCTCACCGGCTACTATCGCAAATTTGTCCACAATTATGGTCACATTGCTAGACCCCTCACTCACCTTCTCAAGAAAAATTTATTCCTCTGGAATGATGAAGCGCAACAGGAATTTATAGCTCTCAAACATGCCATGTGTTCCACTCCCGTATTGGCACTACCCGACTTCACCAAACCTTTTGTGATTGAATTTGATGCTTCAGGTACGGGTATTGGGGTTGTCTTAATGCAGGAAGGTCGACCCTTGGCCTTCACTAGCCAACAACTAAGTGGGACAAATTTGGGACAATATACCTATGAGAAGGAGATGATGGCCATATTACATGCAGTGGATACCTGGCAACCATACTTATTGGGGCGGCGTTTCCAAATCGCACATACCATCAAAGCCTTAAATATTTTTTGGAGCAATGCCTATCCTCGCCACAACAAAACAAATGGCTAGCCAAAATGTTGGGATATGATTATGAGATAATTTAAAAGAAAGGGCGTGAAAATGTCGTAGTGGATGCTTTATGATGCCAATTTGAGGAGGAAATCACCCTTCTAGAAATCTCTCTTCCCATTCCAGAGTGGATTGAAGAGGCTTGCAAGGAACGGTTTTCACATCCTTTTCTCTCCCAACTCATTAATAAATTGCAGGCAGATCCAAATTCCACAGCGGGCTACTCTTGGCAGGATGAGATTCTTCGCTACAAGGACAAAGTAGTGATATCACCAACATCCACCCTCAAAAGTCACCATTTGACAGAGTTGCACTCATCTCCCACTGTAGGCCATTCAGGATTTCAGAAGACTTATGCTCGCACTCGACGTTCATTCTTTTGGACAGGCATGAAAAAGGACATTCTTACTTTTGTAGCTGAGTGTGATGTGTGTCAGCGCCACAAAGGAGAAACAGTCAAATCCCTAGGCACATTACAGCCATTTCCCATCCCTGCCTCAATCTAGACGGAGGTTTCTATGGATTTCATTACTGGTCTTCCGAAGTCAGGCAACAAGTCAGTCATCATGGTGGTTGTGGACATAATTTCTAATTATGCTCATTTTTGTGCCCTACCCCACCCTTTTATACCCGCTTTGGTGGCTCAATCTTTCATGGACCAGATCTTCAAATTGCATGGCATGCCCACTTCCATTGTGTATGATCATGACCTGATCTTCACCAGTAACTTTTGGCAGGAACTCATCAGGCTACAAGGTACCCAACTACAACTCAGTACTTCCTATCATCCTCAAACTGATTATCAAACTGATGCAGTCAACAAATGTCTGGAGACCTACCTCAGGTGTTTCACTTCAGAAAAGCAACATCTATGGGTATAGTGGTTATCTCTAGTCGAATGGTGGTATAATATTAACTATCATGCCACCACCAAGATGACTCCATATGAAGTAGTTTATGGTCAACTCCCTCCTTCACCTACTTCTTATATCCAGGGATGCTCGAAGGTACAAGCAATGGATCAACTCCTACAGAATCGTGCAACCATGCTTACCCACCTCAAAGAGAATCTCCATCAAGCTCAAAATCACATGAAGCAACAAGCAGACCAACATCATTGAGATCACCAATTTCAAGAAGGGGATTAGGTATTCTTGAGGCTGCAATCATATAACCAAACATCACTCAAAGACAATGGTTGTTAGAAATTATCTCCAAAATTCTCCGGACCATATCAAATACTTCAATGCATTAGAGAAGTAGCCTACAAGCTAGCCTTGCCACCCATTGCAAAAATCCATCCCGTCTTCCATGTCTCATGCCTCAAGAAAGTGGTTGGGAACCATTGCAAAATTTAAACCAGTCTACCGGAATTGGATGAAGAAGGTTCAATCTGGCTCCAACCTGAACAGGTTCTTGACATGCGAGAACGGCACCTACGTGGCCGCACGATCAAGGAATTCCTCGTCAAGTGGAAAGACACCTCTCCAAAAGATGCGACCTGGGAAACAACCATTGCTCTTCAGCAGTTTCTGCAGCTTCAGCATTGAGGACAAGGCTATTTTTATGGGGGAGGGCATATTAGGGTCCAACCCTAACCCCCTTATTTATGTAATAGGGTCGATTCATAGTTATAGTTAGTTAAAGAGTCAATAAAGCCCATATTAATAATTGTAAGGGGTTGAACCGCATTTAAAGAAGGGACCATGGTTAGTTTCAAATGGGCCATGGTTTAGATAGATGGTATTAATAAGAACCATGGTACTGACCCATGGTATTGCATGTATGAATCCTATATAAAGGATAGAGACTCCCCTTGAGGAGCGTTGTGTCTTATTTTGTAATTGAGCCCAGCTCTATTGGAGGTTTCCCCCTCGAAGAGGCAAGTGAACATTGCTTTCCTTTCTGAATAATAAAATAGATGTTGTTATTTCTTATTGTTCTGTGTTCTGGGTATGTTTCTCCGCATATTTGGTATTTTAGTATCTTCTCGTAGGTCAAAAGCATAACAATTTCATTTTGAAGAATAGACCCTCTCAAGTCATAATAGGAAGGGGCTTTGTACCCTAGGCCAACAATAATAATAACATCAAACATAGGTTGGTAAAATGGATTGTTTCTGGCAATGTTGAAGGGAACGTCACTCCATAGAAAACACCTACCCACTAGCTTGTCAGCTTCTTCCTTCTCCCTTTTTTTAAGTGTTGACCTATTAGACGATTGTACACCACGTGTGGTTCTAGGACCAAAAAATGATGAGGTAGTTATACGGATTATTGTAGAAGCTAATTTTGAAGAAGGACCACTCTCATGGAAACCTACCACCACTCCACCCCTTTCCATTTGAGACTTCATAAATTCCTTGTAATTATGGATAACTCTTTATCATCTAATGATTTGATGGCAATGCAAATGATTTTTGGAGATGTGTTTAGGAAAAGTCCTACTTCATGTCCCAGAATTTGTGCAAGGTGGCATTTCATTTTTAATATCCCCCCTGTCATATGTTTCCCACACAACTTGCAACTCAAATTTTCTCTATCGAATCCCCCATCAGATTCACCATATTCCCACATAGGGGCAAATGTCTTGGCATATTTATTGAATTATTTAATGTAATATTGAACCTAGGTCACTAAAAAAACAAACAAACAAACAAAAACGTTTTTGACAGTAAAAAACCCTCTCTGCTAATGAAACAATAATGGCAAAAACACACACTCCCTTCCCTAGTAAAATCATGGAAAATAAATAGGTAATTGAAACCCAAGGAAAAATAAGAAGAAAACAAAAAAGTAGGGCCTAATTCGATGGCCATACCTGCAAATCCGCAACCTGTTGTGGAAAGTCAATATAAAATCTAACTTTATTTGAGTCGGATCCTAAATACCATTGGTTTTCTCCTCTCTCGACTTAGTGGATTCATTATCCTCCTCCTCTTCTCTCTTACTTGATCTCTGTTTTCAAAATGACACAAAAAAATCAATAAAAAAACTTTATAAACATGTTCTGCATGCACCAAAAAAATTTCAAGTCAACGCGCAATTTAATAGTGGCTTTTTCACTAAGGAAAAAATTGCTGTAAAAATCAGGCGATAAAATTGCCACTTTGAAAAAACCGCAATTTCCCGATTTTATCATGATTAAATTGTGATGTTCACAACACTGATATACGTAGTTGAAAGTTTTGTAGAGGTTAATTTTTTTTGTGGGAAGCCAAAATTTTTTGGAGAATCCAAGAAGGTTGAATTCATCCTAGAGGCCAAGTTGTATTGTAGAGCCTAAATAAATTAAGGAGGTCAAGTTTCATTGTGGAGGCTAAGATATTCATTGTGGAGGCTAAATTAATTAAAGGAGACCAAGTTCTTTAGTTGGGAGACCAAATTCTATTTGAAGGTATGAATCAATTACTGACAACATTTTCAGTATCTACTTATGGGGTCAAATTGTTCTTGAAAAATCCAAATTTTTCCTAGGAGATTCGATTTATTGAGGAGGCCAAGTTATTTATGAATAGGTAAAGTTCTTATTTTGAGGACAAAATTTATTTAGGAGGAGCCAACTGTGCCATTGTTGAAGCATACCTTGAGTTCTAGAAATAAATTTGCATATGACCTATTGACCTAGTTTAATAAGGGTGGGACATTTGGTGAATTTACTGAGTAAAATTAATTAGTAATGGTTTCTTAATTTTATTCTGTAATGTCTCTCATTATTCACATGCAAAGTGTTTGTCTAAACACATGGAGGAAAATTTGAAAATTTTGCAAGTTAAACGAGTAATTCTAGTAGGGGGTATTATAGTGGCTTGGACCTCAAGACTTAAGACATGATCAAGAATGTTATGGTTAGGAATAGAGGTATCTGAACTAATACATTTTTAATTTTCCCCAAAAAATCAAACTCTAGTTTGGTAACAAATTTATCTATGTTCAACCTCTCTCGATAAGGAGAAACTCAAGACTTACCATTGGCTTGGTCTAGTTTTATAAGATTTTTAGGAGATTGATCAAGTGTGGGTTTACATCAAGAACTTCTTCCTTGTAATCTTCTATTTTTACGAGATAAGTCCTCTTATTAAAGGTATTCTCAGATCTTAGTTGAATATATTTACATTCCAAGGAAGAAATGGAGTAAGTAGTGCAAGTTGAGATTCTAATGCCATTTTCCAATTATTTGAGCATATTATTAGGATTAGGGATGTGTTGCATAGGGAGTTGAGGACAAGGAGGGGATAGATTAGGTGGTTAAACTTGTCATTGTGGTAGAAGTGGAATCCATGGATGAGGCATACACTGTTGACGATGCCCCAAAGGATGGGTCCTCCACCCTTGATCTCAAGGGTGGTTTTGGTTTGACGAAGCCATCCACTATAGGTTTGAATTGCAATATTTTGATTTTTCAGGGATCATATCTTGGGCTCTTAGATGACATGATCATTTTTTTATAAGAACATAATGATTTAGCCTCTCCGCTAGCTTATTCCTTCAACCCAAGAAGAGATGGGCATCTGCTAATGGTGTGTCCTTGCTCATTGATCCCAAAAATTTCTACTTGGTTCAATGAGCATTCTTTCAATGGGTGATTTCCCTTGCATTTGGGGGAAAATATGGTTAGAGATATTTCTTCTTCTTCCTGTTTCCTCTTTATTTACAGTGTATCCAACAGGGAGCTCAAAGGACTAAGTATATATGTCTTGAAATATTCCAACATATTATCAATGTCTTATTAATTCTTGCGAACATATCAATTGGTCCATTTCCTAACCATGATGTGCCTCGGGAGTATCGTCAACATAACTTGCAAATGTCATCATAAGTTTGTAGGGATGTGTTTCCTCCACTCATCAAATTAAGGATGTCAATGCAGTCATCCCTATTTCCTCTCAAGAACAAGACTCGCATAGTTTCATCCTAAAAATGACTTTTTCTAAACCACTGCAAATTGTATTTAAAGCGATGATCTGTTAATGAAAAAAGTATTATAGACTATGTGTGAGTTTGCTTATGTTACTTAGTGTAACAGATCTAAAAGATTGTGAATAACATAAACAGATAAACAATTTGAAAACACATTCAAACACATCAACACAGCCAAATTTAATAAAGGGGTTCACCAGACTTTCTGGCTATGCCTCTTGGTCCTTTCGCTTCCAGTGATGACCTCTTTATTTTGTCTTCAAATTGTTGTTACAGGTATGTGCTTGAAAATAGAGTCTCAAATAAGAAAATGGATCTCTCCACTGCGTTCAGCTTGAAATTTCGAGTCAAACGAGTATAAAATTGACCATATTTGGCCACTGTGACCTCCAAACCCCCTGGAATGGTCCAAAACCATAATCTCCTGTTATCTTTCGATGATATGGTATTAATATATCACATGCAGTTGCAATCTGTGGTGAATGTGGGATAATGCGATAACATAAAATCGAAGGATCAGTGGTCGTGGGGTTGACCCCGACCATCCGACCTTTTTCCGGCAGTGATCCCGACACCAAAAATAAATACAAGTTATCATATCCTCCAAATATCCACCATTGTTCTATCCCATCTGATCCAATGGCTATCGCGTCGTCTGCTCACCAACTAGCTCGGATGATCTCCACCATCGATTTGTCCCATCCAATCGGACGACTATCATGCAATCTCGCGCAGATTCTTGCATGACCGATAACAGATCGAGAGCGCATGAGAAAAGTGGTTTTCTTATGCTACGTGTCGCCCACTAAGGTTAATCGTGTGAATTTTCAAAAAATCGTTTACCACCTTTAGGGCACGCGAGATACCACTTCCCATTTTACCACTCGAACTCAAAGAAGTTAAACTTCTTTTTAATAACCACATCGTGTCCATTTAGAATGTTAACCTACTTGTGTGTTTTGACGTGATATGTGTCAATCTCCTCTGGTCTGATGATCACCACTTCCCTGCGATTTCCGTTAGTTTTAGCAGTCTTCCAAATTTCTTTCTCATCCGCCACATTGGGATTTCATGCCAACATTGGGCAAATCCGAGCTGCCATGTGTCAGCACCGGATTGGCCCATGTGAACCAATCACAAATTTCCATGTCACCTTCTCTGCTGACATCATCCAGAACCCGTGACTCATTCTCGGGTTGCCACGTGTCCTGTTGACGTAGGCATTGACTGTTGACCGTTGACCATTGACTTGGTTCCACTTTCATTTGCATTTGAAGACTTTGATTCGGAGGCAAAACTGAATCCATTTTGGATCACTCCTCCCCACTAGAAGCTTTTGGTCCACCAAAAGTTGGTATTAGCTGTCGAGTAAGTGAGGATAAAATTCCCTCACTTTTCTAATCTCTATCCATCGTGATTTACTTGGATTTGTACCTTTCAGTCCAACTTGAAGATACTTAACATTTCCTCGTCGCGAAGTCCTTATCCTCCTGTCAAGAACTGTGTCCTCCTATAGCTCATTCAGATACTTGGGTAAAATATCTTCAATGGAAGGTAGCTGACCTTGCTCTTCGGGATCTTCAATCAATGAAGGTTCATACAACCGCAATTTTTCAACATTTACGACGGAATAGATTTTCATATAAGTTGGTAGATCTAGACAGAAAGAATTTTCACCAATTTTGTCAAGTATTTTGAAAGGACCATGTAGAGCCTCTACTCTACACCTACCTGTCTACCATTTCCCTCAGTTTTTCCTCATCTTTTCTTCACTTTTGCCTCATTTTCACTGTAAAACCACCTAGATCATCACATTAGGTGTCATCAAGCATGATCAAGTAAGTTTTGCTAATGGATGACTGTTTTGTTTAGATTTTGACTTACTTGCAGGAATTCCGCAGCTGTCTGGCAATCCCGCAGCCATTCAGTGATCCCGCAGCCATCTGATGATCCTGCAGCCTTTTTGTTAAACTCAAGGTTCCACGTGTCAGTTTGCTAAATGAGCCACATGGGCACTTAGGTATCAACGTGCTCGAGGTTCCTGTGCCATTTGTTCAACCATCCATGGCATCCATACCGCTGGTCAAAACTGGTCAAGTTATGGTCAAATAAAGGCAGCTCAACGGTGATTGTAAGCTGTTATGTCACGTCAGCTCAAACGGTGACTTGTCCGCGTTTTGCAGGTGGTAGGGGACATGATCCAACATGGGATTCATTGCCCATGACGACAGAGCCTCCAGCTCATCCACGCAGCCTTATGATGTGTCAATGAACCTTAAATACGCATTACAGTTAGTTGTTTTTCAGTTATTAGCTGTACGTGTAGACCATCCTTCAGATGCTTATATATACCTGCGTCTGTGTACGCTTACTTTACTTTTTAGTGGCTGTACTTTCTGAACTTGTGATAATTTTAAGAGCTTTTGCAAACTCTGTTTTTATAGTGCTATTCTAGCACTCTGTTTTGTATATTTCTGCAAATGGAGCAATAGAAATAGTGTTGTTTTGAAGCTTTCATTTCCTTAAGTCTTCTTGTGGCTGAATGAGTAGAGGGCCCCTATTCATGTTAGCCTCTGTAAAGCATTTTATGTTCAGCATTTCTTTATTTTCTCATTCAGCATTTCTTTAAACATGTATAGTTTGATTTATTTAATTTCTTTTCTTTCAAGCTGATCAGTATTGTTTCCTTGCAGATTTTTAGCCCGGGATTTGTTTTTATGTTTGTGTATTTGCTTTACAAACTAATGGTATTTGAAGTTGACAGGTTCAAGTTGCTGCCTTTGTTTTTCATAGCTGATTTTTAGTCTTATTTCTCAAAGTTCTGCTAACACATGAATGATCTTTTATCATAAATTGCTACCTTTTAAGGATCAGAATACCACTAACTTGCAGTTGGCTTTGAGTGCTTTCTAGACTAATTTTTCACTACTTTCTAATCATACTTTGCATAGTACATATGGCAGAAGTAGAGAGTTAGAAAGAGCAAAACGTTATCACTAGTCTTTAAAGTATATCTTTCTTATTTTTAATCACTTTTCTAATTCAACTTGAGCTACTTCCTAATCGTACTTTACACAGCACTATGTGTTTGAAGTAGGGAGTTAGGGAGAGATAATCATTATCTTTGGTTTTAAAAGTGACTTTCTTTTCTTTTACTTGCAGCAGCATGAATTGTGTCTAGTGCCATTGGAAGTGGTTATTTGCTTTTAAGTTATTTTCAAGTTATTTATTTCTTTCAAGCATTTCCTTTCAAGCAAGTAGTTAGCAATCACTAATCACACACTATCACTCATCTGTTTATAAATCACCACTTCATTTTAGGAAGATAAATTAACCACAACAACACCCCCAACGATAAAAAAACTCTAAGAGGTTGCTTAAGTACATATAGTACACCTTCACTTCATCAGCTTACGAGCCCCGGGTTGACAATTAATACTAGCAATTTAGATAACACTAAATTGACTAAACATTTTGGCGCCGTTGCCGGGGAAGTGAAATTAAGTAGCCATATTCTTAGAAAAAAAAAACATAAAATTTCAAGAAAAGAAGTTAATAGCCTATCTAAGTATGCTCTCCTCTTGCACTTTGAAGTGATCTGGAGGATCAGAAAGGAGAAAGTTATTGATTTAATAGTTTCTTGAGTATGCTCTCTTCTTGCACCTAGAGTGACCTGGAAGATCAGAAAAAGAATTATTAACTTGACTTGAAGATAAAATAAAAAATGACATGCATAGAGCTAGAGATTCTAGGGGAAGGTTTTTAGCTAGAGCTCGAAGTTCAATTTTTACAAGTCCATCTGCTTCAAGAGATAGACAAGAGACACCTCCCTTATCTCCAACCGAAACTCCTAGTCCTAGAATTCCTGAAATTCAAGAGCCAAGAGTTGACTCTCCTACACCTTCTATTGAGTTTGAACCAGGAAGAGACTCTTCTCTTTCTCCTACAAGAAAACCAATTGTAATTGAGGAAATAGACTCACCTGAAGAAGAAGGAGAAATCTCTTCTCATTCACCCTTTGTAGAAGAACCAGAAGATTTTGAAATCCCTAGGAGAATCATCATGGCAGAAGAAGAAGGAGGTGGTAGAGGTAGAGGTAGAGGAGGAGGAGGAAATAACAATAATGGAGGAGGTAGAGGTCCCATTGGAGGAAATAGAGATGGGGATAACTCATTTGGGTTTCCCATTGTTAATGAGGATTCCCGAGCCACCATGAAAAACATATCACCATCCGTCCTCCCAAATTTTCATGGGTTAAGAACTGAGGACCCTGAAACATTCTTGTTTGAATTTGAAGTTGTGTGTCGAACCTATGACTATCTGGATGATACTCAGAAACTCAAACTGTTCCCATCAACATTAAAAGATCAAGCTTTGAAATGGTTCATGGGGTTACTTACTCAATCCATTAGGACT
The DNA here is from genome assembly GCA_031772625.1 of Pinus tabuliformis. Classification (NCBI taxonomy): domain Eukaryota; kingdom Viridiplantae; phylum Streptophyta; class Pinopsida; order Pinales; family Pinaceae; genus Pinus; species Pinus tabuliformis. The sequence continues at coordinate 1,257,804,108 of CM062811.1, forward strand.
TGGGATGAAATGAAACAAACCTTTTTGGATAGGTATTTGGACTATTGTATGCCTACTAATCACAAGGACGAGGTTTTTAAAATGATGCAAAAAGAAGATGAGAGCTTAGAAGATTTACTTGAGAGATTTCAATATAACTTAAAAAGAGCAAAAATGAGTACCTTGGATGAAGAGACCTTAAAAGCCCTCTTATTAAAAGCCATTAGGGATGAATGGATAGATATCTTAAACATGATGGGAAAAGGGGATATTTCTCAACTTTCTCTCAATGATATAGCAGAACTTTGTATCCATCTCTCAAGGGGCAAATCAAAAACTCAAAAAGGGCCTAGAGATCCTTCTCTCCTTAGGGCAAATAAATCTGCAACAGGATCAGTAAGTAGGGCTGAAATCGGTAATATGCTGGATGAATTTAAAACTGACATCTTAGGGAGTCTTAGTGAACAAATTGATACCCTTAAGATTCAAAATAAACAAAAAGCAGAAGCCGAGGCTGTGACTATCTTTTGCCCGAAGTGTAGAAAGAAGCATGCTTTAAGGGAATGTCCCTTGGAAGCACAAGTTGTGGAAACCTGTGTAATTTGCTCGGAAACTCATGAGACCAAGGATTGTCCTTCAATCCCTGGCCTCAAAGCAGTCTTTCAAGAAGATCCAAGTACGCTTGAATCTCTTTGTCTTGTTGCAAGAAGACCTTGGCAGGGGCAGCAAAATCAAGGGTTTAACAACTCTATGAATTTCCAACCCCCACCAAATTGGAATCCTTGGCAACAACCTTGGTCACAACCACAAAATCCTTTCCAAGCATGGTTTCAAAGCATGCAAATGCAAAATCCTTATGGGAGATTTGCCCAATTCTATCAATATCCTCAATCCTTTCAGAATCAGCAAGCTCCCCAACTTCCAAATCAAGGTCAACAACTGTCGTTGCCATTCCCTCAACAACAACAACAACCTCCTCCACAAAATCAAAATTCTCAACTCTTGCTACAATCTCAACAGAGGCCAAATCAACTTCCTTCTCAGCCTCAACCAAACCCCAATAATAGGAATCCTCAAAATGCTTATGTGATGGAAGGTCAACCACTCATGGAAGGACAACCATTCCCTACCTATATGGTTGTTCCTCTCAATGAGGTACAACTCAGATCAGGTAGAATCCTAGACCAACCTTCTACAAGTGCTCAACAACCAAGCATTTCCGAGGAAGAATCTCTCAAAGTCAATAAGGGTTCTGAAGCATCCCTTCAAAACCCAAGCATTCAAGAAAAAGAAAAAGAATCAACTCCCATAGTTGAGCAACCTACATCTTCAACTACACCTCCTTTCCCTGAAAGGTTACAAATTGACAAGGGGGTGGAAAAACAAATTTGGTTGCCTGACTATGACTTTCTAGATGAATTGAAAAATGTCTGTATCAAGATTCCCTTGTTGACAGCCATTAAGGAAATTCCCATCCTAGCAAAGACAATAAAGGAGTTGAGTTTGAAAAAAATAGGAAAGAAAACCAGAGATACCAAAAGGATACATCTAGTTGGAAAAATTGCAGACATTATGATGGGTAAGATTACCATGCAAAAGTATGTGGATCCCGGTAGCCCTATTGTTAAAACTCATATTAATGGGGTTGAAATCCCAAATACTTTGATTGACTTAGGAGCCGCTATCAACATCATGAGTAGACAGACCATGGATCAGTTAAAGCTTCCTAACCTTCTCTTTACACCTACTTTGCTGCAACTTGCAGATAGATCAATCATCAAACCTAATGGTGTATTGGAAGATATTCCAGTCTCACTAGACTCTTGGGAGTATCCAGTTGATTTTATGATTTTAACTCCCAAGAACAATCTAGGAGGACATCCTCTTATTTTAGGAAGACCTTGGCTGGCCACAGCTGATGCTTTCATAAGTTGTAGGTCTGGAGACATGTATATATCAGATGGTAATTCTACCAAGAAATTCAACTTGTATCCTCCCGCAAAGGCAATAACAGAAATAGGAGAAGATGAGTGGATCAATGATGAGGATACTCTTCAACCTGTTCTAACCATCTCTGAGATTAGTGAGGACAGTCAAATTCTAAATACATTAGAAAATTTTGAAACACCTTTAGAATATGACTCTACACAGTTTCAGTTAGATGCAGACATTGAATATCTCTCCTCTAGACAGATGTCTCTCTTCTCAATGGAAGAGTTTGGTAGTTCTACAGTTGAAATATTTCCAGGAAAAACATTGAACATTAACAAGAACTTGGAAAGACCACAACAACAAGAATTAACTAAACTGTTGCAAAAACATTCCACTGCCTTTGCATGGGAATACACTGACATGAAAGGAATCGACCCTAAGACTTGTATTCATCACATTTATATTGAAGAAAACAGCAGACCTATTAGGCAGCCACAAAGACGGATGAATCCAAATCTTAGGGAAATTGTGAAAGAAGAACTTCAGAAATTGCTCAAGGTAAACTTCATTTACCCCATTTCAGATAGCCAATGGGTTTCTCCCTTGGTTATAGTGCCCAAAAAGAATGGTAAATGGAGAGTTTTCATTGACTATCAAGAATTGAACAAGGCAACCTTAAAGGATCATTTCCCTCTACCTTTTATTGATCAGGTACTAGACACTTTAGCAGGTAAAAAGTATTTCTCATTCTTGGATGGTTTTAGTGGTTACAATCAGATTCAGGTAGCACCTGAAGATCAAGACAAAACCACCTTTACTTGTCCTTGGGGAACTTTTGCCTACCGAGTACTCCCTTTTGGATTATGCAATGCACCCGCTACATTTCAAAGGGCTGTACTAGGAATCTTCTCAGATCTGATTCATGATTGTGTAGAGGTATACATGGACGATTTCACAGTTTATGGTAATACATTTGAAGAAGCTTTGGCAAATTTGGAAAAAGTACTGGTAAGATGTAAGGAAACAAATCTTTCTTTAAGTCATGAAAAGTGTTTTATGATGTTTACTGAAGGGATTGTTTTAGGACATCATATTTCAGGAGATGGAATCAAAGTTGATAGATCTAAAGTCGAAGTCATCTCTAAGTTACCCATTCCAAATTGCCAAAGATATGTTAGAAGTTTTCTTGGGTTTACTAGTTATTACAGAAGATTTATTGAAAACTTCACTAAGATAGCATCCCCTCTTTTCAAACTACTTACTAAAGATTGTGAATTTAAGTGGGATCCTGAATGTCAATCTGCCTTTGAAGCTTTAAAGACTAGAATATCTGAAGCACCCATTCTAAGGGGTCCAAATTGGAAACTCCCTTTCCACATTTCTACTGATGCTTCAGATACAGCTTTAGGAGTTGTTTTGGGACAAAAGGATTTGATCCCTTATGCCATTTATTACACAAGTAAGAATTTGACTCCTACTGAGTTAAATTACACTGTTACTGAAAAGGAATTTCTAGCCATTGTTCATGCTATAAACAAGTTTAGACATTATATAACCGGCTATGAAACCTTTGTCCACACTGATCACTCTGCCATTAGATATCTCATGAACAAACTAGTCACTAATGGTAGAGTTACAAGATGGCTTTTGCTTTTACAAGAATTCAACATAACTGTGTTAGATCGACCAGGTAAACAGAACACAGTAGCTGATTTCTTGTCTAGAATTCAAAACACTAATGAGGATTCTCCTGTAGAGGATAAATTTCCAGATGAGTATTTGTTTGCAGTAACTACCAAAACTCCTTGGTATGCTGACATTGCTAATTATTTAGTTACTGGAAAGTTACCTTTACATTTATTTCCTAATGAGAAAAGGAAAATCATTCAGGAGAGTTCACATTATTCTTGGATTTCTAATGAATTGTTCAAGACAGGGCCAGATTTTATGATCAGAAGATGTGTACGGGAGGATGAAATGCCTGACATCCTTAAGGCATGTCATGACGAACCTTGTGGCGGACACTTTGCTGATAAGAGGACAGCCTATAAAATCCTTTCTTTAGGATATTATTGGCCTTCTCTCTTTAAGGATGCAAAGCAATATGTTAGAAGGTGTGACAGTTGTCAGAGAGTTGGAAGACCAACTCTTTCAAATGAAATGCCACTACAGCCACAGGTATGCATCGAACCCTTCGAGAAATGGGCTCTAGATTTTGTTGGACCAATTAATCTGCCATCCAAGCAAAAGAGATATATATTGGTTTGTACTGATTATGTTACTAAGTGGGTAGAAGCTAAAGCATTGACTTCTGCTACTGAAAATTCAGTTGTTCAATTTCTTTTTGAGGATATTTTCACTCGTTTTGGTGTCCCAAGAGAAATTGTAACAGATCAGGGGAGCCAATTTACATCAAGGATGATGGAGAAGCTGATAGAGGAGTATAAGATCAAGCATAGAACATCTACTCCATACCATCCGCAAGCGAATGGTCAAGTAGAATCTACAAATAAAGTTCTTGAAAGCATCATCACAAAGACTGTTCATCTTCATAGAAGAGATTGGGCAGAAAGGCTTCCTGAAACCTTATGGGCCTATAGAACTACATGGAGGAACACCACAGGACATTCTCCCTATGAACTTGTTTATGGGAAGGAAGTCCTGTTCCCCATTGAGTTCCAAATCAAGACCTTCAAGACAGCAGTTCAATTGGGGATGAGCTTATCAGAAGCCCAGAAGCACAGAATGGACCAGTTAAATGAACTAGATGAAATGAGACAAGATGCAATTCTAAGGACCGATCTAGTTCAGCACCAAAGAATCAAATGGCATGATCGACATATCAAAGAAAATAAGTTTCAAAAGGGTGATTGGGCACTCTTGTTTGATTCCAAATTTCAGGACTTCAAGGGAAAATTTCAAACTCATTGGCTTGGGCCATATGAGATTGATGAAGTCTTTAATAATGGAGCAGTTAGAGTGAAGACTATTGATGAACTTCAAACTCCCTTTATTGTGAATGGCCACCGGTTGAAAGTTTACCACAAGCCACTCTCAAAAGAGGAGTTTGTTAAGATGTTCCAAGGCGATTCTGAAATAAGGCTGGTGGAGAAGAATTCTTCTCCTCCATTAGCCTAATCTCTGTTTCTTTCAATTTCAGTTCAATAATAATAAAAAAAAAGAAAAAAAAAAAAAAGAAAAAAAAAAAAAAAAAAAAAGAGAAAAAAATAATAAATGTATGAGCCTGAAAACCAATCTCTGATTGGCAGTCTCATGCAGAAAACCTGAGGTGAAAATCAGGGTCACCTGACACCTCATGTTTTCCAAAAAAAAAATCTCTCTCTTTTTCATCTCATTTCGCCATTTCATCCATTCCATTTCACCATCTCATTCCATCTAACCATTTTCACTTCACCTCACTGCTTTCCACCCATTCATCCATTCATTCCATTTTATTTCATTAATAAAAGTTTTTTTTCAGACAACTAAGGTTATTTTGTGCAGCTGGAGGACACTATTGCAGTTCCCGCAGCTATTTGGCAATTCTGCAGCCGTTTAGCCTTTCCGCAGCCCCTCTCCACCTGCACAAAGAAACACAATCTGTTTGAGAAATTTTTACAGTTCAAAAATCACCAATAACAAGGAGGAAAGAATCATGTAATAGCAATGAGTTAACAAAGGGTTAATGGCAAATCATTGAAAGGCAAACCAAACGCGGATCTGAGGTATGTTTTAATCTTAAACTTGCAGTTATTTTCGTTACGCAAAGTTTGCTGGGTTATGTCTTTTTGCCACTAATTGTAATGATTACCCATTTTCCCTACCATGCGACCATATATCTACGAATCTCCCAAGCCCAACAGTCCTTGATTATCATGATTTTGAAAATCACTTACGGTTGCTTCTGTCATTAAGGCTTTCGTACCCTAATGACGTAACCTAATGTATTACGACTCTCTAAGTCCTCATTTCGCAGCCATGTGTAAATCTACCGCCGAAATCTAAGGATCTAGCCGTTCCTATTCATTATTTCGAAACCCTCCTACGCTCATAACACTTCATTTCACGCTGTTCCATTCTCTCATTTCCTTCCACTCACTACGCTGTCTCCATAAACCATACTTTGTTTTTCCTCTCTGCTAATTCTGAGAAACAATGAATACATATAACCAGTGAACGTATGTTACGGTTGTATTACGACTGTCAAGCCACCGTTCCACTGTGTTAAAGCTGTAATCCACCATTTCACTGTGTTCAAACCGTGAATTCACCGTGTCTAAGGCTATTGTTGAAGCCATACAACCTCCTCTCCACAAAATTCTGGAACAGAGCCGAGAAATTATTGTGTAAAGCCACCATTGAAGTCGTGTTTTAGAACAAAAGTCGTGGAGTCAATGGGGAAACTTTTAAGGGCTGAACCAGAAGGTTCAAAATTCCTGGAAGCATACCCTCAAGTTAAGGAGGCATTGCAGAGAGCCAACTGGCTACAATGCATCAAGAAATTTAAAGGCTATCACAAGGAGGTTACTAAAGCCTTTGCAAGGTCATTCAGAGATAAAGACAGTCAAGTGGAGGTGGGTGATTTAACGTTTGCAGTCTCAGAGGGCAGCATAGCACAAGCTACATCTCTCCCACAAACCGGTGAAAGGTGGTTTAAGAACCGGTCAGTTCAAGGTCAACAATGGAAGCAGATTTTTAAAAACCCAGGTATGGATACCAGTGTCTTCACAAAAGGAATTCCTGTCTCTCATGTTAAGGAAGAATGGAAAATTTTACTGTTGTTAGTGCAAAAAATTTTCACGTGTGAAGGGAGATTTGGGGTATTATACGTTTATCATGGTAAAATTATGCTGCAATTTCAAGGAGAACATGATATAAATCTTCCCTACTTTCTATTCCAAAGCCTTAGAAAAATGTGTTCCATGGCCCAAAGGAATCCACGAAACATTGAAGCATATCTCTGTCATCATAGTCTTGTTAAGATGTTAGTGGAGGAACAATTAAAAGCAAAACGAGACACATGGGAGAAATTTCTTGTGAGAAATCATTTTGAAGAACCTGAAGAAACCTCTGTACCTAGGAAAAGTAGAAGAAAAAGAAAAGAAGATATCCCTGAAACTGATATCTTAGAGGGAACTGTCGAAGGACAGATTGAAGAGGAAACTGAAATACATCAGTCTGAACATGAGATGGAACCTGAACCTACTGTGGACAGTGATCCAATAGCTCAAGAGATTATCACACAAACCCTCTCAGAACTTGCCCAAGAAGCTGCCCAGAAAATAAAAGAAAATAGGAAGAAACAAAAGCAAGACAAGGGAAAATCCATAGTTCAAGAAATTTATCAAACTCCAGAGACTTCTAGTGAGGAAGATAGTCAACCCTTAGCACAAAGGTTGGCCAAACTCCATGCAAAAACTGCCCTTTCTAAGAAAGTAAAAGTGCAGAAACCAAGGAAAAAGGCACAAAAAGAAACACAGAGTGTTACCAATGTAAGAAGGAGCAGCAGATTGCAGAATAAAGGGAGAGCCACAAGGACACTTTTCATTGATCTAAGCACACCTGAGAAGGGTGCTATAAAATCAGACCTTGAGGATAGTCCACAACGTGATGCAGCTACTCCTCCAAGGGAGGACAGTCCATTTCAGCCGGAGTTTGAAACTGAAATTGAGCATGAACACAGTCCAAGGAAGTCACCAATTGTTGACCCAGTTCAACAAGAGGTGTACAACTATTTTGAAACATTGGAGCAGAACACTGCTGGCCCAAGTAATATCATACCTCATGAGCAGCAAATAGACATACTCAAACAAGAGATCTATGAACTTGAGGTGCTAAATCGCCACATTAAGCAGAAAAATGAAGAAATGAAGCAGCAAGCTGATATTGCCAAAGCAATCCAAGATAACACCATGCTTCACATGGGCATGTGGCAGAAGAAAAACAACAGACTCAAGAAGAAGTGTAGAAGGCTAAACAGAGCCTTAATCAATTTGAAATTCAGATGCATGTTCAAGAGACCAAAAGTTAATGTCTCCACACAGAGGAAGAAGAGGAGATTGGATGTCTTAGCAGAGGCATCCCAGCGGGTGGATTGAGCTGTGTTTTCATTGCATGAGGACATGCAATACCCTCGTATTGGGGGTATGTAGAGCCTCTACTCTACACCTACTTGTCTACCATTTCCCTCAGTTTTTCCTCATCTTTTCTTCACTTTTGCCTCATTTTCACTGTAAAACCACCCATATCATCACATTAGGTGTCATCAAGCATGATCAAGTAAGTTTTGCTAATGGATGACTGTTTTGTTTAGATTTTGACTTACTTGCAGGAATTCCGCAGCTGTCTGGCAATCCCGCAGCCATTCAGCGATCCCGCAGCCATCTGATGATCCTGCAGCCTTTTTGTTAAACTCAAGGTTCCACGTGTCAGTTTGCTAAATGAGCCACATGGGCACTTAGGTATCAACGTGCTCGAGGTTCCTGTGCCATTTGTTCAACCATCCATGTCATCCGTACCGCTGGTCAAAACTGGTCAAGTTATGGTCAAATAAAGGCAGCTCAACGGTGATTGTAAGCTGTTATGTCACGTCAGCTCAAACGGTGACTTGTCCGCGTTTTGCAGGTGGTAGGGGACATGATCCAACATGGGATTCATTGCCCATGACGACAGAGCCTCCAGCTCATCCACGCAGCCTTATGATGTGTCAATGAACCTTAAATACGCATTACAGTTAGTTGTTTTTCAGTTATTAGCTGTACGTGTAGACCATCCTTCAGATGCTTATATATACCTGCGTCTGCGTACGCTTACTTTACTTTTTAGTGGCTGTACTTTCTGAACTTGTGATAATTTTAAGAGCTTTTGCAAACTCTGTTTTTATAGTGCTATTCTAGCACTCTGTTTTGTATATTTCTGCAAATGGAGCAATAGAAATAGTGCTGTTTTGAAGCTTTCAGTTCCTTAAGTCTTCTTGTGGCTGAATGAGTAGAGGGCCCCTATTCATGTTAGCCTCTGTAAAGTATTTTATGTTCAGCATTTCTTTATTTTCTCATTCAGCATTTCTTTAAACATGTATAGTTTGATTTATTTAATTTCTTTTCTTTCAAGCTGATCAGTATTGTTTCCTTGCAGATTTTTAGCCCGGGATTTGTTTTTATGTTTGTGTATTTGCTTTACAAACTAATGGTATTTGAAGTTGACAGGTTCAAGTTGCTGCCTTTGTTTTTCATAGCTGATTTTTAGTCTTATTTCTCAAAGTTCTGCTAACGCATGAATGATCTTTTATCATAAATTGCTACCTTTTAAGGATCAGAATACCACTAACTTGCAGTTGGCTTTGAGTGCTTTCTAGACTAATTTTTCACTACTTTCTAATCATACTTTGCATAGTACATATGGCAGAAGTAGAGAGTTAGAAAGAGCAAAACGTTATCACTAGTCTTTAAAGTATATCTTTCTTATTTTTAATCACTTTTCTAATTCAACTTGAGCTACTTCCTAATCGTACTTTACACAGCACTATGTGTTTGAAGTAGGGAGTTAGGGAGAGATAATCATTATCTTTGGTTTTAAAAGTGACTTTCTTTTCTTTTACTTGCAGCAGCATGAATGGTGTCTAGTGCCATTGGAAGTGGTTATTTGCTTTTAAGTTATTTTCAAGTTATTTATTTGTTTCAAGCATTTCCTTTCAAGCAAGTAGTTAGCAATCACTAATCACACACTATCACTCATCTGTTTATAAATCACCACTTCATTTTAGGAAGATAAATTAACCACAACAACACCCCCAATGATAAAAAAACTCTAAGAGGTTGCTTAAGTACATATAGTACACCTTCACTTCATCAGCTTACGAGCCCCGGGTTGACAATTAATACTAGCAATTTAGATAACACTAAATTGACTAAACAGACCATATCTAATTGGTTTCAACTTTTTACCTTCCCCTTGCAGTCTTTCTTTGCTGATGTACAACCAGACTTGATCACCAACTTGAAAACTATGCTTAGCTCGATGCTTGTCATGTTGCACCTTATACTTTGCTTGACTTCTTTGCAACTGTTCCTGTACTGCCTGGTGAATTTCCTGGATTTGTTCAATGAACTTTGTTGCTTTGTCCACATCACTGTGTCCATCAAATACTATGTCTTTACCAAAGAAAAAATCCAAGGGAGACTTTGGTATAAAACCAAAACAAGTCTCAAAAGGAGATATCTGAGCAGAAGAATGTTTTGCATGGTTGTAAGAATGTTGCACATAATACAAATGCTCGTTCCAAAGTTTGGGATGCTTGCTGCAATATCCTCGAAGCAACTGTATCACTGACTTATTGACCACTTCTATATGACCATCTGTTTGCGGATGAAATGTCGCGCTCTTCATTAACTTTGTGTCTATTAACTCCCATAGACTTGACCACTATGACCTGTTTTATACAATAGAAGTGGGTAACCCAAAATGAACCCATACATTTTGAAAGAACAACTTTACAGTTTGTTTAGTTGTGACTTGTTTATTACATGGTGTCAAAATACACATCTTACTGAACCTATCCACAACTACATACAAATAATCATGACTCTTTCTAGACTTTGGCAATCCCCCAACAAAATCCATGGAAACACTTTCCGAAGGACGAGAAGGAATTGGAAGTGGAGTATAAAAGCCTAATTTTCTATTACTTGGCTTGCTTGTAGGACACATAGTACATCCTTTAATATATCTAGAAATTGTCTCATTCATTCGTTGCCAATAGCAGAATCTTTGTAATTGTGCAACTATTTTACTTACACCAAAATGACCTGAAATGAGAGAAGTATGTGCTTCTCGAATTATATTAACTTTTTCAGTTTGTGGAATGAATAACTTTCCCAAATGATATAAGAGCTTGTCCTTTATAAAATAATCCAATTCTTCTACCTGTTTTCCATGACTTAAAGTTGCATATACATCCTTAAAATCTGTGTTTTGAGCATATTGTTCGATGTAACTTTCATGAATTACTGAATTATGCTTAAGTATTGTGGATGCATTTATAATTTGTCTTGATAACATATCTGCAAACTTATTATGTATGCCCTTCTTATATCTAATAACAAGATGAAGTTGTTGTAGAAAACCCATCCACCTGTAATGTCATGACTGTTGCAATTTAGTTTGTGAGTGTAAATATTGAAGTGGTTGATGATCTATGTGTATGATTATTTGTTTACCCATTATGTAATGTTTCCACTTTTTAGCACTTTGAACTAATGCATACAATTCTTTATCATATGTAGGATATTTATCTATTGTTGATGTGAATGTCTCAGAATGAAAGCATATAGGATTCCTATGTTGCATCAACACTGCCCGCATGGCATATTCACTTGCATCTTTCTCAATCTCAAATGGATGATGAAGATATGGAAGTGCTAGTATTGGCGTTGTACTGATCCTTTCTTTCAATGTGTCGAAGGCTTTCTGCTATTTGCCTCCCCATTAAAACACCTGTTTCACACTTGTCAAAGCATGTAAAGGAGCTGCAATCAAAGAAAAGTTAGCAATAAACTTTCTCCAATATTGCACTGCCCCTAAGAAACTTCTAACTTTTGTAGCAGTATTGGGCTTAGGCCAATTTACAATGACTTCAACCTTAGAGGGATCTATCTTCAATTCACCACCCCCTACAATATAACCCAAATAATTCAAAGATGTTCTGCCAAATTCACATTTTGACAGTTTTACATAGATATTTTCTCTTTTCAAAACATCTAAAATCTACTTTACATGCTTTACATGTTCATCCCATGTTCTACCAAAAACAAGAATATCATCTAAATAAACTATTAAAATATCATCAATGAATGGTCTAAATACATCATTCATGACTCGCATGAATGTAGTTGGAGCGTTAGATAAGCCAAAAGCCATAACCATCCATTCTTAGAGTTCTTGCTTCATTTTGAAGGCAGTCTTCCATACATCCTGTTCTGAAACTCTGATCTGATGGTAGCCACTTCGCAAGTCCAATTTAGAGAAGTAAACTGCATCTTTTAACTAATCTAACAAATCATCAATACGAGGAAGAGGATACTGATTCTTTATTTTATTTAATTCTCTAAAATCAATACACATTCTCCACGAACCGTCTTTCTTTCGCACTAACACAATAGGTGATCTGCATGGTGATGTGCTTGGTCGAATAAACCCTTGATCGAGCAACTCCTATACCTGCTTCTTTATCTCTGCATTCTCTAGAGATGATAACCTGTACATTCCAATGTTAGGTAGTGGAGCATCTTGCTACAAATAAATCTCATGTTCTATCTCTCACTTGGGTGGAAGCCCTTTAGGCTCTTGAAACTAAATATCATAATCGGAAACAACTTTAACTAGACCTGCTTTCTGTTTAGGATTACAGCCTTGGAAAGCATTGGATTAATCAATATCCTTTGCTTTTACAATCATAAGTAAAAATTGTTTACTTGAAGTTACAATTCTTTTCATATGTCCTGAATTTATGAGAGAGAAATTATCTTTCAGTTTATGAGCCCTTACAATATATTCAGTTCCATACTTAGTGAGTTGATACTTATTTTTAGTTTGATAGAAGATAGAATTTCTATAATACAAGTATGGACTTCCTAATACAATTCCACACATGTCCAATGGGACTATGTCTAACTGAACCTCATCTACAAACTTTGACCCAATAGAAAAACGAAGTTTACATTGTTCGTAACTTGTAGCTTCTTTACAATTGCTTCATAAATCAAATTAACTTATGACCCACTATCAAATAATGTATCAATTTTAGTATGCTTGGAAATGACTCTAATATGAAATAGCTCATTTCTTTTCCTCTCATCATTATCATTATCAATAGAATGCGAAGAAGTACTTGTAGATGCTTTAGAATCTTTACCTTTTATACCTGTAGCTATAACCGTTGTCTTGTCACCTGAATCTGATCCCAAGTCCTTTTGAATAGCAGTAGCATTCTTTCGCTCTTTACTCCCGAACTTCTTAGGCTTCAATTCCGGATGCAATGACCAACAGTGTGCCTCATCGTGTCCTTCCTTCTTACAATGAGTGCATGAAGGTTTATCCTTCTTCACAGTGTTTGTTTTCTTCTCCTTCCATTTAAGTTTCTTCTTGCCTTTATTCTTGCTTTCAATAGGTTTGGATGATTTCCCAACATCTTGGGTTACATTTTTACCTCTAGCTTCTAGATGAGTTGCTTGAACTGATACATCATCTAAGCTAGTTGGATTAAACATAAGTATGGTATGCCTCAAATAACTATGAAGACCACCTGTTATCACCTGGATTGAACCTCAGGCTGAAGGAAGGCAATGCCAAGGTAACAGGGTAACCACAAACCATGCTTAGCCAAATAGCTAGCCCTACTAGATCGGGAGAGGGCTCTCTCTGAAAGGATCTCAGCCAAGATGACTGGACCAGGTTAAGGATATTTGGCTAGGTATAATATCATGAAGTTTTGATTGGATTTTGAAAGGGGTTTTGTTAGATCAGGAGGAGCTAGACAGTTTAGGTTTGGGAAACTAGGTCAGAATTGCAGGGTGTTTAATGGGGCAAGGTAGGCATAGGCTTTAGCACTCTAGGGCTTTATGGGGTGAGATGCTTAAGACTGGTGAGAAGCTAATAAGGGCATGTGAAAACCATGGATGCTTCCTAGACTGTAGAAAACATGAAATGGTGAATGGTTTCCCAAGGCAAAGCACTAATACAATGAATTTTGCCTATCAAACTTGAAAACATTCAACTAGAAGAAATGAAATGATTAGAGAAGCATAAAAAAAACATTAACATATGATTACAGAAGAAGAAACTGTACTAAAACTCTTACCACATGGATCCCATAAAAATAGTTGCAATTCTTATTAACTCCTACCAAACTGCTTACAAAAGGTGTACAATCAAGGTATGAGCATCCAGCTGAGTCCAACCCTCTACAAAGAGAAATAAGAAAAATATATAGACAAGTATTCAACCTCCTCCCATCATCAGGGGTCGAATCCCTAAGATGAGGATCTAATCTAACTGATATTGAACAAGAAACAGGAATATAGGCATCATCAACAACTTTCCTCTAAAAGTGAAAAACTGATTCATTTGAGCTCAAACTAACTTCTAAAGCAATGAATCTACCCTCTATTACTATTTATCTATCATAATTACATGCCAAGTCATCATTTACAATGGTAAATCATCCACCATGAGAGAGAATCCATGATTACAGTCAAAAATTGGGAAAAATAGCAACCTTGAGCAAAACTGTCAAAAGCGCAGTGCCACTGGCCAAAAGCACAGCGCCACTTTCAGGTCCCTTTTGGAGGCCTTCCCGACATCCAAATTGAGCCCATGATAGCTCATTGGAAAGGTATTCAAGTATAATTTCCAAAACACCTAGAATTTCTACATTTGAAGCTCATTTGACCCCTAGAAACGTGATTCTCCCAATACTGCTTCTGTGTGTCCAAAAAGTGGTAGAAAGGTCATTTTTAGGGATTTTTTGACCTTTTTGTGGAACAGTTCCGCCCCAAAAACCTTGAAAATTTCTAGGGTACATGTCCGCATCACTCTGAATCCAAAAATGTAAACCATTTCTTCATTAGGTGCCCCTAGGAAAAGCGCAGCCTCTAGGCAGTTTTTCTGTGTATTAAATAACAAAATTTGCTCCAATTTTGCCCAAAATTGGTGAGCAACACCATCATCAAGTGCCCTGATCAGCCAAGGAAGCTTCAGCCAGAATCCTAAGCCTATCCTCCTCCCTTGTGTGGTTTTCTCTGTTGCCTAGCTTTGTCTGTTGAGGTATCACTGTCTGTCTTTGCCTCCTCCTCATAGTCTCGGTCCTCTTCGTCCATGTTTGCAAGGTTGAGGTGTATGAAGGGAATGAATGAAAGTGTTTTTAGGAATGAGGGGATGGGAGATAAGCTTGTGACTAGGAAATGAATGAAGTAGTAGGAAATGAGGGGGAGGGTTTGTTTGCTTGAGAATTTGCCTTTGGGAAAGAGGGACAAAGGGAATGGAAATAATGTGGAATAGGGGTAAAGGGAAAAAGGGATAAGGTGATAGGGGAATAGGGATAGGGGAATTTGGAGTTGTAGGGATAGGTGCTAGGATGAATAGTGAGGATTTAGGGTTTAGGCATCATTAGGGAGATTTTAGGGTTTCTTATTAAACATGGAAAATGATGATTATAGATTGGATTTGCAAATTAAAACCAAAGTGAGGGATGGCCACTTACTTGTAATGATGAAAGGAGAGAGAAATTTGGAGTTTGTTTGAGGGTTTGAAGGTTTTTGAGCTCCCTTGCCAAAAAAGCGCAACGCCACCGCTCAGAAGTGCACCACCAGGCCAAAAGCGCAGTGCCACTTCAAACCCACTTGTGACTGCCTTCCCAATCTCCAAATTGGGCGTGGGATAGCTTGTTGGAAAGCTTGTCAAGTCTACTTTCCATAACATCTTGAATTTTTCAATAATGGCAAAAACACACACTCCCTTCCCTAGTAAAATCATGGAAAATAAATAGGTAATTGAAACCCAAGGAAAAATAAGAAGAAAATAAAAAAGTAGGGCCTAATTCGATGGCCATACATGAAAATCCACAACCTATTGTGGAAAGTCAATATAAAATCTAACTTTATTTGAGTCGGATCCTAAATACCATTGGTTTTCTCCTCTCTCGACTTAGTGGATTCATTATCCTCCTCCTCTTCTCTCTTACTTGATCTCTAT
Organism: Pinus tabuliformis; assembly: GCA_031772625.1. Classification (NCBI taxonomy): domain Eukaryota; kingdom Viridiplantae; phylum Streptophyta; class Pinopsida; order Pinales; family Pinaceae; genus Pinus; species Pinus tabuliformis. The sequence continues at coordinate 1,257,819,765 of CM062811.1, forward strand.
TTGCAAAATGACACAAAAAAATCAATAAAAAAACTTTTAAACATGTTGTGTATGAACCAATAATTTTTTCAAGTCAACGCGCAATTTAATAGTGATTTTTTCACTAAGGAAAAAATTGCCGAAAAAATCGGGCAATAAAATTACCGCTTTGAAAAAACCGCAATTTCCCGATTTTATCATGATTAAATTGTGATGTTCACAACACTGATATACATAGTTGAAAGTTTTGTAGAGGCTAATTTTTTTTTGTGGGAAGCCAAAATTATCTGGAGAATCCAAGAAGGTTGAATTCATCCTAGAGCCAAGTTGTATTGTAGAGCCTAAATAAATTAAGGAGGTCAAGTTTCATTGTGGAGGCAAAATTAATTAAAGGAGACCAAGTTCTTTAGTTGGGAGACCAAATTCTATTTGAAGGGATGAATCAATTACTGACAACATTTCCAGTATCTACTTATGGGGTCAAATTGTTCTTTAAAAATCCAAATTTTTCCTAGGAGATTTGACTTATTGAGGAGGCCAAGTTATTTATGAATAGGTCAAGTTCTTATTTTGAGTACCAAATTTATTTAGGAGGAGCCAACCATGCCATTGCTTAAGCATACCTAGAGTTCTAGAAATAAATTTGCATATGACCTATTGACCTAGTTTAATAAGGGTGGGACATATGGTGAATTTACTGAGTAAAATTAATTAGTAATGGTTTCTTAATTTTATTCTGTAATGTCTCTCATTATTTACATGCAAAGTGTTTGAATAAATAATTTCTCGCAAAGTGTTTGTCTAAACACCTAGAGGAAAATTTGAAAATTTTTGCAAGTTAAATGAGTAATTCTAGTAAATATAGTGGCTTGGACCTCAAGACTTAAGACATGATCGAGAATTTTATGGTTAGGAATAGAGGTATTTGAACAAATACATTTTTAATTTCCCCCAAAAAATCAAACTCTAGTTTGGTAACAAATTTATCTATGTTCAACCTCTTTCGGTAAGGAGAAACTCAAGACTTACCGTTGGCTTGGTCTAGTTTTATAAGTTTTTGAGGAGATTGATCAAGTGTGGGTTTACATCAAGAACTTCTTCCTCGTAATATTCTATTTTTACAAGATAAGTCCTCTTATTAAAGGTATTCTCAGATCTTATTTGAATATATTTACATTCCAAGGAAGAAATGGAGTAAGTAGTGCAAGTTGAGATTCTAATTCCATTTTCCAATTATTTGAGCATATTATTAGGATTAGGGATGTGTTGCATAGGGAGTTGAGGACAAGGAGGGGATATATTAGGTGGTTAAACTTGTCATTGTGGTAGAAGTGGAATCCATTGATGAGGCATACATTGTTGAGGATGCCCCAAAGGATGGGTTCCTCCACCCTTGATCTCAAGAGTGGTTTTGGTTTGACGAAGCCATCCACTATAGGTTAGAATTGCAATATTTTGATTTTTCAAGGATCATATCTTGGGCTCTTAGATGACATGATCATTTTTTTATAATAGAACGTAATGATTTAGCCTCTCCGGTAGCTTATTCCTTCAACCTAAGAAGAGAGGGGCATCTGCTAATGGCGTGTCCTTGCTCATTGATCCCAAAACTTTCTACTTGGTTCAATGAGCATTCTTTCAATGGGTGATTTCCTTTGCATTTGGGGGAAAAGATGTTTAGAGATATTTCTTCCTCTTCCTTTTTCCTCTTTATTTACAGTGTATCCAACAGGGAGCTCAAAGGACTAAGTATATATGTCTCGAAATATTCCAGCATATTATCAATGTCTTATTAATTCTTGCGAACATATCCATTGGTCCATTTCCTAACCATGATGTGCCTTGGGAATATCGTCAGCATAACTTGCAAATGTCATCATAAGTTTGTAGGGATGTGTTTCCTCCACTCATCAAATTAAGGATGTCAATGCAGTCATCCCTATTTCCTCTCAAGAACAAGACTCGCATAGTTTCATCCGAAAAATGAATTTTTCTAAACCACTGCAAATTGTATTTAAAGCAATGATCCATTAATTAAAATGTATTATAGACTATGTGTGAGTTTGCTTATGTTACTTAGTGCAACAGATCGAAAAGATTGTGAATAAAATAAACACATAAACAATTTGAAAACACATCAACACAGCCAAATTTAATAAAGGGATTCACCAGACTTTCTGGCAACGTCTCCTATTCCTTTCGCTTCTAGTGATGACCTCTTTATTTTGTCTTCAAATTGTTGATACATGTGTGTGCTCGAAAACAGAGTCTCAAATAAGAAAATGGATCCCACCACTGCGTTCAGCTCGAAATTTCGAGTCAAACGAATATAAACTTGACCATATTTGGCCACTGTGACCTCCAGACCCCCTGGAATGGTCCAAAACCATAATCCCCTATTATCTTTTGGTGATATGGTATTAATATACCACATGTAGTTGCAATCTGTGGTGAATGTGGGATGATGCGATAACATAAAATCAAAGGATCGGCGGTTGTGGGGTTGACCCCGACCATCCGGCCTTTTTCCAACGGTGATCCTGACACCAAAATAAATACAAGTTATCATATCCTCCAAATATCCACCATCGTTCTGTCCCACCTAATCCAATGTCTATCGCGTCGTCCGCTCGCCAACTAGCCCGGATGATCTCCACCGTTGATTTATCCCATCCAATGAATGGTTATCGCGCAATCTTGCACAGATTCTTGCACAACTGATAACAAATCGAGAGTGCATGAGAAAAGTGGTTTTCTCATGCTACGTGTCACCAGATAAGGTTAATCGTGTGAATTTTTGAAAAATTATTTACCACCTTTAGGGCGCACGAGATACCACTTCCCATTTTCCTGCTAGAACTCAAAGAAGTTAAACTTCTTTTTAATAACCACATCACGTCTGTTTAGAACGTTAACCTACTTGTGTGTTCTGAAGCGATATGCGTCAATCTCCTCTAATCAGGCGATCACCACTTCCCTGTAATTTCTGTTAGTTTTAGCAATATTCCAAATTTCTTTCTCATCCGCCACATTGGGATTTGATGCCAACCATGGGAAAATCTGGGTTGCCATGTGTTAGCACTGGATTGGCCCGTGTGAGACAATCACAAATTGCCATGTCACCTTCTCTGCTGACATCATCCAAAACCCGTGACTCATTCTCGGGTTGCCACGTGTCCTGTTGACATAGGCATTGACTGTTGACCATTGACCATTGACTTGGTTCCACTTTCATCTGCATTTGAAGACTTTGATCCGGAGGCAAAACTAAATCCATTTTGGATCACTCCTCCCCACTGGAAGCTTTTGGTCCACCAAAAGTTGGTTTTAGCTGTCGAGTAAGTGAGGATAAAATTCCCTCACTTTTCCAATCTCTATCCATCGTGATTTACTTGGATTTGTACCTTTCAGTCCAAATCAAAGATACTTAACATTTCCCCGTTGCAAAGTCCTTAACCTCCTGTCAAGAACTGTGTCCTCCTGTAGCTCATTGAGATACTTTGGTAAAATATCTTAAGGCAGCTGACCTTGCTCTTCGGTATCTTCATCAATTCAAGTTCATACAACCGCAAGTTTTCAACATTTACAACAGAATAGATTTTCATATAAATTGGTAGATTTAGGCGAAAAGCATTTTCACCAATTTTGTCAAGTATTTTGAAAGGACCATATCTAATTGGTTTCAACTTTTTACCTTCCCCTTGCAGTCTTTATTTGTTGATGTACAACCAAACTTGATCACCAACTTGAAAATTATGCTCAGCTCGATGCTTGTCATGTCACAGCTTATACTTTGCTTGACTTCTTTCCAACTGTTCCTATACTACCTGGTGAATTTCCTGGATTTGTTCAATGAACTTGGTTGCTTTGTCCACATCACTGTGTCCATCAACTGCTATGTCTTTACCAAAGACAAAATCCAAGGGAGACTTTGGTATAAAACCAAAATAAGTCTCAAAAGGAGATCTATGAGTAGAAGAATGTTTTGCATGGTTGTAAGCATGCTGCACATAACACAAATGCTCGTCCCAAAGTTTGGGATGATTGCTGCAATATCCTCGAAGCAAATGTATCACTGTCTTATTGACCATCTGTTTGCGGATGAAATGTCATGCTTTTTTGAATGCAAACTTTCATCTGAGCTTTGTGATGAGACTCCTACTAAAAAATGACAAAGAAATTGGCTGTCGGATCAAGTTTGTATCAATACTTTTTTCAAGCCCAAAGTTAGCTAACGGAGAAGGAATTTGACTACAGATATCTTCCAGCACATCAGCTATTGGATCATGAAAAACTTGAAAAGACTGTTGCAGCCCATTTTCTATTGGTTCCAATGAGATTGGATGATTTTCTATAGGCTGCTCATTTGAAGATATACTATGCAAAATTCCCTTCAAAAACTAAAATGATTCAAAACATAATGGTATGGAATCATCTTGCATCATTTGATCATATGTTCCAGCTTCCAAGTCTTCATTTGCAACCTGACATTCAATGGCATTCGGGGGCTGAAAATCTAAATATGAGAAGTCTTGAACAAGGATTTCATTGCCCTCTAGATGGTCAAGATCAAAACTTATCGATGGTTGATTTATGATTGCACGAATGTTGTCTCTGATGATCTGAAATGAAGTAAAACAAAGAGGAAAAGATCCTTCACTTACTTCAAAATTTTCTGCACTTTCTTCCTCACTTCCATAGATGATATGCATAGGCTGATCACTGTATTTGAGCTGCTAAAAGTGAACTTCCTCCTTCCACAAACGAGCTGTTGATTTGTATGCAAGACAAGCTTCACTTTGGAGAACATAATCATCACCATATTGATCAAACTTAGGCAAATCATCAGTATAAAACACATCATCAAGCATACATGTCAGATCAACAGATCTCTCTTCTCCAAGATGATCTATAAAACAATCATTATCGAATCTATGACAATTGGGATAAGAAAGAAAATGTTTTGGATCAGCCACTTGTTTTTCTTCAGTCAGCGAGCCATGGTCATGAACATAATACTCATTCCTTGTGGTGATTTTTTGCATCATCTCTTCGACTTCACTTACCAAAATGTCAAGCTTTACCTCTAAAGATGTGGATTCCTCTGGATCTATGTTCTTCATCTCTTCTTCCTTCAACTTTTCCCTTCTGATCAGTAGATTAGCCTCTACATCTACTGCATTATTCTGCATCTCTTCAAGTGTTGCAAGGTTCCTTTCTCTCAGCTGAAACTCCATTTCCGGATCAAAGGCTTTTGGGTAGTGTAAGAGAGCGGATCCAGGAGGAGGTCCTATATTAGAGGGCATCGAAAAATGGACTTGGTTAAACCTGGCAGAAAACTATTGTACTGTCTCCCTTGGCAGTCTTTTCAACTGGTTATACTCTTCTAGAATCAAGAAAGGGTTTTGTTTGACCACCCACTTGTCAAGGAAAACTTTGACGAACTACTGGAAATCTGAGATGCTCGCATCAGGCAGGGTTTTGAACCAACTCTTGACTTTTCCTTGCAAAGAAAGAGCAAAAAGCCTAATACTGACATCCTCTTCATCAACTTCAAAAAGGTCAAGAAAAGACTCAAAATTCAGTACATGTCTCTCAGCAATGATGTTTTCACATTCACCATCAAATCTTGGTAGATATAGGTAATGATTTTTAGGGAAAGCATGGGATATAGGAGGTAAAATCAGAGGCTTGTATCTATCCGGAATTTTACAAGGTATAGGGGTATATACAAAAGCTCTAGAATCAATCTTGGTCTCTTTAGGCTCATCAGTTTGAAGACGGTAATCATAAGATTCAGAAGAAGGGTCTTGATCAAGATCAAAGGCATGCGAATATTTTGTATTCACAATCTTCATAGGGAAAGAATCAAATGCAGGTCTAGGATCTTTTCTCAAATATAGTATACTTCGTAAAGCCTTCTTGATGTTATCGAGAAAAGAGAAGAAATAATTTATAACAAAGAACATAATGTCTTGGATGAAATTCCAACTTGAATACCTGGTATTTCCATATTTTCCTTTCATGTTTTTGTTGGTCAAGTTCATCCTCTAATGGAGTCCTCGGATATGATCTCGAAACTTATTTGGAGTCGCCAGGTGAATGATTTCAGCCTTCCAGTGTCTAATCGTTGTCCACCATCAACAATCAGATCTAAACTTAATAAATTTTCTAAGGAACATAAAACTACGTTCCCTAGTATGGTCACCACAATGTTATCACCTGGATTGAACGTTAGGTTGAAGGAAGGCAATGCCAAGGTAACCACAAGCCACGCTTAGCCAAGTAGCTAGCCCTACTAGGCCGGGAGAGGGATCCCTCCGAAAGGATCTCAGCCAAGATGACTGGATCAGGTAAAGGATATTAGGCTAGGTATAGTAGCACAAAGTTTTGATTGGATTTTTGAAGGGGTTTTGTCGAATCAGGAGGAGCTGGACAGTTTAGGTCTAGGAAACTAGGTTAGAATTGCAGGGTGTTCAATGGGGCAAGGTAGGCATAAGATTTAGCACTCTAGGGCTTGATGGGGTGATATGATTAGGACTGGTGAGAAGCTAAGAAAGGCATGTGAAAACCATGGATCCTTCCTAGACTGCAGAAAACATGAAATGGTGAATGGTTTCCCAAGGCAGAGCACTGATACAATGAATTCCGCCTATCAAACTTGAAAACATTCAACTAGAAGCAATGAAATGATTAAAGAAGCATACAAAACACATTAGCATATGATTACAGAAGGATAAATTGTACTAAAACTCATACCACATGGATCCCATAAAAATAGCTGCAATTCTTATTAACTCCTGCCAAACTGCTTACAAAAGGTGTACAATCAAGGTTTGAGCATCTAGCTGAGTCCAACCCTCTACAAAGAGAAAGAAGAAGAAGATATAGACAAGTATTCAACCTCCTCCCATCCTCAGGGGTCGAATCCCTAAGATGAGGAGCTAATCTAACTGATACTGAACAAGAAAAAAGAATATAGGCATCATCAACAACTTGCCTCTAAAAGTGAAAAACGGATTCATTTGAGCTCAAAATAACTTCTAAAGCAATGAATCTACCCTATATTATTGTTTATCTATCATAATTACATGCCAAGTCATCATTTAAAATGGTAAATCATCCACCATGAGAGAGAATGCATGATTACAATCAAAAATTGGGAAAAATAACAACCCTGAGCAAAACTGCCAAAAGCACAGTGCCACTGGCCAAAAGCGCAACGCCACTTTCAGGTCCCTTTGGGAGGCCTTCCCGGCATCCAAATTGAGCCCATGATATCTCATTGGAAAGATATTCAATTCTAATTTCCAAAACACCTAGATGTTCGACATTTGAAGCTCATTTGACCCCTCAAAACTTGATTCTCCCAAGACTGCTTCTTTGTGTCCAAAAAGTGGTAGAAAGGTCATTTTTAGGGTGTTTTTTGACCTTTTGGTGGACCATTTCTGCCCCAAAAACTTTGAAACTTGCTAGGGTGCATGTCTTCATCGCTTTGAATCCAAAAATTCAAACCATTTCTTCATTGGGTGCCCCTAGGAAAAGTGCAGTGCCGGTGGCGTTGCGCTTCTAGGCAATTTTTCTATGTATTAAATTCCAAAATTTGCAAATGACAAAATGTGCTCCAAATTTGCCCAAAATTGGTGAGAAGCACCATCATCAAGTGCCCTGATGAGCCAAGGAAGCTTCAGCTAGCATCCTAAGCCTATCCTACTCCCTTGTGTGGTTTTCTCTGTTGCCTAGCTCTGTCTGATGAGGTGTCACTATTTGTGTTTGCCTCCTCCTCATAGTCTTGGTCCTCTTCGTCCATGTTTGCAAGGTTGAGGTGTATGAAGGGAATTAGTGAAATTTTTTTTAGGAATGAGGGGATGGGGGATGAGATTGTGACTAGGAAATGAGGGGGAGGGCTTGTTTGCTTGAGAATTTGCTTTTGGGGAAGAGGAATAAAGGGAATGGGAATAATGTGGAATAGGGGTAAAGGGAAAAAGGGATAAGGTGATAGGGGAATAGGGATAGGGGAATTTTGATTTGTAGCGATAGGTGCTAAGATGAATAGTGAGGATTTAGGGTTTAGGCATCATTAGGGAGATTTTAGGGTGTAGTTCTTATAAAACATGGAAAATGATGATTATAGATTCGATTTGCAAATTAAAACCAAAGTGAGGGATGGCCACTTACTTGTAATGATGAAAGGAGAGAGCAATTTGGAGTTTGTTTGAGGGTTTGAAGGTTTCTGAGCTCCCCTGCCAAAAGCGCAACGCCACTGCTCAGAAGCACAGTGCCAGGCCAAAAGCGCAGCGCCTGTGTAAATTTGCACTAGGAAAATCTACCAAAAGCACAGCGCCAGGCCAAAAGCGCAATGCCACTTCAAACCCATTTTTTACTATTTTCCCAATGTCCAAATTTGGCATGTGATATCTCGTTGGAAATATTGTCAAGTCTACTTTCGGGAACATCTTTAATTTTTCAATTTGGAGCTCATTTGCCCTATCAAAAGCCCAATCTCCCAAGACTGGTCAAAATGTGCAGAATGAGGCTGCCAAAATGCAGAGTGTTGTTTTAGTCAACTTGTGGAGGTCTTCCCTAACTCCAAATTGAGCTGATGATAGCTCAATGGAAAGCTCTCTATGTATAGTTATCATTTGACTCATCAAGCAAGTCATTTGGTCACCCTAGCTAGGAGAAAGCTTGATTTTCCCAAGGTCACTCTAGAAGTGCAGCAACTCTCTTGTAGAAACTGTATTTTTGACATTTCTCTAAAACCATGAAACCTGTGTAAAAAGTGAAGGTGTTTTTTCTTCCTTGGCCTATTATGGACAAAAACCTCTCTCACTTTTTCCAAATTATTCCCTGTTTGGTCTAAAACATAGTTTGAAGAAAAACTGACCCTATGTGTGGCAAATGATTTGTCCCTTGGAATGACTTATTGAAAAATGATGGAGACATGATGTGTATGAGTTGGAATGGCCTCATACTCACTGAAATGACCTCCCTTATGCTTCATATACTCAGATGTCTCTGATTCCATAGCCAACCCTAGCTCAATCGGTGAGGAAATTAAGGCTTAGTGCTTGTGGAAAACGATGATTTGGACACCTTTGGAAAAAACAACTCTCTTTAGCATGCACTTAACCCTTTGAAACTTTACCCTTTCACTTGACTATTTCCTTTGAAAAACTGATCTTTTGATGGTCTGGAATCTTTGGAACACTGAGTTAATAGCTTGGGATGGTGAAATTATTACATTTTAAAGACATAAAATTACATAATGAAATAAGAATTTCTCTTTACAAATCATCTTCACATGGTGAAGGGATGTTAATTGATCACCCTTTACTTGTTGATCTTATGCAATGGAATGGAACCTCGACAACCCTAATGACCTAATGAAACCTTGAAAAACCCTAAAGACCTAATGGGACCTTGAAAAACCCTAAAGACCTAATGAGACCATGAAGGGTTGAATTTCAAGATGACATAATGACCTCATGATTGATACAAATGGCATGACAAAAATAACTTTATGGATGATGTATAGTCAACAAGATATGAAACTATGCCAGCAAGTAATCACATTTAGGGAAGAGTGATGTTTTTGGACTAGGACTACCATCAGTGACTAATTTTTTGCATGACCTAGTGGAATGATAAAAAATTGTTGAATCGGACCCTTAAAGTGATATGAAAAGAGGATTTTTTTATCACTGATGGTAGGATGCAAATACTGACACTAACACCACCTATGTATTTCAACAATGTCTTTGGTGAGTCCAAGGATATTCCTAATGTTAAAGCTCTCTTACGGAATTCCTTAGTATAACTTTGAACAGTTTGACCTTTTAATTGACATAGTGTTTGCAAACTCATCATTGCTTGTTGCATATAAGCCAAAGGATAAAATTTCTTTTTAATAGCAGAAACAAATTCATTCCAAGTTGAAATGATTCTACCATGCTTTTGGAGATCTACTTGTGTCTTGCCTTCCCACCATACAAGTGTGGTTCCTCCAAGTCGAAGGCTAGCAAGATGGATCTTCTTCCTTTTTGAAACAACTTTCTCCACCCTACAATATACTTCAATTTGTCTTATCCAATTATCAAGATTTTCAATGTTAATTTCTCCATCATAAATTGGCAAATCAAATTTTACATCTAATTTGATCAAAGAGGATTTCTTCTTTTCTTTTTAGAAGAACTAGTTTTATGAGAAGAAGATGATGATGACGATGATGGTGATGATGGAGGAGATGGTGGAGGAAGCTTTTCCCTTGTCTCTTTATCTGAAGGAACAAAAATAAAAGGTTCCTCTGTTCCTTTGTCTAGTTTAGGTGATGAAGTGCCTTCACCTTTACCCTTTTTAAACTCATTATACATCTCTTCCACCATTGCACATATTGTCATGAAACTATCCAAGAATTGGGATTCTGACCCAAGTGGAGTTTCATCTGCCATCCTTCTTTGTGAAAAGACCATTCCAATCTCTGGATTTGCCTCAACAATTTCACCTTCACCTCATCCGAGCCTCAATCTAGTAAGCATTCAAATCTACACACAAACTTGTCAAACCTTAAAAACCTTGCCGCTTTGATACCACTTGATCCATTAATGAAAAAGGTATTATAGACTATGTGTGAGTTTGCTTATGTTACTTAGTGCAACGGATCAAAAAGATTGTGAATAACATAAACACATAAACAGTTTGAAAACACATTCAAACACATCAACACAGCCAAATTTAATAAAGGTGTTCACCAGACTTTCTGGCGACCTCTCTTGGTCCTTTTGCTTCTAGTGTTGACCTCTTTATTTTGTCTTCAAATCGCTGTTATAGGTATGTGCTCAAAAACAGGGTCTCAAATAAGAAAATGGATCTCACCACTACGTTCATCTCGAAATTTCAAGTCAAACGAGTATAAACTTGACCATATTTGGCCACTATGACCTCCAGACCCCCTGGAATGGTCCAAAACCACAATCCCCTGTTATCTTTTGGTGATATGGTATTAATATACCACATGCAGTTGCAATCTGCAGAGAATGTGGGATAATGCGATAACATAAAATCAAAGGATCGGCAGTCGTGGGGTTGACCCCGACTGTCCTGTCTTTTTTCGGCGGTGATCCCGACACCAAAATAAATACAAGTTATCATATCCTCCAAATATCCACCGTCGATCTGGCCCATCTGATCCAACGGCTATCGCATTGTCCTCCACCAACTAGTCTGGATGATCTCCACCATCGATGTGACCCGTCCAATCGAACGGCTATCGCACAATCTTGCGTAGATTCTTGCATGACCGATAACCAATCGAGAACGCACAAGAAAATGGTTTTCTAGTGCTACGTGTCGCGCGCTAAGGTTAATCGCGTGAATTTTCAAAAAACTGTTTACCACCTTTAGGGCGCGCAAGATACCACTTCCCATTTTCTTGCTGGAACTCAAAGAAGTTAAACTTCCTTTTAATAACCACATTGCATCTGTTTAGAACGTTAACCTGCTTGTGTGTTCTGACGCAATATGTGTCGATTTCCTCTTATCGGACAATCACCACTTCCCTGCAATTTCTGTCAGTTTTAGCAGTCTGCCAAATTTCTTTCTCATCCACCACATTGGGATTTCATGCCAACATTGGGAAAATCTGGGTTGCCATGTGTCAGCACTGGATTGGCCCGTGTGAACCAATCACAAATTGCCACGTCACCTTCTCTGCTGACATCATCCAGAACCCGTGACTCATTCCCAGGTTGCCACATGTCCTGTTGACGTAGGCATTGACTGTTGACCGTTGATCGTTGACTTGGTTCCACTTTCATCTGCATTTGAAGACTTTGAGTGGAGGCAAAACTGAATCCATTTTGGATCAAGCAATATATGTAATCTTCCCAAGTTTCATCTTCTTTTTCAATCATTCAAAATATTCTTTATTTTTTATATATATCATAGCAATAATGTTGATACTTATTAAATAATGCTTTTTCAATTGCACCTAGGTCTTGGTGTTGTCCTTGTCAAGCCCCATAAACCAATGAAGTGATAGAATTCTTTAAGGTGGTGGGTATTTTTTTTTAACTTCTAAGCCTCCAAAACATGGTTATAACTTCTACAAAGTTTATCAAACTCAAAGAGGAATGTATGAAGGTCCTAACTAGATAATCCATGGAATTTTGGTAGGGTAGTATGGGATATAATTTTCATTTTTTTTACCCCCTCAATAGTTTAAATAAAGAAATCAAACATAGTAGTCCCATATTTTACATTTTATTTGACTTTTTTTGCCATTCCTATTAGAAAATTATCACATTGTTGCTCTAAAAGTGAGAATGGATTGTCTGTTAGATTTTGGGCACTAGACGTAGTGCACACATATACACCAAATCTAGTAACCAACTCAAATAAACTTATTAAATGAAACACACTAATGTGCCTAACTAGAAACAAAGTTAGTACAATGAAATTTATAAAACCAACCATCAGTTTATAAGCAATTAAAAATAAAAATAAAAATAAAAATAAATAAATAATAAATAATAAATAAATAAAATAAAATAAATTAATAAATGATAAATAAAATTAATTAATTAATTAAATTAAATTAAATAAAAATTAAATTAAATTAAATTAAATAAATAAAATAACTAAAAATAAAAATAAATAAATAAATAGATAAATAAATAATAAATAATAAAAATAAAAAATTATTATTGGTCCTTCAACAAGAATATAGGGCTCTCATACAAGGGAAAATGGCCCTTGAGGAATTTACATATACAAAATTACCCTAGGTTTCATCCAGTGGATCAATCCCTAGATCTATCCTTGATTTGGATGATCTTGATCTCTTTTGCTGCTTTGTTCTCTTTCCTCAGACCTAATACAACTGAGTATCTCACTCACAATGAACCTGCAATATTATTCATGAATATCACTTGCTTACTTGAGAGAATCACTTTCTCAATATCTCATGATTTTGCACATCTTTGTGCCATACTCAACCCTCTTGGCTCTCTTTCCAAGCCACAAGAATGAGTCACTCACCCTTGTACTTATACTTTTCCAAAGTGTGCAATACCATGGGTCATCATATTACCATTAGTGTATACCATGGGTCTATGGGTGCAAAGTCTCATCACTTTGAACACTTTCCCCACACAAGAGAATATTCCTAATGTTACTGTTAGGTAATTTAATTGTCCTTAAATTACTTAACTAATTGTCAACCAAGATTCGTGTACTTATGAGGTGTATGTGCACCATATATGCTAGGAATTTTATTTTTAAATGAAATTTATCTAAGTGTGGATAACAGTTAATTGAAATTAAATAGTTGTCACACACATGTTCTTTCCATTAAAGCTACATCAAAACTAAATTCCAAACTAAATTAGAAATTAATCTAAAACTTGAAATCTCAATTTATTCTAATTGCAAAGTTGAAAGTCTATCTCTAATTGCAAAAAGGAAATATTAATGCTAGATTGCAGAAAAGAGATCTTAATACTAATTGCATAATTGAAATTTTAACACTACTTTGCAAAAGGAAATCTTTAACACTATTTGCAGAAAAGGGAAACTAAACTCTAAATTGCAGAAAAGGAAATTTAACTCTATTTGCAAAAATAAATGATAATGCTAATTGCTTGCAGAAGGAAAGTAAATCAAACAAAAACTTGTAACTTCAAGTGATTACTAATGTGTGCTAATAGCTCTGAAAAACCATCTCTTCATTATCCACAAAATTAACTGAATTATAAAACTAATTTGCTTGAACGAAATGCATGCTAGAAATAGATCTTTTTGGTATTTTCTTTTATGAGTGCTAGAAAAACAAAACAATAGGTTATTAAAACACAATTGAAATGTAACTATTCTAATTGACAAAAAAAAAACTATATGAAATTGCGAACTGAATGCAAACTATCTATCAATGTAAACAAAAACTAACTACCCTTACAACTCTCCAAGGGGCCCTCTTGTGAGTGTAAGTTTGTCACTGATCAAATGATTGATCAACCACACATTGGAAAAGAAGATAGAATATTATATTAATTTGTAGAAGTTCTTAAAACAAAGTTTGAAAATACTAAAATAAAAATAAAAAATTTAAAAAAAAAAATTTAAAAAAAAAATAAAAATAAAAAATGATTAACTGTGTTTTTGGTTTTGCCTTACGACTTTTATGCAATTCTTCATCGAACTATTGTAAGATTCGTATGTCGATATGCAATTAAACTAATCTTCCATCTAACAAGTAAATTAAAATTAAGAGTCTATCTCCTAATGATTTTCTACTGGAAGAGAAAAGCATGAGGGATTCTTCTCGAATCATGTCTTCACAGTTGAACAAGTCTTCTCCATGCTCACTTGATCTCGCTTGATTTCCTTCCAAACTGTGCTTGACTACTGAAACGTCATAACCAAAGTTTGAATTTTGATTTTACCTCTAGATATTTCGATCTCTGTATCCTGCCAGATCATGACGATAGGTGGAAATCATGTTGGGAACATCTGTCATAAACAGGTACCTTTCATTTCCTAATCGGTGCATTAAAACCTGTCTAACCATGGAGATGGTTGCATGATCCAATATTAGATGTGAAATTAGCAAGATTTTGTAGTTGTAGAGATGTTTAAATTATAATTCACAAAGAAACAATAGATTCTAAAACATGGATGATTAATACCTTTTATATGCTTGAGTAAGTATGAGATGGCCTTGATTAGGCTGAAACTGCAACAAGATGGTCATAAAAATATAAAGGAGAAGGAAAAGGGATAGTAAGAAAGAGAACAATTTTAGACGTCAACATCTCCCACATCAAAGCTTTTGCATGTCCTCATGCATAAAAAATTCAAAATTGGTTCCTTCTTCTTCTTCAGTGTATGATCTCATAAGCTTATGCAAGCACATCAAGACTAGTGTTTTCCTTTCTCTTTTTGATGTTGAAGATTGCCCTTGGTTTCTTCATCAGAATTTTACTCTACAATCCCCTGATTTTGTTTTTGAGGAATATATTGTTTGCTTTGAGCTTCTTGTTTTTCTTGTACCAGTGGCATAGATGAAAAATTTGTATTATCATTCTGAGTCCTAAATATTTCATTTTTTACCTTGGTTTCTTCTTGTTCTTGTATAAGGTGTTTATTAAGGACTTCTTGTTAGGCGGATAAATCTCTCTTGCTGACAAGAGTGATCTCTCTAGATCCTAAAAAGAAACTAGAAACAAATAGACAATCAAGCTAATTCCTTCCCTAATTCTATTGTTTCTTGAATCATAAGCTAACAAGGTGGGAAAAGTAATTTCATACCTTATTATGACATGCTTGATGAAGATCCCCCTTGTGCTTTAGTGCAACTCCTCCATGCTTGAATCTAGACCTGCACACATGGAAACAACAAAGGATCAAAGGCATATGCAGCATAAATGATTCAATAATTCAAACTAGTGATGAAGGAGACTAGTAACAAACATCATTCCAATGGACAAATATTAATAACATAAACAATACATGAAATTCATCAATTAATCCATTAAATAATGCAGTGAGAAGAAACGCTCATTTGTATTAATTTCATAAAAATAAAGGAGCTACAAAACTTGTGCCTTGATGTTGTGAAGCTCCTCCCATGAATATCAATCCTCTCCAAGAATTATAAGTTATCCAACATAATCTCTCCATCATAAACTTGTTCTCAGCAGCCTCCCCCAATTCCCCCACCTATGGCTTGATTAATAGGCCAAAATGAAGTAGTTTGGGATCCTTAGTCCAAGGATGAGATCCACTAAAAGAAGGATGAGGGCTCCTTGAAGAATGGGAATTAGTTCCATAAAAAATGAGGTTAGGCTTGAATAAACATGAGTTTGAGGATTTTTTTTGGGAATGATTCGCCCAACAATGCTTCTAGATCTCACTTTTTATTTTTACTTTTTATCGATTCAATTGCGAAGTTTACGTTGGAAGACAGAACGCAAATATGTGTAGTTTATAGTGGAATAAACTGCACATGTGCCGATTTTGTTCAGAAAAAATTGCGTAGATGCTCAAAAACAGGGTTTTGTACCATGAGATCCAGAAATTCCACTTTATTCAAGGTATATAAGTTGTTGACTTGCAAGGGAGTGTTTCATGACAATTGGATGGATGGTGAGAGATACAATTTTGATGATCATTTTCCTAATGCGACAAAATGACATGTAACAAATTGCCCCCTAAAGTGCAAAGTTAGAAAAGTTTGAGGACTGAAGTACTTTATCATATCAAGGATTGGATCAAAGATCATGGTTGGAAACCTGCAACAATCAATCAAGGATTACAATGCAATATAATAATCATCACTAAGGTAGGCATTCTCATACTCAGAACATAAAAATCTTAAAGCGTAGAATGAAAATATATCATGTCAAAGTAGATATAGGATGGATGCAACCATCAAACATAAAACTCTTTGTGTAATCATGAATACAAAACTCCTCGCAACCTAAATGGATGAAACTAGATCCAAGGTCTTGATCTCCATCTCTCGATCCATAGTACGAATCTAACCATGTGAGTAAATGTCTTGAAGTTGAACATGGAAAAAACCACTTGATTACCAGTCAATGATGTGAACCATTAACAAGTGCGAGAGAAACCACCAATAATGAAAATGGCTCTCCAAGTACTCCCGGTACACTCTATGAAGTGTGAATAGGTGATCTGAAGTCGAACACTCATAGAATCGTTTGATCGAAGGCCAATGATGATAACATGTCGTTGAAGGTGAGAAACCTACCATTAAGGCATGTAGGCTTCAAGGTACTGAAGGCTTCTATATCAACTTCCTACATAATGAGCTAAAGGTGATAGGAAGTGACCCATCGCAGGAGGGACTACGACATACTCATATCAATTTTTGAAGAACAGTTTGCAAGGACTGACTCAGGGATGGCCGACACGATTGAAGGCTACAAATTTAAAGGTAATTTGAACTGAGGTTTAGACTTCTATTGAACATATTAGCGACACGACAAAATGACTTGGCAACATTTGACTCAATGATAATACCCAAAACAAACTGAATAATTTCAATAAGGTTTGATTAAATGTGACAGAGTGTCATGTTCAAGAGCGACATACTGCCTTAAATACAAGAAAAGAATTTTTTTTCTCAATTTTTCCCCACCATTACTGCCAAGTACCTCTTTATTTTTTACAATCTTGAGGAGGATAACATATTCTTGTACTGTAATATCATCCTTCAGATGAGTCCATTGAAGTATTTTTAACAAACCCTAAGAAGGAATAGTTCGGTCCCATTATGCTTAATGAGTCTTATATTGTTTAGTTTTTATGAGTCTAGTAAAGGAGTAACTCGATGTCATTTTCTTTTAAGAGATTGAAAAATACACAAAAAGGAAACTCATTCAATTCTTTTACCATAAAATTTTAACGAGCCCGGAGAAAGTAAAGCTCACTGTTTTTTAGTTTTACGGAGTCAAAAGAAAAACATAAGTAAACTCCATCGGGTTCTTTTTCATGGGTTTAGTCCCTCAGGTCCGAAAAAGGATAAACAATACAAGAGAGAACTCTATTGACCATGTTTGATCAACGTATACCTTTTTCGTAAACAGGCTTAGCTCAGTCCGTAAAAGGGGTAAACTTATACTGAGTGGACGGTTGTTCATTTACTTTTATGAGTTCGAACAATCAAGTGCTTGACAATTCTTTCATGTTTTAAGACTCCGAAAAGGGCTTAAAATAGGACTCCATGCTTTCTCTTTTTCATAAGTTTTAACAAGTTCGAAAAAGTGATAACAATATACTCAAATCACCAAATTTCAATTTTAATTAACGAGCAAGAAAAGATGGAAATAACTCAGCATTTTCATGTATGTTTTACAAGCATGAAAAGGTAGCAAAATAAGCTCGAAATTTTCATGAGTTTAACGAGTCCTGAAAATAATAACTAAAATGGACTCAAGATAAGTTTCATTTTTACACAAGCTTGAAACAGAGAAAATTGTGCTTGAGATAAGTTTTCATGCCCCTGGCAGCATAACGAATGCAAGGGCACATGCCCCCCAAACATCATTTCATTCACCTGAGTAGACTATTGGTTACTAATAAGCGGATGAAATGAAGGTTCATGTACGAGATCAGATAAAAAACTTGACTCAATAAAGGGAGGATTTGTTTCATTTTTTAACAAGCTTGACATAAGAAAAGAACTATACTCATGAAGGGAGTTTTCTTTTTTTCACGCGATTGGCACAGTAAAAGAACTATCCTCAAAGGAACCTGTTTCATTTTTTAACAAGGTTGAAACAGTAAAAGAACCATCCTCATAAGGATTTGTTTCATTTTTTAATGAGTTTGACACAGTAAAAGAACCATCCTCATAAGGATATATTTCATTTTTTAATGAAGTTGACATAGTAAAAGAACCAACCTCCTACACTTGTTTCATTTTTTAACGAGGTTGACACAGTAAAAGAACCATCCTCATGTAACTTGTTCATGGCTTCCATATGGAAGAAACACATGTCAAGGGACACCCCTTGATCATGGCTTCCAAAAGGTCTTCATCAGATGGAAGAACAGTTCTCTGGAAGGAACACATGTCAAGGGGAACGATAGGGATTTGAAAATCATATTAAAATTCCCCCATTGAAGTTTTGACCACGTCAATTACTGGATCTAAGTCAAAAGAAGTTGAGCAGACAATGAGAGGCTCGCTTGCATTAGTAACTGAAAACATGGGACTGGTTACCACATAATTAACCCGTGGCAAGGTAGGTACCACTTCCATATAGGGAACATTCAAGGATGTTGGATGACTGGTAGTCAAAGCAAGATCAACGTATGAAAGCTAATCAATTGTCACAATGTTCCTATTATGAGGGAAGGACATCAAATGAAAGAGTATCAGTACAACAACTTTCATGGCATAGACATAGTCTTGCCCAAGGAGAAAATTGAAATCTAAGGGACCTTGGACTACCATAAGATCAATACAGACAGTTTTACCTTCCAAGGTAATAGGTAACTTAGGAAGGATCCCTAAAGGTTCACTAATGGTTCTGTTAAAAGCTAACAGATTCTGTGTAACAGGCACAAGCTAAGGGGAACCCAAATCTTTCCAAGTAGTTGAGGATAAAATACTGACATAAGCACCTTCATCTACATTTGTGTGATGCACATTCTTACCATAAGCCTTCACAATGATTTGGAAAGGGGTGGAATAAGGAAGACGAGGTTCTGTCAATCTATTCTAATCAAAAGAAATAGCCTCATTACTTGGATGGGGTTCAAAAGCAACAGATGAAATGCCCCCATGTGTAGAAGAATTTGAAGTAACATGAATAACATGAGCGGTATGAAGTTCACTCTCTAAAGGGAGAGTGAGATTGATCGAAGATGGAATCGATTCGAACTCCTGATCAACAAATAGTCCATCAACTTGAGTGATACATGTTACACCCTCCAATGGAAGAGTGGGATTGACTGTACTTGGATTTAGATCAATCACTTCGTCAATTGATGGTAGATGGGGAGAAAGTTCACAATAATTAGTTTGAATTTTTGTTGCTATGTAACAGTAAGTTTTTCCAACAATTTTGAGGCTTCATCCATGTGACGACAAAGGTGACTATGATGAGTCCCTTTGCATAACCTACAAGGAAACCTAACTTTGAGCTTTTCCCCTAGAATCTAAGAATCACTAGTTGATGGATAAGCAATAAGTTGATGAGAATTATTTGACCATACTTCCAAAATCTTAGGAATACCAAGACAATTGATAAGGAAGTGGTCACCCTTACAAAGCTTGCAAGGGTATTTTGGCCTACGATGCATTGTAGAAGTTACCTCAACATTACTAATATTTACGTCCATGGTTGGTTGGTTGATTTCTTTCTTATCTTGCTTCTTCTTCTCCTTCCCTTTCTTCTTCTTCTTATTCACTTGGTTACTAGCATCAAGGCTTTTCCCAAGCAAAGAAGAATAAAGGGAGGACGACATGCTGGATGAAGAAGGTAAAGGGCCAACAGAAGGTTGGTGATGCTGAGATGGTGAACTCAGTTGAGGCAAAAAACTCGGTTGAGCTGGTGCAATTGGAATATTTGGATTTAAAGAAGTTTAGAACATCCACACAGGTAAACCTATCATGAATCAATGAAGTAACAATGTAGCCATATAAGGAGGATCAACATTTGCAAAATTAGGGAAAGGATTAGGGTTCCAGTTAAAAGGAAGGTATTTATCAGTAACTTCCAGCATTGTTTCCATTAGATTCAATCCAAATGTTATTTTATCATTAAAATTAAATAATATTCACAATCCACACCTAAGGTCTTGTAAAAAGTAAAAACAAACAAGGTAACACACGCTAAAAAATCTAGGAATTCAAACCATACAAACTGACTTGTCACAGAGATCAATAATTACTAGTTGGTGATGAAATCCAACGTCGTAAAGATCAAAGTGATTTTTTTTATAGATATGAGCATTTGGAACCAGTTACCCTGACAACCTGCTTAATGAAACAGTCTGGTGCAAGTAACTTCGCTTATGCCATCTTGAGCAAAGATTACCCTCCAAAAAGTCCAACTGAGTCTAGTCAACATCTATTCCAGGTAAATGTTGTATTATGTAACAACCCCCCCATTTATACAGAGTAATAGTTAATATTTGACATATAAATGGGGACCCTTTTAAATTTTTAGGCCTTGAAAATAAATGCTAACTCTACAAATTTGCCTTAAAAAACCTTCAAAAAGAACTCATGCTTAAAGCTCTTATCGCAAATCGCATCTCGCAGTTTTCCATGTAACAATTGTTAACATTCCATCAAAAATCCCGAAATGCGATATGTGATGAGGTCCCCGCTGCAATTTTCTGATCACAACACTTTAATAACATGTGATCATACTTCACAAATCGCAAATTGATAAAGCATGTCATTGTGTCACCCCTTAAGAATTTGTGAAATGCGATATTGTGATTTTTGTAATCGCATTTCGCATTAACTCTGAACAACGTTATATGGTAATGTTTGAAAGTTGCGATTCACAAATAAAGCATGAAGCATGGGGAAGTTACTGAGTTTTAATGAAATATTAAGTGGTTTGATAGAGTAATTAATGTTTAGCAACCCGAGGAGAGCAATTGATGTTTTCAAGTTATGGCTAGTTAACATACGAATCTCATACAAAATCTTCTCATGATTCAAAGTCATTTTAGAGAACTCTCAGATGTAATTTCCCTCCATTGTGTGCACTAATATATCTCTTTCATTTCAGGCAAGCTTCAAAAGAGGTGTCATTATGGAAGGTGATGCAAAAGCAGAAGAAGCAGAGCATTACAGAGTCTGAGGTATCAGAGATGTCGCTTATATTCACCGATACAGTTTTCAGCACTGATGGGGGACCGACAGCATGGGAAGTCATATATAATAGACTTGAAGATGAGTGGCCTAAAATTATTGTCACAAAGGCAACAACTGACTCAATAAAACCTTCGGGGGTCCAATTCAAAGATGTTGCTTGCTCCTTCCTTCACAGAATAGGAGAAAGAGTGAAAATACTCCCATACACTGATATGATTAGATGGGTGGTGGAAAATCTCAGTATTGAAGACAGGCAATTCAGGAACTCAAAGATAGAGCTAATGGGGTTATTCAAAGCTGAAGACCTGAAGAAAATGCATCATATACCTGACCCTAATGACATATATGACAAATCATACCTGGCCAACTTCGCACAGAAAAATGAAGAACCCTTCAAGATGATCCAGGGCTAGAGGGTCATAGACAACAAATTCAAATATGATAAAACAGGTATGTACCCCATAGCTTCTTTTGAAAATAGCTATAACTATGCAGCTTCTATGTTATGTAAGTTATATGGATTACCTAATAATACTAAATTATCTATAGAATGGGTCCCTTTGATAGATGCATGTATCAATTCTCACATAATGAATTGGGCCACTATCCTATCTGATAATCTAGCCACTGCCATTTCCAAGTATCGTCAAAAGAGATCCACCTCCACAGAGAACCTTCCTCCATTTTATTTCAATGCCTATATCATGGATGCCATCTGTTTCTGTACTAAATTTCCAATCATGGGTTGGAAATGGACTTTGCAAGACCCCTACCCCATCCATCTCAACCACAAACAGATTTGGGAATCCCATTATATACCCCATTTTTATAAAATATGCCATGGTGTTATTTTACCATTGCATCAATTGATTTTTAATAAGAAAGCCCCCAAGTTTTCTAAAGAAGCCGCTACAAACCTTCTCGTAGTAGGCAAGTATTTTGCTAAAGAATGGTTTACATATATAAGATTTTTTGGCAGTACAATGGACCTGCATGTACTCCCTTTGTATGTCTCCGACAAGCTACTAGCAAGAGAAATAGCTCACCAGACTGTGGGTAAAGGCTTAACCAAGACCCTAAAAGATAACAAAAAGTCATTGTGGCCATCCTTTCCCATTCGGTGTGGTTCTTTTTCGTTGGAAAATTTCAACCATGCAACCAAGGAATCACTAAGCCTAGAGAGCCTCAGGCTCCATACTCTGCCAAAGAGGCAATTTGACCCAAACAAAATAGCACACAATATTACTACTACATTAAAGATTAAGCCCTTTAATCATGAGGCTAATGATTCCAAAGATATTTTACAATCAACTGAATCATTCAAACAAGCATTCGATTGGGCGAAGGCCAATTTGAGTCCTGAAGATTTTGAAAAGTTTCAAGAATTCAAAAATCAAAGGCTCGAAACAATTCCATTACATTTGTTAAGAGATGATGACAAGCCTACACCCTGTGTAACTATCAACAGCGAATGACCAAAATCTCACATAGAGTCTCAAGTGCATATAGGGAAAACACAGGATACTGAGAATACAATGGAATCCAGCAGAAGGTCAGCCAAAAAATAGGTCATAAGTGACCTAACTAAGGATACCAATCCCGAAATCAAAAGCAACGAATTGGAGTAGGAATGGGACAAATTTAATAAAAAGCTACAATATACTCCTAAGAAAACAGATGCCTAGGAAACCACAGAATATCACACTCATTTACAAACTTAGAAAACTTCAGAGTATGATCTGACGGATGAACAAGGCACAAGTTCACAGCATACAGAAATCATTCCTGCTTTGCCACATCGGAAATTATGCTAAAGGTGACTGAAATTTCTCCTTTAGATGTGTTCTACAACCCACTGCATAAGGATGTAGTGAGAAGATAGAGGAAAAGAAGGAGGGTGGAAACACCCGAGATCCCACCAGGGAATGAGCTGATGGACATAGTCTGGAAGGATATTCCTTCCAATCCTACTGAAAATTTGACCAAAATGTTGCAGTTTATAGGGGCATATGAAACTACCACCATGGATAAAGCCACTAAGGTATCTATTTTGTTAAGGGAAAGGGAAGAAAATATAGCGCAGCTCGAGCAACAGCTGTAAATCGAGAAGGCAAATGTGAATCAGCAAGCCGCTGAACAAATAGCCCAATTGCAGTAGAATATGGAGGTATTAAACATAACCCATGAAGAAGACATCTATGCGAAGAACATGCAAATCTAAGAATTGCAAGAAGCAATGGAAAAATATAAATATGTCCCTATTGTCGATGAATTCATCAAAGAGGCACTAGAGCTAAATTCCCTTCTATCAAAACAGCAAGATCTATTTTGCTAGAAAATGTCGCATGTCACTCCTTATCTGATTACCAATGATAAGTTAACAGATAAGTCGATTGATCAAAGAACTAAATTTAATGATTTAAATACAAATATCTATGAATTCATTAAATGGCAAGAAACTGAAGAAAGAAGGAGAGATAATCTGCCCGACATTAAGGAGACACATAAGGACATTTTATTCACAGATTTGGATGTGCGGATCAAGCAGGCTGAATTATTAATGGCAAGAGAAGCAGGAATGGCAAAGAACATAGTAAAAGCAATAAATCACACTTTTCACACTACCAACTTGATGAAATAAGGTAATCTAAAGATGCTGCCAGATTTGAATGACTTGGATAAAAACTAGAAGGCAAAGGTGAAAACCCAAAGGGAAGCGATCACAAAGTTATCAAAGACTGACTGAGAGGCATATTGGCAATTCCTTGTCAAACCTCACAGCCAAGTAATGACACTCAATTATTCACTCCATTCTACGCAAAGGATATTTCCACCTCTCACAGATGTTATCTTCGCAGGACAAGTCAAAACGCAGTTTGGGGCACCTCCTCAATTGAAATCGATGTCCGATATATGCGATATAAAGGAGAAGATGGCAGACAACAAGTCATCTTTATAACCTCTGCTCATCAGTTCATTTTTATTTTTAGAGTTAGTGGCCTAGTTAGGAGGAAGGTTGTTTGAAGCATCCTCAAATATTTTGTATAATCTATTTTTTAACTTTAGTTAGATAGTATATATACCATTCTCATGCATTTAGGGAAGGGTCTAGAATTTTATCAAAAACATTTGCAAAGAATTCACTTTTGTAAGTTTGTGAATGCCTTGATGAAATTATGGAACATGGTCATTTCTTTTGAATATCAAACTACTTTCCTTTGTTGATGCACTATTGTATACTTGGAGAATAATTTTATCTGAAGAAAGGAGTTGATCTATGTCATTAGTCAAATGAGCAGAACCTCACACATATGGTACTTTTATCTTGTATGATTAGTTTTATTTTTGTTTAATTAGTGATAACATTTCATTTTCATTAATTATATATGGAATATGTTCTTTCCGTTACGTGTTAATTGCACTACTGTATGATGCCTAGTTGAAAGTAGTTACTTTCATATATGATCATTAATATATGCGATATATTTTATACATTTCTTTGACTAACTATTTAGTCAAAGAAATTATCTTTACACATTATCATCTCTGTTTAATGTGTGAATGATCTTTATTATCACATGTCAAACAGATATCTTTTTAGATCGCATATCACACATAATACCCCGGTTTATATTAGATTAAGTTAGCTAGAGATTTGCATGCTAGAATAGGTCATTTAGTTATCATTATTCTTATTGCAATTGCTTCAAAACCACCCATTATCATTTTAAAACCCACATTGGGAAACATGTCCCATCATCCCCAGTTGGAGCCACCATACCAAACGGAAAAGGAGCTACCTTTAAGGTCTAGACCGGGTGGTTATCCCTCATGTTGTAGCAGCAGAATTCTAAGGCTTCAATATTTTGGCGCTAGAAGGAGGGCTATCCGACTATGAATGACATATAAATCTAAAGATCAATTGAAAAACATTCATAAGAGTCAAAACCCCTCCACAACTTCTACTTCTTCTAGATCTCGTTCAAAATCTTCGGATCAGAAATATGAAGTTGTAGAAACATCTCCCTCGTCTCCTAAAGTATTAAGACAACCACCTTCTCCAGATTACACTCTTGAGTCTCCTGAAGTTCACTCCTTGATACAAAAATTGGAACAGATATCCATTTCTACCGAGAAACCCGAGAGACCCGAAGCCTCTGAAGAAAGTGTCACTTCCTTATTACGAGAAATTGGTGTATTAACTCGATTACAAAGTGAAAGGATTGGAGTAACTCCTTTTGAGTTTCCTATTCATTTTGGATGTAAGAAATTTGCCGCATCAAGATTTGACTTAGATACTAGTGAGATCAATTCACCTTTCCCTCCATTTACTTCCCCATTCACTTCTACTCAATCCACCTCTTGTCAACTATCCATTTCTTCAACTAGTATTGCTACTAGTAGTACTAATCCAGTAGTAAGTTCTTCACCATACATACCTACTTCTAGACTGACCTTCCCATTTTACCAATCTCCAACTCAAGTTATGGCCAATCAACCTACTCAAACTTGGGCAAACCCTAGTGCTCTACTGGTTTCTAATCCAAATGCTCTCCCAGCTAACCCAGAAAAATGGTTACCTAAGTATAATCCTGATGATGGTCTTTGATCTTGATTTAAACATGAACGCAAAAAAATACTGAAATACCCATATAGAAAGAGATGCAGTGGAAATAATACTTCATTTCATTAATGTAAAATACTGAAATATGCTTACAAACAGAAATGGAAATAAACCAACTAGATGGTAGCTTATCTCAGAGAAGAGATGTGGCAGCTACATGCCTTTGAACTGTCTTACAATGAGGCTCGAAGGCCTATTTATTGTTGAGAAACAATGGAAAACCCTAAACATCCAAAAACCTAACCCTAGGAGATGAAGAGCCAAACTATGGGCCATGTTTGGGTAAATTGGTACATCAACTTCCGAGGGTCATAACTTTGGCATACAGTCTTTGTTTAACGCGTACAAAACCTCGTTAGAAAAATCTATCCGAGGACTACAACTTTTGAGTGAGAAACATCAATCCACGGACCCATGTTGCTCGCATTTTTCCCAAAAAACGTCGTTTGGGGCCTCAAAATGGCTCCGGAAGTTCAGGACCCAAAAAACTGCCAAAAATAGTAAATTGTGCTACAATTAAGGAAACTGAAAGATTGAAAGAGACGGTTATGGGGGTCCAAGTGGGATAGGTGGGTGGCCACCAACATCCACCTGGATCATTCCTCCCCCCTTAAGAAGCAATGGTCCCCGTTGCATTGATTTCCTCCATGAGATGAGGAAACTTCTGCTGAACTTGGTCCCTGGTGAGTTGTTCTGCAGCCTCTGATGTGTCTAGTAATGGTGGGAAGCATGGTCGAGGGTGGTCCACATTGAACACTCGATGCAAGCAAAGGAATGGGGGAATTTTGTGCTCCAAAGCATTGTTTCCCATAGCCTTGGTAATGGTGTAAGGACCATATTGAAGTGGTCTAAGCTTGTGATGGGTTGTTGTAAGGCGTTCTTCTGCAGATGCAACCAGACTTTTTCGCCCACTTGAAACTTGTGTGGTACCTTATGCTAATAATGTCACTGCTTGTTCCTGGAATTTCCATAATAGAGCGATGATATATCGACCCAATGGGTAGAGGTGCTCTAGGAGTCAAATTGAATGAATGCTTGACCTGGCAGTGCAACGGTACCCCTGTGGGTGAGAAGAAGATGTTCCTGTATTCTTTCATGACCGTATCCATTTGTTGTTGTTGTTGCTGCATGGAGGAACCCTTCGCGAGGGTCATGGAAGTGGCGACGATCTTCCCTTTACGTTAGGAGCGAACCAGACAAAAGATGAATTTCCTAGTCTGGGAGATGATCTTGCTGAATTTCTTAGCAGAGATAAAAGAGGTGGCAGTAGGTGGGGTTACCTTCGATATCTTATATAATGAATTACCCAAAGAAATAATAACAGTGCGAGGCCTTGAATCATACACAACATGTCACTTCCACAAGTATGGTTGGCCTAATAATACATCACAAACATCAAGAGGTGCAACATCACACAAAACCTCATCTGTGAAGGGCTTGATGTTGTAGGGAAGGAGACACTTCTAGCGAACTCAGAGATCTCGCCCTTGGTGAAGCCACCCGATGTTGTACGGCTACGGGTGTGGTGTGGTCAGTAGGCCCAGACACTTCACGACCTCTGCTGAAATGAGGTTCTTTTGGCTCCCACTGTCAATAATGAATTACAGCAGTGAGCCCTTCACCCACATCTGTGAGTGGAAAAGATGCTCCCCCTCCTCTAGATCTTCGAGCTCATTCTTCTAGACCTTGGTGGTGGCAACAATGGTGCTAGGCTCTGCATCAATGATTTGCTTCCCTTTGTCATTCCCCTTGTCGGGTTCTAACTCAAGGTCGAAGCATGCGTCTGATTCTGAAGCCTTCAACTTGGCCACCAACGACTTCTTGGTCCGACACTCACTTGTGTTATGAGTGGGGCTCTTATGGAACTCACACCACTTTCATGTGTCCTTATTTGACTTCATGGTGTTGTTCTTTTCTTGCGGCTTCAACGGGTTGTCTTGGGTCACCGCGCCTTAGCTTTGTCCTTTGTTCTTTGGATTCGCAGATCCAAAGTCTCGCTTCTTTTGTTTAAACTTCTGCTCAATCTTGACAGTGTATCGTTACACCGTGCCGAGCGAGGAGATGTTCAGGAACTCCATCTCATCCTGGATGTACCTGTGTAGGCAGCCGTGCTATTTGAGTAATAAATGTAGCTCAAAATCCTTGATACCCAACTTTGTCCGAAGGGTATGAAAAATATTGGTAAACTCTGGTATGTCTTGATCCCTTCCCTGCCGCAGCATGGTCCACTTTATGTATTTATCCTCATATCTTTTGATAGGGTAGTACTGGTCCTTAATGGCATCCCGGAATGAATTCCAAGTGGGTGTGGATGAAAACAGTGAGGTCGTACTCTAATCCTTTTGCTCGCAGTAGGTTTCCCACCAGTCCTTGACGTGGGGCATGCTTTGAGAAGAGCAAAAGTAATATTTTTCTAGCTAGAAAAATCATGAACAGATAAATATCCTTTTCGCAGATTTAACCATTTATCTATAACATTTGCATCTATCTGACCCTCGAATATGGGAATTTCAAAGTTAACTTGTACCTTAAAGGGTGTGGCGCTTTCGGAGTAACTGTTGGAAGTAGATGCATTGCCCATGGGTAGCCGCTGAAGGATCTAGGCAGAGTTGTCCATCATCACTTCCTCTGTCGCTCGAGGGCTTCTTCGAGCAAGATTTTGATAGGATCTCCTGCCCCCTCATCTTTCTTTTCATCTGCTATGGGAGGCCGTCGGGATTTGCGAGGCTGGTCTTGCAAAGGTTTGACCAGTTCAAGCCTTAGCTCCTTATATCCCGACCGCGTTGGGGACATGTAAATAAAAATACAGAAAGAACAGACCCCTCTGATACCACTGATCCGGATTTAAACAGGAACACAACAAAATATAGAAATACCCATATACATAGAGATGCAGCGGAAATAATACTTCATTTCATCAATGTAAAATACTGAAATATGCTTACAAATAGAAATGGAAATAAACTAGCTAGGGCGATGGTAGCTTATATCTGAGAAGAGATGTGGCGTTTACATGCCTCTGAATTGTCTTACAATGAGGCTCGAAGGCCTATTTATTGTTAAGAAACAATGGAAAACCCTAAACATCCAAAAACCTAACCCTAGGAGATGAAGCGCCAAACTATAGGCCCCGTTTGGGTAAATTGGTACATCAACTTCCTGGGGTCGTAACTTTGGCAAACGATCTTCATTTGACATGCACAATACCTCGTTAGAAAGATCTATCTGAGGACTACAACTTTTAAGTGAGAAACATCAATCCATGGACCCATGTGGCTCCTAGTTTTCCACAAAAACATCTTTTAGGGCCTCAAAATAGCTCCGGAAGTTTAGGACCCAAAAAACTGCCAAAAATAGTAAATTGTGCTACAATTAAGGAAACTGAAAGAGACAGTTGGTATTTTCCCTTCCAATAGGCTCAATAAGAAACTGGGATATTTTTGAAGAGATATTTCCTACAAAATTTGGTGATGATAGGACTATAGCATCTTTAATCAATGATCTTTCCAACCTAAAAGCAAATTCAGATGAAAGGATCAAAGACTTCATTTCCAGATTTAACAAGTTATTGAACAAAATCCCAGTTGCCTCTAAACCTGCAGCGGATGTACAAATTGATTGGTACATATCCTCCCTTCCCTCTAATATCACAATTTTTTTAGATATAGCCAATAAGGCTACCCTTGTAGAAAACATGAACGAAGCCCTGTCTGTAGAAAGAAGAATTATCGCCTTAGAAAAGAGATCACAGATAGAAGAAAGGAAATGAAAGAAAGTAACATTCAAGGATGATTCAAAAAAGAAAGCTCCAAAGGACCCTTTCGACCTTAAAGGGCTTCAAAAGGTGTTGAAGACCATGTAAAATGAAATCGTCGAAATCAAGAAATGAGTTGCAGAATCATCTACTCCCAAGAAACCTTTTCGCTCATTTAAAAGAAATCCTTCTTCTACATCTCAGCCACCGAATACTATTTCAAACACTAAATTGATCAAGAATTGGAAGAAGACTCACCAACTGAAGAAGAAGTCAAAATTAAAGAAGAAGTTGAGTTAAATGGAATATGGGACTTCATTCTTCCAACTGAAGAGGAAGCATAAGCTATGCCATTAACTACAAGAAGTAAAAACTCTCCTAATATATCTACAACAATTCAGAAACAGAAAGTTTCTACTCTTGTAAAGGAGAAGACAGTAAGTAAGAAATCTAAGACTACTCAAACTGATTCTATTCCATTAGATCCTCCAACTGCTTCCAAAACTTTAGTAATCTCGGATACAATGGAATATAACATAGTCGAAGATATGAAAAAGACGAGAGCAAATATTTCATTACATGAACTGACTAAACTCAAACAACAATAGAAAATCTTACTCAAAGAGTTAAAAGCAGTTCCTATAGCTCCTTTACCATCTGTTGTAGTCACTCAAGCTGCTTATGATATGGGAAAACCTCCTTCATATTCAAACAAAGTAAATCCCACAGATCTAGTTTTGATAGGTGATAGATCTATTTCTCATACACCTCCATTTCTTCTTACTTATGAGATTTTCAATAGAAACGTCCATAATTGCCTTGTTGATTCAGGAGCCTCTTCAAACATCATGCCAAGAACTGTGTGCACCAAATCTGTTGGGTTGTGTTATATTCTTTCCACGACTAACCTACGTAGTGAACCAAGGGGTTTGAGGGCAGTGGGTAGCCCCCCTCTACAGGGTCCAGGGCAGCGCCCTGGGAAAAAAAATTTGGACCCTATATTAGGTTGGGCGAACCTACCTATGGTTTTTGGTCCATGGTTTTGGACGCGATGGTTTTCGGTCCATGGTTTTGGACGCGATGGTTTTGGGTCCATGGTTTTGGACGCGATGGTTTTCGGTCCATGGTTTTGGACGCGATGGTTTTCGGTCCATGGTTTTGGACGCGATGGTTTTCGGTCCATGGTATTGAATGCTTCAGCATATATAAATATGTATTGTAACATTGAAAGGAACATAATGAAAAATCAAGCTGGTAGTCCTGGTTATGGGATCCAGGGGAAAATCTCTGTGTATATGTGTTTTATGTGTTATGCTCTCGCATTGTTTATTTTCTGTGTTTTAGAATTCATACACAGGTAATTTTTGTATGGGGTTAAAACCTACATTTGGTATCAGATTTGTTTTGGCTTCAAGGGGACGCCTTTGTTGCTTAGGGGTTTCGCTCAGGCCTGTGGTAGACCCTGTTTAGTGGGAGATCTACGGGATTGATTCTGGTGGTGAAAGAAGATGTTGGGTCCCTATAATACTAGTGATTACCCCATTACTATTGTAGTTATACCCCTTATTTATATTTTTGTGCCCCTATTACCCCCATATTGTTATTTCTGTGCCCCATAGAATCCCTCTATTGTTATTTTTGTGGCTTTATATTATTATTGTTAGGTCGGCTGGATTATATTGTGACTCCTTAGACTACTATATATAGAAAGAAGGTTTTGTCATTTGTATCATCCAAGAATTGTTCATTTATGTAATTTAAAGGAGGTTGCCCCCTCGAAGAGGCTGAATTCTAAGGCGTTGATCTATCTTTTCTTGAGCTGGTTTCATAACATTTGGTATCAGAGCTTTGGATTCTAGGGTTTCGCTGCTCCAAACAAGTCATCATGGCATTTTCGCTATAACTTTTTTTCTATGACGTTTCAGAAGTCGTAAACAAAACCCATTTCAGAGGAAATCACGCTGAACCTTGGGTCCGAATTTCAGAGCTTTTCGCGCGATATTTCCGGAGATATGATCTGAGGAAGTTGGTCTTTTTGCAGACTCCTTAATTACACTCAAAACAGGTGACCTGGGGAAAATAGTCATAACTTTCTTTCTGAGCATCGGATTGAAATTTTGTAAGAAGGTACGGAAAGAGGACGGACTTTAGTTTTCTTTTATATATTTTTCAGAGTCAAAGGTTGAAGCAGTGACACGTGGCACTTCATACAAATTCGCTCTACTGAAATAGTCTATAATCAGGTCACTGCGGGAGATTGTGCATAACTCTTTCTTGGAGAATCAAATTTGGATCAGACTAGTGGCATTGGAAAGAGGACATACAAGGCTACTACAGGTCACAATTGCAGAACTGGATGATTCGAAATTACAGAGATACGTTAGATTCAATATCAGGCTTCTACAAAGTAAAAAAAGGTGTGTATTTTTTTATTTTTATTTTTTTTGCATAAGCTTGGTTTGAAGGAATTCAAAGGGCATAGTAAAGCATTATTATCGGTAACAGATGCCCCAAGGAAAGAAAATGCAAACACCTAGTAATGAACCTGAAAGCTCTAGCATGACTCATGAAGAAGAGGAAGAAATGCTACATGATATATCAAAATTACAAGAACAAGTGCAACAAATGTCACGCTCACAAAAGCTAACAGATGCTAAGATAAATGGCGTGGAATCTAAGATAAAGGGCATGGAAGCTAAGATGGATGATCTGAAGACAGATTTGAGGACAGATTTGAAGACATACATGCCAGATTTGAAGACAGATTTGACAAATTTTCTACAAGAAATACTTACTAATGGTGAAAAGGTTGTAAAGGAAACTCATGATGTGAACAAAAGAAATGTTAATCATGATTCCATAGACTCTAATGTTGGATCGAAGACCCACCATATTCCAAAAATCGATATGAGGAAGTTTGATGGCAAGGATCCTGCCACATGGATATTACAGATGGAGCAATTCTTCGATCTCAATAATGTGCAAAACACACAAAAGGTACGTATGGCAACTTTATATTTGGAACCAAATCAGTTTGTATGGTATCAATGGCTTTGTTCTCGTAAACAATTTATCACTTGGGCAATTTTTACGGAAGAATTGATAGCACATTATGAGGATACAAAAAGCAACACTTTTTTTAGCCAATTGATAAGTCTCAAACAAAAGGGTTCAATAATGGAGCACATTGAGGAGTTCCAAAAATTGAACATAAGGGTAAAAGATATTCCAGAGGAGCATAGGATTGATGTGTTCATAGGGTCTTTAAAGGATAATATCCAACATGATGTGCGCCTTTGGGAACCTGATTCATTAGAGAAGGCATTCAGGTTAGCAAGAAAAATGGAAAGCAAAATTATGGCAACTAGGAAGCATACCATTCACAACTATAAAGACGGAAGTGTTGTTGCCCATAGTCTTCCACAACCTACAAGGTTGACACCACAACAATTGGAAGAAAAAAGAGCAAAAGGGCTTTGTTACAATTGTGATAGCAAATACACAAAAGGTCATAAGTGTGCTGAGAAGAAATTATTCTACATAGATTGTGAAGAGGAAGAAGAAAAGGAGCAAGAAAGGTCAAAAGAAGAGGATATATTCCAGGAACAAAGCCTAGATGAAGAACAAATAAATCCGACCATATCTTGTAATGCATTGGCGGGAATTACCACTCCTCAAACCATCAAGATAGAAGGACAAATCAAGAAGAAAAAGGTAATAGTGTTGATTGATTCAGGAAGCACCCACAATTTTATTCATTGTAGGGTAGCAAAAGAATTGAATTGCTTCCTATATCCAGCACCAGAGTGTCAAGTGATGATTGCAAATGGAGGAACAATAAATTGTTCTGGAAAGTGCCATAATATCAAGCTATCCATGAGAGAATATGTATTGACTAGCCCAATGCTTTCCATTCCAATGGGAGGTGTTGATGTTGTACTAGGAGTCCAATGGCTACAATCCTTGGGTACAATAGCTTTTAATTTTCAAGAACTTTTCATGAAATTTTCTGTGGAAGGAAAGGAAGTTGAATTAAGGGGTATTGCAGGGAAACCAGGAAAGATAATCAGCTCTAATGGCATGACAAAGCTTCTAAAAAAGGAGCAAAGAGGTGTAATTGCACAATTATGTTCGCTAGATGTTTCCACATTGGAATCATCTATTTCTCCAGATCTCCAAAAAGTCCTGGACAATCATTCCAAGGTATTTGAGACTCCCAAAGGTCTCCCACCTATGCGTGATCATGATCATGCTATTCATCTGATTCCAGGAAGTGTTCCTCCAAACATCAGGCCGTACAGATATCCATATGTCCAAAAAAGTG
Organism: Pinus tabuliformis; assembly: GCA_031772625.1. Taxonomy (NCBI): domain Eukaryota; kingdom Viridiplantae; phylum Streptophyta; class Pinopsida; order Pinales; family Pinaceae; genus Pinus; species Pinus tabuliformis. The sequence goes on from CM062811.1 coordinate 1,257,853,810, forward strand.
AAATTGAACGTATGGTTGCAGAAATGCTAGAGGCTGGTATAATTCAACCGAGTCAAAGTTCTTTCTCAGCTCCAGTAGTATTGGTGCACAAGAAGGATGGATCATGGCGCATGTGTCCAGATTATAGGGAGCTCAACAAGCTCACTATTAAAGATAAGTTCCCCATTCCTGTCATTGATGAATTACTGGATGAATTGCATGGATCAATTTACTTCACCAAGTTGGATCTTCGTTCAGGATATCATCAAATCAGAATGAAGATTGAAGACATTTTGAAAACGGCATTTAGAACTCATGAGGGTCATTATGAATTTTTGGTCATGCCTTTTGGCCTTACCAATGCACCTTCAACATTTCAAGGTTTGATGAATTCAATTTTCAAACCATTCCTTAGAAAATTTGTGTTGGTATTTTTTGATGATATACTAATCTACAGCAAGTCTTGGAAGGATCATGTTGAACATGTTGACAAGGTGCTACAACTATTGGAGGAGAAACAATTATATGCAAAAAGATCCAAATGTTTCTTTGGAGTCCAGGAGGTGGAATATTTGGGTCATATTGTATCTCATGAAGGAGTTAAGGTAGACCCTAGCAAAATTAAAGCCATTAAGGAATGGAAAATCCCCACATCCATAAAGCATCTGCGAGGATTTCTTGGGTTGACAGGGTATTATCGCAAGTTCGTTAAGAATTATGGGAGAATAGCAGCACCTCTAACAACATTATTGAAGAAAGATTCATTTTCATGGACTCCGGAAGCAACAAAGGCCTTTAAACATCTTAAAGAGGCAATGTGCCAAGCACCGGTCTTAGCTACACCGGACTTCACAAAAACCTTTATTGTGGAATGTGATGCTTCAGGAAATGGAATTGGTGCTGTTCTAATGCAAGATGAAAGACCCATTGCTTTTGAAAGTCATCCAATCAAGGGAAAGTTTTTAAGCAAAGCTATTTATGAGAAGGAAATGTTGGCAATACTCCATGCACTTAAGAAATGGCGACCCTACCTAATGGGAAGACACTTCAAGGTAAAAACAGATCATGATAGCCTTAAATACTTTTTAGAACAAAGATTATCCTCTGAAGAGCAACAAAAGTGGGTCACAAAGATGTTGGGTTATGACTTTGAAATCATCTACAAAAAAGGGAAGCAAAATGTGGTGGCAGATGCACTCTCAAGAAAGGATGAGGATATGGAAGCATTGTTGTGTGCCATTTCTATTATCCAACCAGATTGGATAAACGAAGCAAAGGAGGAATGGAAGAATGACGAAGAAGTGTGGGCACTTATTCGAAAGCTACAACAAGATTCCAGTACTTCTGATACATTTAGCTGGAAAAATGATTCGTTATGGTACAAAGATCGCTTATACCTCTGTAAGAATTCCCAGCTAAAACAAAAGATTCTTATGGAATTGCACACTTCTCCCTTAGGAGGGCACTCAGGATTTTTAAAAACTTACCACAGGGTTAAGAAGGAATTTTTTTGGGATGGCCTTAAATCAGATATTCAAAAGTTTGTGGCGGAATGTTTGGTTTGCGAACAAAATAAAGTTGAAACAATTAAGACACCGGGTCTATTACAACCTTTATCCATTCCAAGCCAACGTTGGGAGGAGGTTTCAATGGATTTTATCACAGGTTTACCCAAGTCTGAGGGAAAGAGTGTCATCATGGTGGTAGTTGACAGACTTACCAAGTATGCACACTTTTGTGCATTATCACATCCATTTAAAGCCAGTACAGTTTCTACTGCATTTATGGAAACAGTTCAAAAGCTACATGGAAACCCAAAGATTATTGTAAGTGACAGAGATCCCATTTTCACTAGAAATTTTTGGACAGAATTATTTTCTTGTCTTGGTACTCAGTTAGCTCATAGCTCATCTTATCATCCTCAATCTGATGGGAAAACTGAGATAGTAAACAAATGTTTGGAAGGATATCTTCGTTGCTTTGTATCTGATAAACAGACACAATGGGTCAAATGGTTGCCTCTGGCTGAATGGTGGTATAACACTTCCTTCCATACAGCAACAAAAATGACCCCATTTATGGCACTTTATGGGTACCAACCACCATCAATCACATCATATTTAAGAGAAAATTCTAAGGTTCAGGCAGTGGAACATCACATCGAACATCAACAACAAGTCCTCCAACTCTTAAAGGATAACCTCGTGTTGGCACAAAATAGAATGAAACAACAGGCAGATCAACATCGCAGTGAAAGAAGTTTTGATGTAGGTGATTGGGTATTCCTACGGCTACAACCATATAAGAAAATGTCCCTAAAGCAAGCTAAGAAGGATAATAAATTATCACCAAAGTATTATGGTCCGTACAAGGTGTTGGAAAAGATTGGTACTATGGCATACAAATTGGAGCTTCCTGCAGCTTCTCGATTGCACCCAGTTTTCCATGTTTCATGTTTAAAGAAGGTTATAGGCGACAAGCTCCCAGTTCAAACAATATTGCCAGAACTTGACGAGAAAGGAAAAATTATATTGGAACCGGAAGCAGTCACAGAAACAAGAACTCGACAGCTACGAAATCGATCAATTTCAGAGTATCTCATCAAGTGGAAGAACTTATCCGCTGAAGATTCCACATGGGAGGATGAGAATTTTATGCAGAAGTATCCAGAACTGCTCAAGCGTTGAGGACAACACTTTTTTGAAGGAGAGGGGCATGTTGGGTCCCTATAATACTAGTGATTACCCCATTACTATTGTAGTTATACCCCTTATTTATATTGTTGTGCCCCTATTACCCCCATATTGTTATTTCTGTGCCCCATAGAATCCCTCTATTGTTATTTTTGTGGCTTTATATTATTATTGTTTGGTCGGCTGGATTATATTGTGACTCCTTAGACTCCTATATATAGAAAGGAGGTTTTGTCATTTGTATCATCCAAGAATTGTTCATTTATGTAATGTAAAGGAGGTTGCCCCCTCGAAGAGGCTGAATTCTAAGGCGTTGATCTATCTTTTCTATCTTTTCTTGAGCTGGTTTCATAACAGAAGATGGCGAGTAGTGGAAAGATAGAGATCGATAAATTTAATGGTTAGAGTTTTGAGTTATGGAAACTCAAGATGGAGGATCTGTTGGTGGATAAAGATTAATGGATCACGGTAGATCCAGGTACTAAACCAATGGGAGTGCCCAATGAAGAATGGAAGAAGTTGGATCAGAAGGCAAGGAGCACAATACGATTGTGTGTCTAAGATTCAGTATTGTTGAATGTATCAAGGGAAGCTACAGTGAAGACTTTGTGGGACAAGGTAGGGACTTTGTACTAATCTAAGTCTCTAGTGAATAAATTGTTCCTGCGGAAAAAGCTGTATAACCTGAGGATGAAAGATGGAGACTCAATGACAGAGCGTCTGAACATAGTAATATTGTGGTAAGTCAGTTAGCATCTGTTGATATTAAAATTTCAGATGAAGATAAGTGCATCAGTTTGTTGTGTTCTCTACCAGATTCGTGGGATAGTCTAGTTATTGCAATAGGTAGCAATGCAACTGCCTTGCAGTTTGATGAAATAGTCTCATCCTTGCTGACAGAGGAGATGAGACGGAAAAATATGGAGAGCCAGAATGGTGATGCCTTTTCTGTACGAGGATGGTCCCAGAATAGAAACAAAAATAAGTCATCGAGTGGGAGATCTAAATCTCCAGGAAAACCTATAAAGGTGATGTGCTGGAAATGCAGAAAGGAAGGGCGCTACAAAAGGGACTGTAAATCTAAATCTCCTGATAAAGGAAAGGGATCTGATGATGCTCCTTCTGTGGAGGTGAAAACTACCTCAGATGAAGGTGGGGATGTGTACTTGGCTTCTTCAAGTACACATGTAGATCATGAGGCATGGTTGATTGACTCAGGTGCATCCTTTCACTTCACTCCCCATAGAGAGTGGTTCTGCAAGTATGAGAAATACAATGGTGGTGATGTCTTCTTAGGGGATGATAGGAAGGCTAGAATTGTTGGTTGCGAAAAAGTAAAGTTGAAGTTGCAAGGTGGAAGGGTTAGAACACTTCCGGGTGTTCTGCATATTCCTGCATTAGCCAGAAATCTGATTTCTGTAAGCAAGTTGGATGATGCAAGTGTAAAAACAGTGTTCGAGAAGGATACCTACAAGATGGTTTGAGGTGTTAGGATATTCCGACACATAGGAAATAGTTAAGTTCAACTTGGTCTAGTATAGAGTTAGGTAAAGTGTTTTTCTTTACCGTTGTACATTTTGTAACTTACAATCCGACGGTCACGATATGTAATGATCCGATGGTTCACTCTCTCCTCGGTATTACCGACACTTGATCCGTGGCTTGACACCCGATTGGTCCATGAGTTCTATTTAAAGCGCATGGAGGGTCATTGTTCGGGTAATCCGTGCATGAGAGAAGCTTATGTAAATTTTTCATTCTTTGATTAATAAATTGCCTGTAGTAGCCACGTTGGCGCAGGTCGTGGACTGTTTCCCTCTTTGAGGGTTTTAACCACGTCAAAAATACTAGTGTATTGATCTGTGATCTGGTTGTGAGCGGTGTCCTTTTGGTGTTCTTTCTGAGGAACTTACCCTGTAAATTCCTACATGGTATCAGAGCTATTTGAGGGCCGCGTCCGTTGGTGATCCAAATCTGAAGCCGGTAGAACTGCATCCGACTGCTGTTTCCTAGATCTGCTGTTTCTGACTGCTTTCGGGCCGAGAGGACTGCTCTGTTATGTTCGGAGCATCTGTTCCAGTGAGGAACCCCTTTCGTTTCACGCGAAAAGGTTTCCGGTAGCCCTAGCTGCGTCTTTTTTTAAGATCTGGAGGTATACAGTGTTTATTTGCAGTTTACTGTTATTTTCTCTCTGCTTATTTCGGTTTTGGTTTATTTACCTTTTTTTTAACCGGATCTATACCTTTCATTTCTGCGTATGCTCTTTGTCCTGCGACTCTGTGCGATCTGGGCAAATCAGAAACAGAAAGGAAGGACTTTTCTCATGCGTATGCTCTTTTCCCTGCACCTTAGTGTGATCTCGGAAAATCAGAAACATTGAGAAAAATATTTAGTTTTTCGGCTAAATCTAACTTTGAGCCGCAAGGTTCATTTTTGAAAATATCTAGTTTTTTGGCTAAAGCTAACTTCGAGCCATAAGGTTCGTTTTCTTTGCATGTCCGTGTTGGGTTTTGTGTTTTGTGTTTTGTAGGGAAAAAGAGCTTTCTCAAGGCAAGCACGCAAACCAAGGCCCCCCCCCTCTCTCTCTCTCTCTCTCTCAAATTTTTTGTATAGATCAATTGGTTCAAAGCTATTTTAAGAGAGTAGAGGTCTTGGGTTCAAGTCTCCATTTTGTGGGGGCGGATTATTTCATTCCCGCACATTCGCGCACTTTGCCGGCAACTTCAACAATTTTTTTTCAAAAAGCCATAACTTCTTCATCCGGAAGCCTTTTTCAGAGCCGTTTTTTTTTTTAAACAGCCTAATTTTTCGAGATCTATCCATTGGAACACTTACTTTCAGCATCTTCAGCTTCAGTTTTTAAAAAAAAAATGGAAAGTCCATGCCAAGTCATTCTTGACAGCACTAACTACTTCCAATGGATAGCCTACATGGAAGATTTACTTAGAAGTAAAGGTCTCTACAGAATAGCCACAGACCAAGAGAAAAAACCAAAAGATGAAGACAAGGCTGCAAAATGGGAAAATAGACAAGATCAAGCACATGGTTTGATAGGGATGTCTATTTCTCCTGATCTTAGATTCCATATTGCAGAACTTGAGACTCCTCATGAAGCATTGGAACAACTCACTAAAGTGTTTGGGATTAAAAATGAAATTAGAGCCCATCAACTTGAAAATGAGTTGCTTACATTGGATCCTAATAATTTTTCTTGCATTGAAGATTTCTTGACCAAATTCAAGACCCTTATATATCTCTTGGAAGGTGTTAAGGTTAAGAAAGAAGATAGTAACCTTATTTATTCCATCCTTACTAAGTTGGGACCAGCCTACTCTGTATTTGTTTCCACCTTCCATTCTACAAGGGAAGCTTTCATTTGCCAAGGAAAAGACTACAAGGCCCCTTCCTTTGACTCTTTTTGTGATTCTTTAATAAGAGAACAAGAAAAACTCTTACACCTTGGTCTTCTTAATCTTGGAAACTCTTCCAAGAAAGCGTTAGCCGCCCAGCAGCAACCAAATTCAAAGAATCCTAAGAAGTCATATCCTAAAAAGAATGGTCCTAAACCAAACAAGGGTCCTAAGCAAACTCCGCCTCAAAATGATAGGACCAATAAAAACAAATGGAAGAAGACTGATAGACATTGTAACTTTTGTAATCGAGATGGCCACTTAGAATCTAAATGCTTTAAGAAGATGGAAGCCTTGGAAGCCGCAATGAAGAAACATAACATCCATGTGGAGCATTCTTCAACTTCAACTTCAACTTCATCTTCAGGAATGGCACTTTCTGCATGTCGTTGTCAATCATCTCAGTCTGGTTATGCATTAAATGTATCTTCTTCTTCTCATTCTCATGAGTGGCTCATTTATTCTGGAGCCTCTTATCACATGGCCAAAAACAAAGCCATATTTTCTTCTTTAAATGATTGTAACACCAAAAATATATATGTTGGTGATGATAGATATCTTAATGTTGTAGGGACTGGAACTGTTCATCTAGACAATGGTCAGTTTAATGATGTATTATGTGTTCCAACCTTATCCTGCAACCTTCTATCTGTATATCAGATAACTCATTCAGGTGAAGGTAAAATTGTTGAATTTTCACCTCATGATGTTGTAATCAAGGATCTAAGAGATCCTAAACAGATTCTAGCTACTGGTATTGCTGATGATTCCACAAGGTTGTATAAGTTTCACAACTTTGGGTCATCAAATCTTCCCTCAGTATTTGTTGCTCATAATGATGAAGTGAGCACACTTTGGCATGAGCGATTTGGTCACTTAAACTATCGCTCCCTTCAGCATCTATGTAAAGAAAATATGGTGACAGGTCTTCCTACAGTATCTTGCAGAGATGGTGTTTGTTCCGGATGTGTACTCGGAAAACATCATTGGGACAATTTTGAAAAACGTGCCTCTTGGCACGCCTCAACCCCTTTACAGCTTGTGCACAGTGATTTATGTGGTCCACTTCCTGTTGCTTCATTCTCTGGCTGCAAGTATTTCTTAACTTTCATTGATGATTTCTCCAGACGCACTTGGGTATACTTCTTAAAACTCAAGAGCGAAGTATTTAACACTTTTTTGGCCTTCAAAGCATTTGTTGAAAAACAATCTGGACATCAAATTCTTAAGCTAAGAACTGATAATGGTGGAGAATATGTTAAAAACACCTTCATCAACTTTTGCACCGAAAATGGAATTCAAATGCAACATATTGTTCCATACACTCCACAACAAAATGGTGTAGCTGAAAGGAAAAATCGCACCTTAAAGGAAATGGCTAATTGTATGCTGCAATCTAAAGGACTCAGTCTTAGTTTTTGGGTCGAAGCAATTAATTGTGCAAATTATATAATCAATCGCACTCCTACTAAGGTTCTAAAGAATATCACTCCAGAAGAAGCTTGGAGTTCCATTAAACCAGATGTAAGTCACTTTCGTGTTTTTGGAAGTGAAGCATGGGCCCATATTCCAGATGAAAAGCATAAAGCTTTAGAACCTAAGAGTGAGAAATGTACTTTTGTTGGATATTTTGAAGATGTAAAAGGTTATAGACTTATTCCATTTAAGTCCAAAAATGTTATCATTAGAAGAGATGTAAAATTTGATGAAAATAAATCGGCCTGCAAACCTAGTCCGGCGGATGTGCCACCTCTTCCTATCTCTTCTACCTTTGAAAAAATTTCTTCTTCAGATGATGAAAGTGAGGATGACAATCCTCCCCCACCTTCTCAGGATCCTCAAATTCCAAGATGGGTCCATGCTACTCGGGATGCAGCATGTGATCTTGTCGGTGATCCTACAGATCAGCGACGTACACGTTCTCAGTTTGAAAGAGCCTCTTCTTTACTGGCTCAAGCTCCAGTAAATCATGATCCTGACACTTTTGCAGAAGATTCAGGCCATCCACATTGGGAAGCAGCTATGAATGAAGAATATCATTCATTGTTGACAAATGATACATGGGATCTTGTTCCTCTACCAAAGGGACGCAAACTTGTTAGATGTAAATGGGTTTACAGAACCAAGTATGGACCAGATGGGAAAGTTGATAAACATAAAGCTTTTCTTGTTGCTAAGGGCTTTTCACAGGTTGAAGGCATTGACTACACTGAAACCTTCTCCCCTGTTGCCAAAATGAACTCTATCCGCCTTGTTCTTTCCCTTGCTGCCTCTTTAAAATGGGAAGTCCATCAGATGGATGTTAAATCTGCCTTCTTGCATGGGGACTTTCATGAAGAAATCTATATGGAACAACCCATTGGCTTCATCCAAACAGACTCCATCCTTGTATGTCGACTTAAGAAATCTCTTTATGGTCTCAAGCAAGCTCCTTGGGCTTGGTATGCCAAAATGGATAGCTTTCTTTTAGAATCTGGCTTTTCTAGGTGTCATTCTGACAATACTGTCTACACCAAGAAAGTGGGCAACTCTCTTATCATCCTTGTTCTTTATGTTGATGATCTTATCCTTACTGGTAGTGATCCCAACCTTATAAACCATGTGAAGTCCAGCCTTAAAAAGAAATTTGACATGACAGACTTATGAGACTTACACTATTTTCTCGGTCTTCAAGTCTTGCAATCCAAGGAGGGTATTTCCCTTTCCCAGTCCAAGTATGCTTGTGATATTCTTCGTCATTTTCACATGGAATACTGTAAGCCAGCCCCTTCTCCCTTTCAGTCTGGAGTCAAACTTTCAGTCTCTTGTACTTCTCCTGAAGTTGATGCTACCTTATACCGTCAACTTGTAGGAAAACTCTTGTATTTAACCCATACTCGTCCTGGCCTTTCCTTTGTTGTTGGCCTTGTTGCTCGTTTTATGCAAAACCCCCGTGAAAGTCATTGGAAAGCAGCTAAAAGAACACTTCGTTATGTTCGAGGTACAGTACAGTTTGGGATTCATTACAGTACCAAAGCAGCTCCTCTATTAGTTGGTTTCACTAATTCTGATTGGGCTGGTGACCCTGATGATTGGAAGTCTACTGCCGGTTATGTCTTCACTCTTGGTTCAAGACCTATTACATGGGCTTGTAAGAAACAGGCTGCCATTTCTCTTTCGTCAGCAGAAGCAGAGTATCGTGGTGTCGTGGAAGCCAGTAAGGAAGCCTTGTGGCTTCGTCAGATCCTATCAGAGTTTGGCTTTGAGCAGCAGCATCCAACCACACTTTGGTGTGATAATCAAAGTGCCATCCAGCTATGCAAAGATCCAGTCCAGCATCAGCGCAGCAAACACATTCAACTACACATGCACTTCATCAGAAAGCTCATTCATGACCATGTTCTTGAAGTGCAATATTGTTCAACAGATGATCAGGTTGCAGACATCTTCACAAAGGCTCTCACAGAGGCGAAGTTCACTAAACTTCGATATATGCTTGGAGTTCAGGAAGTTGTCACTAAGGGGGGATAGGCTCTAGTGCCTCCTTCCTTCTCCTATTGTGTCATATTTGTAAATCCTTCAATCCTATCCCAAGTTTTTCTTAAGGGGGGATGTTAGGATATTCCGACACATAGGAAATAGTTAAGTTAAACTTGGTCTAGTATAGAGTTAGGTATAGAGTTAGGTAAAGTGTGTTTCTTTACCGTTGTACATTTTGTAACTTACAATCCGACGGTCACGATATGTAGTGATCCGATGGTTCACTCTCTCCTCGGTATTACCAACACTTGATCCGTGGCTCGACACCCGATTGGTCCATGAGTTCTATTTAAAGCGCATGGAGGGTCATTGTTCGGTTAATCCGTGCATGAGAGAAGCTTATGTAAATTTTTCATTCTTTGATTAATAAATTGCCTGTAGTAGCCACGTTGGTGTAGGTCGTGGACTGTTTCCCTCTTTGAGGGTTTTAACCACGTCAAAAATACTGGTGTATTGATCTGTGATCTGGTTGTGAGCGGTGTCCTTTTGGTGTTCTTTCTGAGGAACTTACCCTGTAAATTCCTACATGAGGAACACTGGTATTGATGCGGAGAGTTCAGACTAGAACTCTGTACAAGCTGCAAGGTAGCACTTTTGTTGATGGATGCAACAATTATGTGGTTCCTGAAAGTGGAGCAGAAAATCTAGTGGTCTCTGGAGAGAAGACCATGCTGTGGCATCAAAGGCTTGGACATATTGGAGAGAAGGACCTTCGAATACTTCATGGTAAAGGTATGGTAGAAGGTATGAGTAATAGCTCTCTAGATTTTGATTTCTGTGAAAATTGTGTATATGGGAAGCAAAATCGGGTGAGTTTTCCCTCTGGTGGTAAGAGGGCGAAACAGATATTAAAGCTTGTGCACAGTAATGTGTTTGGACCTGTGAAGGTTCCATCACTGAGTAAGTCTGTGTACTATGTATCATTTATAGATGACTTCTCAAGGAATACATGGATATATTTCCTTAAGAATAAATATGAAGTCTTTGATAGGTTTAAAGAATTTAAGGCTCTGGTGTAAAATCAGACAGAGAAGAAGATAAAGGTGTTGAGGACATATAGCGATGGAGAGTTTTGTAGTAAGGAATTTGAAGAATTCTGTAAGAAGTGTGGTATAGCACAGTAGAAGACTACTCCATACATATTATAGACATTTTTGTGTCTTGCATCACTGAGCATGAAATGTCAATAATCAAGGGATCCAAAGTCCCTAAACATGTTGTTCCTACCCCTAGAGGAACAAGGCCAGCAAACCACAGCACTTAACAAAAGTTCTCCACCTGAAAACACTCAAAACAAGGCAATTCTGGATCATGTCAACTGCTCCACTGAGCATCTGCGCTGAATGTCAACTACTCCACTGTCTACCTGCGTTGAATGTCAACTGCAAAGAAGGCTACCTGCGCTGAGCGAGTTTAGACAAGTGGCAGAGTCATTCCTCAAGGTGTCAATGCCCAGGAAGCTTCCAAAATGACACTTGGATTAGGGAATTCGACTGGTGATGAGTAAGAGGTTCCAAATCTCCAAGTGGAAGCAAGAACCTCCAAGTGGACTCAAGAACTGAAGTGGGAGAGGACACTAGTCAGTCTCAGACCAGTCTCAAGCTGACTCATCCTCTCTCCAATATCCCTATATATAGATCTCTCCTACATGAGATCAGGGAGGCTGGAATTTGGTATTTGCAAAGAATTGCTGTTGGTTTGTGGCTAGAAACATTGGGTGTGTTATGCTTTGAAGGGAGCTGAAGAAGGAATTCCATTCTGCTGGGAAGGAGATGATGGGTTGGAGCCCTATGGGTTGTATCTCTTCCTGAACCCTGTTACTTTCAATAAAGCTATCTTGATTCTTTCCTATATGCTGGTGTATTTTGTATGATTGCATTAGTATATTTGATTTACTTCTAATCCTGAATCATTTATGAATATGTATATTTGCCTTTGTATTGTGTTCTTCTCTTGTTGCAAGTAGCTGGTCTCTTGTCACAGGTAGCTATTCTCTTGTGATCTCGTGGGATTCAAGTAGTTGTTCTCTTGATCAAGCGAGGAGGCAAGTAGTTGTGGACACACAAAGAGAAGAGGATCTAGTTCGAGGGACAACCGGAAGACAACGGTAAGTCTGCCGATCTCCTCTCTTTCATATTTCATAGAAGAAGAAATCATGATAGCTGTATTCGTTTGTTGCTAAGGCGCTGTCACACCTTAGGTGGATAGGATCGTCCTGCATAGGCATTTTTCCCCACAACAAATTGGCGACTCCGCTGGGGAAGAACTTGTTTATTCATTTCATTTGTGTTTCCGTCATTTGTTTACTTCATAGACTTGACAGCAATTCTTGAACTGCATCTTTCCCGGATGCAAAGTAAAAGTTGCTGCTTTGATCCAGTATGTTGGACTTGTCTATGATCTAAACTAGATCCACAAATGATTTGACTGATCCTTGTGATAGTCTTTAGTACCCTATCAAAGCATCCCTCTGTTTATACCTTGCTTGTGTTTCTGATTTGGCCTGAAACAGTTGATTTTTGAGCATTTTGTGACCCAGAAACCAAGGGAAACGAGAGTTTCTCTCTTCAGCGCAGGCACTGTGAAGGCAATCTGCATTTCAACGCAGGTCCCGAAGGGGCTACCTGCGCTGAATTTCAAACTGACAGTGTTAGACCTGTGCTGAACCAGTGTGGCCTTGTGCAGCTGGGGTTCTTTTTCCTCTTTTGCCCTGTTTTGATCTATGTTTTTCCAGCCTTTAACCAGCTTAGGTACTAGTCTGATAAACCTTTTCTTTGCTTGAATTCCGCCCCATTTTTGTACAAAAATATTGTGAATGTTTTTATGTGTTTGTGGCGTCATTTACAGTCTTCCTCTGCATGAGTAAAGTGATCATCCTGTAGCCTTTGATTCAGATCTGATTGATAGTGATCTTAGAAGAGAGTTCATTGGTTGTTTGTTCAGATTGATCATAGTTTTACTTTTGCTTATTGGTTTGAATTTGTTCTTTTCAAAGTATCAAAACAAGTCTTTATTTCGAAAATCGCAAAGTGATTGTAATCTCTTCTACCCTTGTTGATTTCGAAGAAAGTGAACTTGTTTATTTTGATCATTGTAAAAGCAAATTCAAAGTTGTGCAAAAAGCTTTCTTTGTAGGCATTTATACTAAGAAAGTGAAAACAAACACCTGCATTGTGCATTTTGCATTTGATAGTTTGCATGTTGGATTTAGGGAAAGTGCATTAGAGTGTGCTGATTTCTCTTTGAGAAAAGATAGTCGCTCTCTTTTCCCTTAGTAGCTAGGATTTTCAAAGTTGAAAGATTGTAAAGCTTGCTTATCATCTTAGACTGCATTTAGGAAGTTGTATCATACATCTCGTGGTGAACCTTGAAAGGCAAACTTTAAAAAGATCAACCTAAAATAAACTGAATGAACCTAACAACGCTTTGTAACATAACGCACAACATAGAGGTCTAGGCTAGAGACGTGTTCCGGCGTCGTTAAACATAGTGACTGTCGATCTCGAAGAAGGTGGGTGATTCCTCCTGAGAGTCGGTGGCGCTAATACGGATTGTGCTCCCACGTACCGTCGCGTATATATTGGGAGACCCCTATAGGCATATATCTTTTATCCTTAGGAAGCCGTGTCGGCCGCCCTACTGATCGCAATGCAGTGAACACAGCATTCACGAAGATCGACCACCCGTACCGTAAAAAGTATTATGTGGTTTTGCGAAAAGTTTGGCACACCCTCTGCCTAGATCTCCAGAGCAGTTTCTTTTGGCCTTTTTCAGACTCTATAACAGAAAAAGTCCATCCGAGCATTTGTCACTTCGGGCTCGTTAAAACATCAAAGGAGACTAGAGTCATCTTTAGCTTTTTCTCGACTCTTTAAAACTGAAAAAGCAAGTTGTGTCTAAAAGCGTCGTTAACAATTTATTTTAAACGGAACAATCACCCTTTAATCCTGCGTTGATCTTTAGGTTGAAAAGATGGAGCACACCAACCAAGGAGTTCCCTTGGGTGGAAATCCCAGTCCCTTCTCCTCTTGGGGAGATGTTGGTGCGCCCCACATGGCCACATTGTCACTTCCAGGACTGACAATTGGCCTACCAATTTGGCTCTTTTCGACCAATGTCGTTCAGAATACCACCACTCCTGAACAGTCGAGTCAACAGTTAGACCAGACAAGAGTTGCCTCCCAACCTTCCACTTCATCTTCCTTCCCTCCTTCCTCTTCGCTTGACGGAACTGGTCGATCAAAAAATCGGGTTCCTAAGGAGAAGAAGGAGAAGAAGAAGAAAGAAAAGAAGAAGAAGGAGCCTAAGGCGACTAGGGGCAAACAAGTGTCATCTAACAAAAATCCACACACCGCACTCGTAAGGCCTAAATCGCCATGCATCATATGCAGGGGAGACCACTTCCATAGAGATTGTCCCTGTATCCCACGGATACTAAGAGACTGGTCCCCCCGTTTGCACAATTCAGGAGCATCGACCTCTGATAGCCATGTCGACTGCTCACCGTCAACTAGTGGGAGTGAAGCTCCAGGACAGAATGGGAGAGTTAAATTTCCCTGCAGACTGTGTGAAGGCGATCACGCCATCCACCGTTGTCCCTTCTTAGATGAGGCAAAAAGAGTTCTGGAAGATCGCCCGATTTTACGAGCGAATCTTCCTCCTGGATATCAAAGACTCCTGCCAAGTCCCTCACTAGTTGAGAATCCGGCTGAGCCACTTAGATGGTCAGCCGAAGCACCTGTCATTGAAGAAGAACCGTCTGGATCCATGCCTGACGAAAGTCAAAAGGTTGATACGGCAGTTGACCCGGTTTTGCCTTCAGAGGCTCCATCTTCGAATGACACCATCACAGAGGAGAATACAGACGACACCGTCCAGGTTCTCTTCATCAGCACTGACTCTGATAATCAAGGGGGCAATGCCACCATTCCTTTGTCGCAGGAAGGAAGTTCATCAGAGCGCTATCCGGCCGTATATTCGGTCCCACCACCAAGCAACCTGGTTGTGTCCTTTGATTGGAACCAACTAGGCAGACCCCGGTTGCCAGCCAGTGTGCCATTCAGAATTATTTGTCAAATATATAGAATGGTAATGGCTGGCACTATCATTGATGAGGGGGCATCTGTGAGTATCCTTTCCTCTATTGCTTGGAAAGCGCTTGGTTCGCCGTCGCTTTTACCTGAGATGAGAAATCTATCAGGTGATAAAGGAACCAGTCGACCTTTAGGGATCCTCCCCAATGTGCCTATAACATTGAAAGGGAAGACCGTTCAAATGAACGTGATGGTCGTTCAAGGACCCTTGGATTATAACCTACTCCTTGGACGAGACTATATATATTGCATGGGAGTTGTAGTCTCCTCACTCTTTAGAGTAATGTGTTTTCCGCATGAAGGAAGAATGGTCAAGCTCGTAGACCAACTTTCGTTTCCCGGATCACACATCGCAAATAGTCATGTGCCATCCCTAAAAGGTCTATTCATGCAAGAAGTGTCTCAACCCACGGTCCGTCCTCCTGATGAGCGCGAGTAATCCGGGAGGATATGACTGGAACCCAAGGGGCATGCATCCTGGCCTGCTTCGGCGGGGAAACTTTGGGTATAAGGTAGGTTTCCGCGAGAGAATATGACTAGTCCGTACCCCGTCCGTGGTTGGAAGAGGGGTTGTTCTAGAATAGGATTCTTTTGTCAAAGTTACGTGTTTGACACCAGTCATTCCCCTTGTCTATTTCGGTAGACATTGCCGAGGAAGTGTTTTGTTTGAAAGATTAACGAGACAATCTTTGGGTAACCTGAAAGAGGTAAGCCTCTCTCGATTAAAACAAATGTTTTGGCGGAGGGTAAGTAGAGGTAACCTTGAAACTCTGTTTTATACCTGGGGGCATGCAAACCTTTTGGAGTGCAAGCAAAGAGCTGTTATTTATCTGTTTTTTGGGTTAGCTGTTTCCTAACTTGTATAAAGAAAGGATGGGGAGCAAAAGTGAGATGAAGCTCCATAAAAAATAGAATCTTGATGAGACACTCTTATCAAAAGACTGGGTAATCGAGCAGTTTTAGCATAAAGTTCATGCTCGTTAAAAAATAAACGCAAGATCCGAGCAGTTTTAACGCGGTCTTCATGCTCGTTAAAAAATAAATATAAGCAGTGAGCAATGTTTCCTCCTGAGTTTAAGCTCATTTTTAACTAAAAAATGAACCTATCCCAATAAATAACAGCTGTGATCGTAAATTTATCAGCCATAAAAGCCTTGGTTGTGTTTGCACCTGCCACCTCCACTTTCATTTGGCCGGTCATTCACCTCCATATGATTGTTTACCCATTTTGAGGAACAGCTGCGAAGAGTGATTTCACCTAGCCATCCTTGTGACACTGTCATGATTGGAAAATTCCAACCTGTACCTGGAATCAGTTGCTATCCCTGTTTATCACTCGTTCCTCAAAAGACAAGTCTTCTTTAAGCTCTTTTCAACTGACTTGTAAAATATGAAAAGATTGTCGAGTTTTGGCCTTCCAGCTCGTTAAAGGACTGGAAGAGTTATCCCTCCTCTAGATTTTAATCTTTTTGGACCTGAGGGATTATTGCACAAAAAGGTCGAGCGCTTGTTTTATTCGGCTCGTTAAAGTTATCGAAAACTCATCCCTTCTGTATTGTTTTATACTTTTTCGGACTTAAGGGATTAGATGACGAAAAAGGAATTTTGGAGTTAACTTTATGTATCTTTTCAGACTCTCTAAAAATGAAAAGGACCGAGTTATCCTTGTCGTTAGACTCGTTAAAATTATTAAATAGCGACAAACTTGTCTTTAGACGAGAACGAGTTTCACTATCGCTAGGCTCGTTAAAACATAGCGATGGGCTTGCCCGAAGGGCAGGTTATAGAACAAGCATATGTTATCCTCCTCAAGCTTGAAAAAAATAAAGAGGTACTGGTCAGCAATGACTGGGGAAAAATTGGGAAAAATCAAGAAAACTTTGATGGTAGTAGGTCGCTCTTGAACATGACACTTTTCCTCCGTATCACATTCGGCTTGGGTTGTTTCATTCACCGGTCACATCACCATGGTCTTGCCATACCATCCATATTTGGGGTAATGCTACCGATCCATCGCATCAGTGTCGCCATATGTTCAAGAGAAGTCGTTCAGAAAGAGTCAACAGGGTCCCATACACTGCCATACATTATCCTTCATCCATTCATGACCGCCACCCTGAATCATATGTCAGAGATTGTTTTCACCTCCATTAAAATCATTAGCTTCGTTCCGTGTCACTGATGTGGGATTCATTAAGGCCCTCCTTTGACGGATCGCTCCTTGTCGACATCAGCCCCTTATCCAAGGAGTTGATCTAGGAACAACCCCTTCAGTACTTTGAAGCTTGCATGCCTCAATGGAGGGTTTCTCACTTCCGGCGACAGGTATACATCAATGACCTTCGACCAGAAGATTTTGCGTGGTGTTCGACGCCAAGTCCTTTATTCACACCACGTGAATTGTACTGCAGTACCTTGGGGGTCATTATCATTATCGGTGATTCCTCTCGCGCTTGTTAACGGTTTACATCACTGACCGGTAATCAAGTGATGTCTTTCCATGTTTGACTTCAGCGCAATTCTCACATGGATCGACTTGTACTTAGAGTGAAGATCGAACGAGTTTGAAGACCCCGGATCTAGTTTCATCCATCCGGGCTGCGATATATATATTCAGGAAAAATAAAGACATTTGACATGTACATCATTGCAGCAGATGATCATCCTACTCAAAGGATGATAATTTCACAAAAATTATCAGTCTACCATCAGACGATCGTCTGTTCTATGTACAAAAAATGAATTTATAAAGCTGAGCATGGGAATGCCCGCCTCATCTAGATCATGAAAGAAGTATGAATCTTAGTATTGTATTGTATTTTATTACAGGTCTCCTCCCAGCAGATGGATGAACTTCGGACCCTCCTGGATAAAGCATTTCACCCGATAAACGGCCTCATACTTTAGGGGGCAACTATTATAGACATTTTTGTGCCTTGCATCACTGAGCATGAAATGTCAATAATCAAGGGATCCAAAGTCCCTAAACATGTTGTTCCTACCCCTAGAGGAACAAGGCCAGCAAACCACAACACTTAACAAAATTTCTCCACCTGAAAACACTCAAAACAAGGCAATTCTGGATCATGTCAACTGCTCCACTGAGCATCTGCGCTGAATGTCAACTACTCCACTGTCTACCTGCGTTGAATGTCAACTGCAAAGAAGGCTACCTGCGTTGAGCGAGTTTAGACAAGTGGCAGAGTCATTCCTCAAGGTGTCAATGCCCAGGAAGCTTCCAAAATGACACTTGGATCAGGGAATTCGACTGGTGATGAGTAAGAGGTTCCAAATCTCCAAGTGGAAGCAAGAACCTCCAAGTGGACTCAAGAACTGAAGTGGGAGAGGACACTAGTCAGTCTCAGACCAGTCTCAAGCTGACTCATCCTCTCTCCAATATCCCTATATATAGATCTCTCCTACATGAGATCAGGGAGGCTGGAATTTGGTATTTGCAAAGAATTGTTGTTGGCTTGTGGCTAGAAACATTGGGTGTGTTATGCTTTGAAGGGAGCTGAAGAAGGAATTCCATTCTGCTGGGAAGGAGATGCTGGGTTGGAGCCCTATGGGTTGTATCTCTTCCTGAACCCTGTTACTTTCAATAAAGCTATCTTGATTCTTTCCTATATGCTGGTGTATTTTGTATGATTGCATTAGTATATTTGATTTACTTCTAATCCTGAATCATTTATGAATATGTATATTTGCCTTTGTATTGTGTTCATCTCTTGTTGCAAGTAGTTGGTCTCTTGTCACAGGTAGTTGTTCTCTTGTGATCTCGTGGGATTCAAGTAGTTGTTCTCTTGATCAAGCGAGGAGGCAAGTAGCTGTGGACACACAAAGAGAAGAGGATCTAGTTCGAGGGACAACCGGAAGACAACGGTAAGTCTGTCGATCTCCTCTCTTTCATATTTCATAGAGGAAGAAATCATGATAGCTGTATTCGTTTGTTGCTAAGGCGCTGTCAGACCTTAGGTGGATAGGATCGTCCTGCATAGGCATTTTTCCCCACAACAATACACACCTCAGCAAAATGGAGTTGCAGAACAACACATTGATGGAAAGGGCAAGAAGCATGCTCAGTGGTGCTGGGTTAGGATAGGAATTATGGGCAGAGGGTGTAGATAGCATGTTACCTGGTTAACAGATCACCTTCATCAGCATTAGTGATCCAGGTGGATATTGGTGGCCACCTGCCAAGCCCACCTGGACCCCCACCATTGTCTTTCTCAGCATTTTCAGTTTCCTTATTGTAGCACAACTTACTATTTTTAGCAGTTTTTCGGGTCCTGAACTTCCGAAGCCGTTTTGAGGCCCTAAACGACGTTTTTTGGGGAATCCAGGGGCAACACATGGACTAGTGTTGCCCGTTCCAACAATGATAGTGCTCGGATAGATCTTTCTAATGAGCTATTGTACGCGTCAAACGGAGATCATATGCCAAAGTTACGACCCCGGGAAGTTGATGTACCAACTTACCCCCAAACGGGGCCCACAGTTTGGCGTTTCATCTCCTAGGGTTAGGTTTTGGAATGTTAAGGGTTTTTCCATTGTTTCTCAACAATAAATAGGCCTTCGAGCCTCATTGTAACACAGTTCAGAGGCATGTAGCCATCACATCTCTTCTAAGAGATAAGCTACCATCGCCCTAGCTAGTTTATTGCCATTTCTGTTTGTAAGCATATTTCAGTATTTTCCATTAATGAAATGAAGTATTATTTCCGCTGCATCTTTGTGTATATGGTTATCTCTGTAATTTGTTGCGTTCCTGTTTAAATCCGGATCAGTGGTATCAGAGCGGTCTGCTTTTTCTCTGTTTTTCTTTGCATGTCCCCAACAAGGTCGGGATATAAGGAGTTAGGGCTTGAACTGGTTGAACCTTTGCAAGACCAGCCTCGCGAATCCCGACGGCCTCCCATGGCGGACGAGAAGAAAGACGAGGGGGCAGGAGATCCCATCAAAATCTTGCTCGAAGAAGCGCTCGAGCGACAACAGAACGCGATGATGGACAGCTTTGCGCAGATCCTTCAGCGGCTACCCAGAAGCGGCACATCAGCTTCCAGCAGCTCCTCTGGAAACGCCACACCCTTTAAGGTACAAGTTAATTTTGAAATCCCCATATTCGAGGGTCAGATAGACGCCGATGCCGTAGATAAATGGTTAAATCTGCTAGAGGGTTATTTTTCTGTTCATGAATTTTCGAGTCGGGAAAAGATTGTTTTTGCTCTTCTCAAAGCAGCCCCCCACGTCAAGGACTGGTGGGAAACCTACTGCGAGCAGAAGGATGAAAGTACTGGCTCACTATTTTCAGCCGCACCCACCTGGGATTCGTTCCGGGATTCCATCAAGGAGCAGTACTACCCTGTCGGAAGCTATGAGGATGAATACATAAAGTGGACCACGCTGTGGCAGGGAAGGGACCAAGACGTGCCGGAGTTCACCAATCTTTTCCATACCCTTCGCACAAAGTTGGGTATCAAGGATTCGGAGCAACATTTGATACTGAAATATCGTGGCTGCCTGCACAAGTACATCCAGGAAGAAATACAATTCCTAAACATCCCCTCGCTCGGCGCAGCATACCGGTATGCCGTCAAGGTCGAGCAGAAGTTTAAACAAAAGAAGCGAGACTTTGGATCTGCGAATCCAAAGCAGGGTAAAGGTGCCCCTAAACCACAGAACAAAGGACAAAGCCAAGGCGGGACAGCCCAAGACAACCAGCCGAAGCTGCAAGCAAAGAGCAGCGCCGCGAAGCCGAGAAAGGACACTGGAAAATGGTGCGAGTTCCATAAGAGCTCCACTCACAACACAAGTGAGTGTCGGGCCAAGCAGTCACTGGTGGCTGAGCTAAAGGTTTCAGAATCAGATGCATGTTCCGACTCTGAGTCAGAACCCGATAAGGGGTATGAAAAAGGGAAGCAGATCATTGATGCGGATCCCAGCGCCACTGTTGCTACCGCAAAGATCCAGAAAAATGAACCCGAAGATCCAGAGGAGGAGGAGCGTCTCTTCCACTCCCAGATGTGGGTAAAGGGCTCCCCGATACAGTTCATTATTGATAGCGGGAGTCAAAAGAACCTCATTTCGGCAGAGGTCATGAAGCGGTTGGGCTTACCGACCACAGCACATCCACAACCATACACCATTGGGTGGCTTCACCAAGGGCGAGATCTTCGCGTGAGCCAGCAGTGTCGCCTTCCATACAACATCAAGCCCTTCACGGATGAGGTATTGTGTGACATTGCTCCCCTTGAAGTTTGTGATGTATTACTAGGAAAACCATACTTGTGGAAGCGACATGCTGTGTATGAATCAAGGCCCCGTGCTGTTATTATTACATTGGGAAATAAGTTGTTCAGGATACCAGAGGTAGCACCACCTGCCGCCATCTCTTTGATTACTGCAAAACAATGCAGTAAGATCATTTCCAAAACCAGGAAATTTGTTTTCCTGATGATACGCCCTCAAGGGAAGAAGAAGACAGTGGCCGCGGCCTCCAAACGGGGTCCCTCTGCACGGCAGCTACAGATGGACAAGATTGTGGAGGAGTACGAAGACATCTTCACCTCCCCGGCAGGGGTTCCTCTGCACTGTCAAGTCAAGCACTCCATCGATCTGACCCCAGGTGCGCCGCTACCCAATGGACCAATTTATCGGCGCTCCGTTCTAGAGAACAATGAAATCAAGAGGCAGATTCAGGAGCTCCTGCAGAAAGGTCACATCCGTCCGAGTTCTTCGCCCTGTGGGAGCCCGATAGTGTTGGTACAGAAGAAGGATGGGATGTGGAGACTCTGTATTGACTATCGGGCACTGAACAAGATCACTGTCCGTAATAGGTACCCGATCCCGCGGATTGATGACCTCCTAGACCAACTAAAGGGGGCGAAATATTTCAGCAAGATCGATCTGAAGTCAGGATATCACCAGGTACCAATTGAACCCTCAGATGTGTGGAACACTGCCTTCAAATCCAAGGAGGGCCTCTTCGAATGGTTGGTCATGCCTTTCGGATTGACGAATGCTCCTGCAACCTTTATGAGGCTAATGGATGACATCTTGCGGCCATTCACCAACTCCTTTGTAGTAGTATACTTGGATGACATTCTGATCTTCAGCCAGAGTTGGGAAGAGCACCTCCACCACATCCGACAGGTTCTCCAAACACTGCGGCAACACAAGCTATGTGCCAATTTGGAGAAATGCACTTTTGGCATGACCGAGGTTTAGTATCTGGGATACATCATTGATGAACAGGGGGTGCATGTCGATCCAGCCAAGGTCCAAGTCATTCGGGATTGGCCCTCTCGAACCACTCTAACAGAGCTCCGCAGCTTTCTAGGTCTTGCCAACTTCTACCGCAGGTTTGTGTTGGGATTTTCTCATATTTCTTGGCCCTTGAGTCAAGTCACCAAGGGCGGGGTGAAAGCAAAATTCTTTTGGTCTGAATCTCAACAGAAGGCATTCAAGGAGTTGAAGGATCGCCTCTGCACGGCACCAGTGCTCGCGTTACCAGATTTACAACAACCATTTGAGGTCGAGACAGATGCCTCTGACTATGCTATTGGGGCAGTCCTTACTCAACATGGACATCCAGTGGCATATCACAGTGAAACACTTTCAGACACAGTCCGGAAGTACCCCACTTATGATAAAGAGATGTATTCCATTGTACAGGCCTGCCGACAATGGAAGCATTACATTTTGGGGAAGGAAACGGTCATCCACACAGACCACCGACCTCTGCAGTTCATACAGACCCAAAGGAAATTACAAAATGATCGCCATCAGAAGTGGTCTACATACCTGCAACAGTTTCACTTGAATATCAAGTATAAAAAGGGCAGCACCAATAATGTTGCAGATTGCCTCAGTCGACCACCGATCATGGCGCTAACCACCGTGCTCAACTCTTGCGGGCACGAGACTTCTGATTGGCCACTTCTCTACAAAACCGACCCAGAATTCGGCCACACATACCAGACACTCTTGGAGGGTCGACAGGTTGCAGATTTTCACCTCCAGGATGCCCTATTATGCCACCTCGGTCACCTTTGTGTTCCTTCAAGCGAGCGTGCCAAGATGATTTGGGAAGCACACTACAGTCGAGCTGCTGGGCATTTCGGGGTCGAGAAAACAGTGGCAGTACTGCAAAACTATTTCTATTGGCCGAATCTTCGACAGGATGTTGGAAAGTACATCCGATCATGTACTGCCTGTGCCATTGCCAAACCGACCATTAAGAAGCAAGGCCTCTATACCCCGTTGCCTACCCCTAGTCGACCTTGGGAATCCATCTCCATGGATTACATGTCAGGCCTTCCTTCCACTAAGCATGGAAATGACTGTGTTTTTGTGGTCGTCGACAGGTTCTCAAAGATGGCCATTATGATGGCCTGCAAGAAGAATATCACAGCAGAAGCCACTGCTAAACTCTTCTTTGAACGAGTGTGGGTGCACTTTGGGATCCCACAGTCTATCATCTCAGATCGGGACAGTCGGTTTCTCAGCACCTTTTGGTCCAGTCTCTGGTCAATGCTGGACACCAAACTCACGAAGTCCACAGCCTTCCATCCTCAAACTGATGGCCAGACAAAGGTTGTCAATAGGATGATTGTGCACATTCTGCGCATGTATAACTCAAAGCATCCACGCACATGGGACGAGATCCTCCCCTACGTTCAGCACAGCTACAACCGAGCTCTTCATAGCTCCACTGGCCATAGCCCTTTTCAGGTGGGTTTGGGATTCCAGCCACTATGCCCCATTGATGTGGCCATGCCACTTGCAGCTACTCACATGAATTCAGCTCATGTCGAGTCCGAAACAAATAAGGCCACCAGCTTCATTGAGCGCATCCAACATATTCGCCAGCAGGTCCATGACATTCTTGAGAAATCAAATGGCAAGTACAAGCAGTGACATGATCAACATCGGGTGCCACACAAGTTTCAGGTGGGCGACAAAGTCTGGTTGCATTTGCAAAAGGAACGCCTTACTGGAGCCTATCGGAAATTGAGACCACTCTGATATGGTCCTTACACCATTACTAAGGCTATGGGAGACAATGCATTTGAGCTCAGCATTGCCCCATTCCTTGGCCTGCACCCAGTATTTAATGTGGACCGCCTTCGGCCATACTTTCCACCATTGCTAGACACATCCGACATTGCAGAACAGCTCAAACCCACAGAATTAAATCCAGATTGCATGGAACAAGCTGCAACTGATCAGATCATGGACACACAGATCAAGAACACTCGCCAACAGAATATCCAACTGTATCGAGTTGTCAAAGCGGGCCAACTCCTTCAGCAGGGCAAGTGGCTCACCAGGGAACAAGTTCAGCAGAAGTTTCCTCATCTCATGGAGGAGCTCAACGCAATGGGGACCATTGCTTCCTAAGGGGGGAGGAATGATCCAGGTGGATATTGGTGGCCACCTGCCAAGTCCACCTGGACCCCCACCATTGTCTTTCTCAGCATTTTCAGTTTCCTTAATTGTAGCACAACTTACTATTTTTAGCAATTTTTCGGGTCCTGAACTTCTGGAGCCGTTTTGAGGCCCTAAACGACGTTTTTTGGGGAATCCAGGGGCAACACATGGACTAGTGTTTCCCGTTCCAACAATGATAGTGCTCGGATAGATCTTTCTAATGAGCTATTGTACGCGTCAAACGGAGATCATATGCCAAAGTTACGACCCCGGGAAGTTGATGTACCAACTTACCCCCAAACGGGGCCCACAGTTTGGCGTTTCATCTCCTAGGGTTAGGTTTTGGAATGTTAAGGGTTTTTCCATTGTTTCTCAACAATAAATAGGCCTTCGAGCCTCATTGTAACACAGTTCAGAGGCATGTAGCCATCACATCTCTTCTAAGAGATAAGCTACCATCGCCCTAGCTAGTTTATTGCCATTTCTGTTTGTAAGCATATTTCAGTATTTTCCATTAATGAAATGAAGTATTATTTCCGCTGCATCTTTGTGTATATGGTTATCTCTGTAATTTGTTGCGTTCCTGTTTAAATCCGGATCAATTAGAGGATAAGACTCCACAAGAGGTATGGACTAGTGAGAAACCCTCTCTTTCACATCTGAGGGTATTTGGATGTGATGCATATGTACATGTTCCAAAGAAGAAACGAACCAAGTTGGATAGTAAATCTGAAAAGTGCATATTTATTGGGTATAAGGATGGTTTAAAGGGTTATAGGCTTTGGAACCCAGCAACAAGGAAGGTTGTGTACAGCCGAGATGTGGTGTTCAAAGAGGTGAAAGATGTTATTCAACATGAAGTCCAACCAAAGGAACTTGAGAAGATAGAGTTTGAGCTAAAGGAGGAAGAATTAGACTCTACAGCAGAGGAGGAATCAGAAGATGAAGAGCCACAAACTCCGGGTGTAAGAAGATCAGTTCGAGAAAGAAAGCCAGAAAGGTATAGTCCATCTGCTTTCTGTTTAAATTTTGCTTTATCTATTAATGATGATGATCCCAGAACTGTGAAGGAAGTAGTAGATTCAGAGGATGGAAAACTCTTGAAAGAGGCCATGGTTGATAAAATGGCATCTTTGCACTAAAATGAGGCTTGGGATCTGGTGGAGTTTCCGGTTGGAAGGAAACCCATTGGTAGCAAATGGGTGTTTAAGAAGAAGACAAATGCAGAAGGAAAGGTGGAGAAATACAAAGCTTGGTTGGTAGCAAAAGGTTATTCCCAAGTGTCGGGAATTGATTTTGGTGATATTTTTTCTCCTGTTGCCAAGGTAACTTCTATTAGATTACTTTTATCTGTTGTTGTTGCTTTTGATTTTGAGGTAGAACAGATGGATGTGAAGACAACATTTCTTCATGGGGATCTGGAAGAGGAGATCTACATGAAGCAACCAGAAGGCTTTGCGGTGAAGGGTAAGAAATAACTAGTATGCAAGTTAAAGAAGTCTTTGTATGGGTTAAAACAGTCACCAAGGATGTGGTATCAAAAATTTGATACATTTATACAGGGACTTGGCTTCACCAAAAGCAAAGAATATCACTGTGTGTATTTTAAATTAATTGGTGACCATGTTATTTATCTGGTCTTGTATGTGGATGATATGTTGCCGGTTGGAAATGACAAAGAAATTATCCAGGATTTGAAGACCCAATTGTCCTCCAAATTCGACATGAAATATCTTGGTGTTGAAAACTATATTTTGGGCATGGAAATTAAAAGAGATCGGGCAAAGAGGAAGCTCTGGTTAAACCAAAGGAAGTATGTTGAGACAATACTGCAGAGGTTTAATATGCAGGATAGTAAACCGGTGAGGTTCCTATTCCTATAGGTGTAAAGTTATCTGCTAAACAATGTCCCAAGGCACAAGAAGAGGAAGAGGATATGCCTCGTGTTCCATATGCAAGTGCAGTCGGTAATCTGATGTATGCAATGGTCTGTACTAGACCAGACGTTGCACATGCAGTGGGAGTATTGAGCAGGTTTATGTCAAAACCAGGGAAGGAGCATTGGACAGTAGTGAAGTGGGTTTTCAGGTATTTGCGTGGCACTAGTGATTATGGTTTGTGCTACCAAGGAAGACTAGGATTGGACAGAGTCTTGGATATCTGTGGCTTGGTTGATGCAGACTAGGCTGGAGATTTGGATCAGAGAAGATCTACAAGTGGGTATGTGTTTAACCTATTTGGAGGTGCAGTCAGTTGGATGAGTAAGAAACAATTTGTAGTGGCACTATCAACTACAGAGATAGAATACATGGTGGACACTCATGCAAGCAAGGAATTAGTTTGGTTGCAGAGATTGTGTTCAAGTATGGGGTTAGTATAGGGAGCTATAAGGATAGACTGTGATAGCCAAAGTGCAATTTTCTTGGAAAAGAACCCTGCTTATCATTCAAAGACAAAGCACATTGATGTTCAATATCACTTTGTGAGGGATATGATAGAAGACAAAAAGGTGTTGCTGCTAAAGGTGGACACTTTGAAGAATACTACAGATGCATTGACAAAATCTGTGAACTCTGAGAGGTTCTCCTGGTGTAGAGAAACAATGGGCGTTTCAGGGCTGGAAAAATGACTAAGCTCTCCTGTGCAGTGCCCCGGGAATTTTTTTTTTTGGACCCTATATTAGGTTGGGCGAACCTACCTATGGTTTTTGGTCCATGGTTTTGGACGCAATGGTTTTCGGTCT
Source organism: Pinus tabuliformis (assembly GCA_031772625.1). Taxonomy (NCBI): domain Eukaryota; kingdom Viridiplantae; phylum Streptophyta; class Pinopsida; order Pinales; family Pinaceae; genus Pinus; species Pinus tabuliformis. Next base: position 1,257,880,679 of record CM062811.1, read on the forward strand.
ATGGTATTGGATGCTTTGGCATGTATAATTATGTATTGTAATATTGAAAGGAACATAATGAAAAATCAAGCTGGTAGTCCCGATTTTTGGATCCAGGGGAAAATCTTTGTGTATATGTGTTTTATGTGTTATGCTCTCGCATTGTTTATTTTCTGTGTTTTAGAATTTGTATGCAGGTAATTTCTGTACGGGGTTAAAACCTACAAAATTGAATATTACACATCAAAAATATGTTGTACACATAGTCCAACTGGATAGAACAAAAGTAGAGGTACTTGGGGAAATGATACCAGTTTAAATCGGGCTTTCCTCCAACCCAAAAGTTTCACAGATAATCAATATTCTAGTGGCTGATATCCCTGAATTTTATGGTTTAATTCTAAGTAGGGATCGGTCTGAAAAGTTACACGGATACTTTGCCACTGATTGGTCTCACATATGGTTGCCACACAATGGTAAACCTAACCAAATCAGAGTAGAGCGTGAGAAATTCATGAAGTACACAGTCACTAATCTCGAGGGAAGCAATGAGCTAGTAGCTTTCACCAATAACATCATCATAAACTACTCAACTAAATCATTCTTGGGATCCTTCAATGCACAAAGATCTCCCTTCCCGGATAATGTTGTAGTATCTCAGATAGAAATTTTTTTCGCAAACAGATGCTTCCAAGTGTATATATCTAGTTGATAAATTTGTAGATAATCCATTATTTTGGACTCTTTATTCTGATGGTTCCAAGTCTGAAGATGGTGCATGTGTTGGATGTATCCTAATCAGCCCACAAGGAGAGAAAACCATGTTAGCCTGCAGGCTTGAATTTCAATGCACTAGCAATACAGCAGAATATGAAGCATTGATTCAAGGGTTGTATAAAGCCATGGGCCTTGATGTCAAGTATTTGCAAGCATGTGGAGACTCTGAAATAGTTATTAAACAGGTAAGAAACACAATCCATTGTGTGTCCGGGCATCTTAAACATTATCAATCTTTAGCCCAGAATATTACTTCTCATTTCACTGCTTTCAACATTTCTTCAGTCCCCAGATTATAAAATGCAAGTGCTGACTTACTTTCCAATGTAGTATCTAAGCTTATACCTTCAGAGGAATTTAGTCTGGGTAGATTTTCCATAGAGTTAGTTTTCAAACCATCCATTCCTGATAATGTAACAAATTGGAGAGTGTTTAATAACAACGCTGATATAATTTATTTTCTTACATCAGAAGGATCTTATGAGGAATAAATCATAGATGAACATGAACATGAATAACAAATCAACCATAAACAAGATCAAAATCTAATTCCAAAGTCTTTAGTCAAAATGGAAGATCTCTATGATTTGAAAGACAGATTTAAGAAGATTACCAACTTCAAGACTCAGAGTTCTTCCTTCAGATTTGAAGTGGTAAACCTAGGTACATTTGAAAAACCTCAAAATGTCAACCTAGGTCTTGGTTTATCATCTGAAGAAAGAATATCATTCATCAAGTTGTTGAAAACATATAAAGGCATCTTTTCCTGGGATTATTCAGATCTCAAAACCTATGATACCTCTGTAATTCAACATACTATACCAATGACCTCTAATGAGAAACAAGTTCAACAGAAACTCAGAAAGATTCATCCAAACCTTGAAAGTCAAATCAAATCTGAGTTGAACAAACTTCTCAAAGAAAATATAACATTTCCCATTAGACATTCGAAATGGGTATCAAATATGGTTCCTGTCAAGAAAAAGAATGGAGATATTAGGATTTGTATTAATTTTAGGAACTTAAACAGAGCTTATCAAAAGGATAACTTTCCTTTGCCTACCATGGAGCAAATATTGCAATTAGTTGCCCACATCCAGATGAAAAATTGAAGACAACATTTAGGACCAAGTGGGGGACATATGCTTATTAGAAGATGCCTTTTGGACTTATCAATGCAAGTGCTACATTTCAACACGCCATGGATATGGCTTTTAAAGGTCTGATTAATAAATCAGTTGTTATTTACCTAGATGACATCACAGTCTACTCTAGGAACAGAAACAACCATTTGGATGACCTAAAGCATATTTTTGAAAGATGCAAGAAATATGGAATTTCTTTGAATCCCAAAAAGTCATACTTTGCTTTAGCAGAAGGCAAGCTTATCGGATTCATAGTGTCCACAAAAAGAATTTATATTGATCCTGATAGAATCCAAGAAATTGAAAAGATTCCTCTCCCACATAACAAAAAGACCATGCAATCATTCCAAGGCCAGATTAATTTTGTAAAAATATTTGTTCCAGATTTCTCACAAATTGTTTCTACCCCTTCAATCAATGATATGAAAGAATGCAGTTTTCAAATCGGGAAAGATGAAAGAGAGTCATTTGAATTAATCAAAAAGGCCATCATCAATGCGCCCTCTTTAACAACTCTAGACTTTCTCAAACCTTTTGTGTTGTACACTTTTTCATCTGATACATCATATGTAGCAGTTTTAACACAGCTGAATGATCAAAACATAGAGGCACCTATCTCTTTTTTCAGTTCCAATTTACAGGATGCCAAATTAAACTACTCAGTTATTGAGAAACAAGATTTTGTTGTCTTTAAAACCTTGAAACATTTCATAACTTTTCTCCTCAAAACCCATACAAAAATAATAGTACCTTGCCCTGTAGTAAGGCAATTATTGTTTGAAAGAGAAGTGGGGGAGAAAAGAGCTAATTGGGTCACTGCACTTCAAGAGTACGATGTAGAAATCCGGCCAACTAAAATTATTAGGGGCCAAGGTTTTTGCAGGATGCTAAGGTTTTTGCAGGATGCTAACTGGAGCTTCCCATTTATCATCAGAAGAAGACCAAGGTAATGAAGTGCAAATATCAGAGGTAAGCCTCAATGATGCACAATCACAGTATGTTGATTTGAAGTTTTATTTAAAGAATGGATATGCTCCTATGCATCTCAATTACAAAACAAAACGTGCTTTAAGGTTGAAATCAAATCAGTATGAATTAATTGATGATGTATTATTTAGAAAAAATTATGATTCGGTATTATTAAGATGCCTAGAAAAACCTGAAGCTAAAAAGGTTATGTAGGAGCTACATGATGGACCAGCTGGAGGTCATTTCGGAGAAAACGCCACAACTCACAAAATCCTGCATGAAGGTTACTATTGGCCAACACTATTTAAGGATGCACATGACTATGCAAGAAAACACAAAACTTTTCAAACTGCAGTTGGAAGAGAAACGAAACCAACATTCCCTTTGCAGCTAGTGAATATCCACCAACCATTTGAACAATGGGGATTAGATATAATTGGTGAGATTGTTCCTCACTCTTCCAAGCAACACAAGTACATCCTTACAGCTACTGATTATTTCACGAAATAGGTAGAAGCTATCCTGCTAAAGGTAGCTAATACAAAAAGTATTACAGACTTTATTGCTCAGTGCATAATCACCGGTTTTGGCTTACCCACAGCTTTAATGTTTGATAATGCATCTTATTTTTCTGGAAATACTATGGTAGAATTTGCTTTAAAAAGAGGTTTCAAATTGAAGTATTCAACCAACTATTATCCACAAGGTAATGGATTAGCCGAATCAACAAACAAAAACCTTATCAGAATCATCAAGAGGACTATAGACCAAAATCATAGGAATTGGCACAAAGAATTTACATTTGCTCTTTAGGTAGATATAATAACACAAAAGGCCTCAATCGGTTCTTCTCCTTTTGCTTTAGTTTATGGAAAAGAAGCAGTTCTCCCCACAAACATAGCAATCCCATCTCTCGCCCTAGTGCAATTTATCAATGAAAATCCTTCCTCTTCTCTTCAAGCAAGACAATTTCAGATCCTTAAGCTTGAAGAAGAAAGAGAAAAGGCTAAAGCTACCCATTCCCATCATCAACAGTTAGTCAAAGCCTCTTTTGATACAACCTCTGCCAGTCATAAAACTTTTGAAGTAGGTGATCTGGTTCTAAAATGGGACAAAGCACATGAGGAAAAAGGTAAGCATACCAAATTCCAAAGACTGTGGCTTGGACCATTCCAAATCATTGAGAAAATTGGTCAATCAACATTTCTCTTACAAGATCTGTCAGGCAAAATAGATTCCTTGCTTGTTAATGGGCAAATTCTGAAAAAATATATATATATAAAAATAAATAAATAAAAATAAAATAATATATATATATATATATATATATATAAATAAATAAATAAAATAAAATAAAAATAAATAATAAATAATAAAATAATATATATATATATATATATAATAAAAATAAAAATAAAAATAAAAATAAATAATAAATAATAAATAAATAAATAAAATAAAATAAAATAAATAAAATTTCCTAGAAGGCAACCTCTTCTAATTTTGTATCATATTGTCTTTAAGATTCTTAGGAAAATAAAGGTTAAGTAGTATTTACTGTTGGCTTCTCAAAATAAAGTCTCTGGTAATATTTTGATTTTTCACTTCTATAAGTAGGAAAAGTTAAAGAAATAATTAGAGCATTTGAGTATCAAAGTGAACCTTATTTCTTTGAAAAAACTTGACCTTGCTAAAAACTTTTATTCTATGAACAAGCTCTTATCTTTATAAAGTATAGATGTTTCATTATCAATCAAGAAAAGAATCTTTAACCTAGTAAGGACTTTCTATAGATGAGTATCTCAAAACTCTATTATTATCATCCAAAACTCTTAAAAAGGGTCAATGATTCACCCCATCTGATAAAATTTTCTTTTTTCAAAGTGTAATTCTAAAATATACAAAACTTAAAAGATAATAAGTCTCATTACGAGCTTGTTTACCATGATCATAGGGGAATAATTAAACTGATATTACCAAAACTGCATATCAAAACATGGTAATAGCCAATGATCTAATCAATCAAAGGGCAAGGGGTCTCATCAAGAGCTAGCTTGTTCAGTTTAGTTACAACTAGTGAATGGCATTGTCATTATTGGGTTACCAAGCCTAGACAATGTCTTTTAAGAAACTTGAAAAGAAAATTACATGAAAAGAAAAACAAGGTCCAAATGAGAAAAAAAGCAAAAGAATATCATTTTGAATTTTGAAAATTGCTTCAGATGGGACAATGAATCATTGTTGGTTAAAATATAACCCTATCGAGGCTATGAACGTCTGCTGGCAGCAGAGGCTCTATCTATGATAAATGAGTAAACAATAAAAACTAATCTGTAGAAGACACCTACTATATCCCTTTAAATCTTAGTATTGACTGATGCAAACATTTGTATTTTTATCACTACAAGAGTAAAGTAGTTGAATATATAGATTGAGTGAGTGATTATGATTTCAGAGAAGTGTTGTTTAGTTTATAGCTCATGTAATTATTATTCCTATAACTCTTCTTATTTTGAAAGTTTTAGAAATTTCAAAAGACCAATCAGAGATAGTTGGTTCTCCCAAGTGAATCGCCAATTGTTGTACTATGTAACAACCCCCCCATTTATACAAAGTAATAGTTAATATTTGACATATAAATGGGGACCCTTTTAAACTTTTAGGTCTTGAAAATAAATGCAAACTCTACAAATTTTCCTTAAAAAACCTTCAAAAATAACTCATGCTTAAAGCTCTTATCGCATCTCGCAGCTTTCCATGTAACAATTGTTAACATTCCATCGAAAATCTTGGAATGCGATATGCGATGAGGTCCCCACTACAATTTTCCAATCACAACACTTTAATAACACGCGATCGCACTTTGTAAATCGCAAATTGATAAAGCATGCCATTATGTCACCCCTTAAGAATTTGCAAAATGCGATATTGTGATTTTCGCAATCGCATTTCGCATTAACTATGAACATCATTATATGGAAACGTTTGAAAGTTTTGATGCGCAAATAAAGAGTGAAGCATGGGGAAGTTACTGAGTTTTAATGAAATATTAAGTGGTTTGACAAAGTAATTAATGTTTAGCAGCCCGAGGAGAGCAATTGATATTTTCAAGTTATGCTTAGTTAACACACAAATCTCATACAAAATCTTCCCATGATTCAAAGTCATTTAAGAGAACTCTCGGCCTTAATTTCCCTCCATTGTGTGCATTGATATATCTCTTTCGTTTCAGGCAAGCTTCAAAAGATATGTCATTGGAAGGTGATGCAAAAGCAGAAGAAGTAGAGCATTACAGAATCTAAGGTATCATAGATGTCGCCTATATTCGTTGATATAGTTTTCAATGCCGATGGAGAAGCGACAGTATGGGAAGTCATATATAACAGACTTGAAGATGAGTGGCCTAAAATTACTATCACAAAAGCAACAATTGACTCAATAAAAACTTCAGGGGTCCAATTCAAAGATGTTGCTTGCTCCTTCCCTCAAAGAATAGGAGCAAGAGCGAAAATACTCCCATACAATGATATGATTAGATGGGCGGTGGAAAATCTCAGTATTGAAGATAGGAAATTCAAGAACTCAAAGATGGAGCTAATAGGGTCATTCAAAGTTGAAGACCTGAAGAAAATGTATCATATACCTGACCCTCAGGACATATATGAAAAATCATACCTGGCCAACTTCGCAAAGAAAAATGAAGAACCCTTCAAGATGATCCAGGGCTAGAGGGTCCTAGAGAACAAATTCAAATATGATAAAACAGGTATGTACCCCGTAGCTTCTTTGGAAAATCCCTATAACTACGAAGCTTCTATGTTATGTAGGTTATATGGATTACCTAATAATACCAAATTCTCTATAGAATGAGTCCCTTTGATAGATGCATGTGTCAATTTCACATAATGAATTGGGACACTATCCTATATGATAATCTACCACTACCATTTCCAAGTATCGTCAAAAGAGATCCACCTCCACAGAGAACCTTCCTCTATTTTATTTCATTGCCTATATCATGGATGTCATATGTTTCTGTACTAAATTCCAATCATGGGTTGGAAATGGACCTTGTAAGACCCCTACCCCATCCATCTCAGCCATAAAGAGATTTTGGAATCCCATTATATACCCCATTTTATAAAATATGCCACGGTGTTATTTTTTCGTTGCATCAATTGATTTTTAATAAGAAAGCCCCCAAGTTTTCTAAAGAAGCCGCTACAAACCTTCTCGTAGTAGGCAAGTATTTTTCTGAAGAATGGTTTACATACATCAGATTTTTTGGCAGTACAACGGACCCGCATGTACTCCCTTTGTATGTCTCCGACAAGCTACTAGTAAGAGAAATAACTCACCAGAATGTGGGTAAAGGCTTAACCAAGACCCTAAAAGATAACAAAAATTCATTATGGCCATCCTTTCCCATTCGGTGTGGTTCTTTTTCGTCGGAAAATTTCAACCATGCAACCAAGGAATCACTAAGCCTAGAGAGCCTCAAGCTCTATACTCTGCCAAAGAGGCAATTTGACCCAGACAAAATAGCACACAATATTACTACTGCAGTGAAGATTAATCCCTTTAATCATGAGACTAATGATTCTGAAGATCTTTTACAATCAGCTGAATCATTCGAACAAGCGTTCAATTGGGCGAAGCCCAATTTGAGTCTTGAAGATTTTGAAAAGTTTCAAGAACTCAGAAATCACAGGCTCGAAACAATTCCATTGCATTTGTTAAGAGCTGATGACAAGCCTATGCCCAGTGTAACTATAAACAAAAAAGGACCAAATTCTCGCATAGAGTCTCAACTGCATACAGGGAAAACACAAGATATTGAGAATACAACAGAATCCAGCAGAGGGTCAACTGAAAAACAGGTCATAAGTGACCTAACTAAGGATACCAGTCCCGAAATCAAAAACAACGAATTGGAGCAGGAATGGGACCAATTTAATAAAAGTCTACAAGATACTACTAAGAAAACATATGCTCAGGAAACCACGAAATATCACACTCCTCTGAAAACTCATAAAACATCAGAGTTTGAGCCAATGGATGAGCAAGGGACAAGTTCGCAGCATACATAAATCATTACTGCTTTGCCCACATCGGAAATTATCCTAAAGGTGACTAAAATTCCTCCTTTAGATGTGTTCTACAACCCACTACATAAGGCGGTAGTGAGAATATAGAGGAAATAAGGAGGGTAGAAACACCTGAGATCCCACTAGGGAATGAGTCAATGGACATAGTCTGGAAGGATATTCCTTCCAATCCTGCTGAAAATTTCACCAGACTGTCGTAGTTTACAGGGGCATATGCAAATTCCACCATGGATAAAGCCACTGAGGTATTTATTTTGTTAAGGGAAAGGGAAGAAAAGATAGTGCAGCTCGAGCAACAACTCCAAATCAAGAAGGCAAATGTGAATCAACAAGTCGCTGAACAAATAGCCCAATTGCAACAGAATATGGAAGTATTAAAGATAAGCCATGAAGTAGACATCTCTGCGAAGAACATGCAAATCCAAGAATTACAAGAAGCCATGGAAAAATATAAAGATGTCCCTATTTTCGATGAATTCATCAAAGACGTACTAGAGCTAAATTTCCTTCTATCAAAACAGCAAGATATATTTTCCTAGAGAATGTTGCATGTCACTCCTTATCTGATTACCAATGATCAATTAACAAATAAGGTGATTGATCAGAGAATTGAATTTAATGATTTAAATACAAAGATCTCTGAGTTCTTTAAATGTCAAGAAACTAAAGAAGGAAGGAGAGATAATCTGCCCAAGATTGAGGAGACACATAAGGACATTTTGTTCATAGATTGGGATGCGTGGATCAAGCAGGCTGAATTAGTAGTGGCAAGAGCATCAGGAGTGGCAAAGAACATAGTAAAAGCAATAAATCACGCTTTTCACACTACCAACTTGATGAAAGAAAGTAATCCAAATACGCTGCCAGATTTGAATGACTTGGATAAAAATTGGAAGGCAAAGGTGAAAACCCAAAGGGAAGTGATCACAAAGTTATCAAAGACTGACTCGGAGGCATATTGGCAATTACGCTCAATTATTCACTCCATTCAATGCAAAGGATGCTGCCACCTCTCACAGATGCTATCTTCGCAGGACAAGTGAGAACGCAATTTGGGGCACCTCCTTAAGTGAAACCGATGTCCGATATATGTGATCTAAAGGAGAAGCTGGAAGACATCAAGTCATCTTTATAACCTCTGCTCATCAAATCATTTTTATTTTTAGAGTTAGTTTCCTAGTTAGGAGGAAGGTTGTTTGAAACCTCCTCAAATATTTTGTATAATCTATTTTTGAACTTTAGATAGATAGTATTTATACCCTTCTCATGCATTTAGAGAAGGGTCCAGAGTTTTATCAAAAACATTTGCAAAGAATGCACTTCTGTAAGCTTGTGAATGGCTTGATGAAATTATGGAACATAGTCATTTCTTTTGAATATCATGCTACTTTCCTTTGTTGATGCACTATTGTATACTTGGAGTATAATTTGATTTGAAGAAAGGAGATGATCTATGCCATTAGTCAAATGAGCAAAACCTCACACATATGGTACTTTTATCTTTTATGATTAGTTATTTTTTTGTTTAATTAGTGATAACATTTCGTTTTCATGAATTATATATGGAATATTTTATTTCTATTATGTGTTAATTGCACTACTATATGATGCCTAGTTGAAAGTATTTATTTTCATATATGATCATTAATATATGCGATATAGTTTATACATTTCTTTGACTAACTATTTAGTCAAAGAAATTATCTTTACACGTTATCATCTCTGTTTAATGTGTGAATGATCTTTATTATCACATGTCAAACATATATCTTTTTAGATCGCATATCACACAAAATACCTGGGTTTATATTAGATTAAGTTAGCTAGAGATTTGCATGCTAGAATAGGTAATTTAGTTATCATTATTCTTATTGCAATCGCTTCAAAACCACCCATTCTCATTTTAAAAACCACATTGGGAAACTCGTCCCATCATCCCCAATCGGAGCCACCATACCAAATGGAAAAGGAGTTGGCTTTAAGGTCCGAACTGGGCAGTTATCCCCCATGTTGGAGCAGCAGAATTCTGAGGCTTCATCAATACAACAGGACCTTCCTTCTATCATCACCTCAGGTAGAGCCCTAGTATTATGGTCACTAAGTTTACCAACTACAACAATTTTACCTAGGGGGGGAAGTCGTAAATCGTACATACACACAAGGGCATAATAACAAGCTTAATCCCATTGAAAGCTCCTCCACATGATCAATTGGAGGTTTACTTTCAAGTGACCCCAAGTACCTTTCGGTACCATTGTAATACATGCAAATTGCTCTATCATTGCTAATGAAGTGGGTACGATCACTTCACCTGATCCAAATTTAAACAGGAACACGAAAAATTATAGATATAGCCATAAATACAAAGATGTGGTAGAAATAACACTTCAATTCATTAATATCAAATACTGAAATATGCTTACAAACATAACTGAAATAAGACTAGCTCGAATGATGGTAGCTTATCTCTGAAAAGAGATGTGGTGGCTACAGGCCTCTGAACTGTGTTACAATGAGGCTCAAAGGCCTATTTATTATTTAGAAACACTGAAAAACCCTAAACATCCAAAAAACTAACCCTAGGAGACGAAGCGCCAAACTATGGGCCCTGTTTGGGTAAATCGGTACATCAAATTCCCAGGGTTGTAACTTTAGCATACGATCTTCGTTGGATGCACACTATGCCTCGTTATAAAGATATATCTGAGGAATACAACTTTTGAGTGACCAACATTGATTTATGCCCCATGTTGGTCCCATTTTTCCAAAAAAACGTCATTTACGGCCTCAAAACGGCTCTGGAAGTTCAAGACCCGAAAAATTGCCAAAAATAGTAAATTGTGCTAAAAATAAGGAAACTGAAAAATTGAAAGAAACAATGGTGGGGGTCCAAGTGGAATAGGCGAGTGGCCACCAATATCCACCTGGATCATTCCTCCCCCCTAGGAAGCAATGGTCCCCATTGCGTTGAGTTCCTCCATGAGATGAGGAAACTTCTACTGAACTTGGTCCCTAGTGAGCCACTTGCCCCGGTGAAGGAGTTGGCCTGCTTTGACAACTCAATATAGTTGGATCCTTTGTTTTCAGGTGTTCTTGATCTGCATGTCCATGATCCGATCATTTGTGGCTTCTTCCATGCAATCTGGATTTAAGTTTGTAGGTGTGAGTTGTTCTGCAATGTCCCATGTGTCTAACAATGGTGGGAAGTATGGTCGAAGGCGGTCCACATTGAACACTGGGTGAAGGCCAAGGAATTAGGGAATGCTGAGCTCAAATGCATTGTCTCCCATAGCCTTGGTAATATTGTAAGGACCATATCAAAGTGGTCTGAGTTTCCGATAAGCTCTGGTGAGGCGTTCCTTTTGCAAATGCAACCAAACTTTGTCACCCACCTGAAACTTGTGTGGCACCTGATATTGATCATGTCATTGCTTGTATTTGGCATTTGATTTCTCCATAATGTCGTGGACCTGCTGGCAACTATGTTGGATGTGCTCAATGAAATTGTTTGCCTTATTGGCTTCAGTCTGGACATGGGACGAATCTTCCTGAGTAGCTAAAAATGGTATGGCCACATCAATGGGACATAGTAGCTGGAATCCCAAGCCCACCTAAAAAGGGATATGGTCAGTCGAGTTGTAGAGAACCCAGTTATAGTTGTGTTGGACATAGGGGAGGCTCTCATCCCATTTGCGTGGATTCTTTTGGTTGTACATGTGCAAAATGTGTATGATCATCCTATTGACGACCTCTGTCTGGCCATAGTTTGGGGATGGAAAGTTGTGGACTTAGTGAGCTTGGTGTCCAGCATCAACCAGAGACTGGACCAAAATGTACTGAGGAAGCTGTTGTCCTAATTTGATATGATAGATTATGGGATCCCAAAGTGTACCCACACTTGTTGAAACAAGAGTTTAACAATGGCTTCTGCTGTGATATTCTTCTTGCAGGCCGCCATAATGGCCATCTTCGAGAATTTGTCGATGACCATAAAAACACAGTCATTGCCATGCTTAGAAGAAGGAAGGCCTAACATGTAATCCATGGAGATGGATTCCCAAGGTTGACTATGAGTAGGAAATAGAGTATAGAGGCCTTGCTTCTTGATGGTTGGTTTGGCAATGATGTAGGCAGTGCAGGATCTGATGTACTTCCTGACATCCCGTCGAAGATTCAGCCAATAGAAATACTTTTGCAGCATTGCCACTGTTTTCTCAACCCCGAAATGCCCAGTAGCCCGACTATAGTGTGCTTCCCAAATCATCTTGGCGTGCTCACTTGAAGGAACACAAAGGTGTCCCAGGTGGCATAACAGGGCATCCTGGAGGTGAAAATCTAGAACTTGTTGACCCTCCAAGAGCATCTGGTATGTGTGGCTGAATTTTGGGTCACTTTTGTAGGGAAGTGGCCAATCATAATTCTCGTGCCCACAAGAGTTGAGCGCGTGGTTAAAGCCATGATCGGTGGTTGGCTGAGGTAGTTTGCAACATTATTGGTGTTGCCTTTCTTATACTTGATATTCAAATGGAACTATTGCAAGTATGTGGCCCACTTCTGATGGCGATCATTCTATAACTTCCCTTGCATCTGTATGAGCTGCAGGGGTCAGTGGTCTGTGTGGATGACCATTTCCTTCCCCAAAATGTAATGCTTCCATTCTTGGCAGGCATGCATAATGAAATACATTTCTTTGTCATAACTGGGATACTTTGGGACTGTGTCTGAAAGTGTCTCACTATGATATGCCATTGGATGCCCATGTTGAGTAAGGACTGCCCCAATAGCATAGTCAGAGGAATTTGTCTCAATCTCAAATGGTTGTTGCAAGTTTGGTAATGTGAGCACTGGTGCAGAGCAGAGGTGATGTTTCAACTCTGCGAATGCCTTCTGTTGAGATTCAGACCAAAATAATTTTTCTTTCGCTCCTCCCTTGGTGACTTGACTCAAGGGCCAAGTGATATGAGAGAATCCCAACACGAACCTATGGTAGAAATTGGCAAGACCTAGAAAGTTGCAAAGATCTGTCAGAGTGGTTGGGGCTGGCCAATCCCGAATGATTTGGATCTTGGCTAGATCCACATGCACCCCCCGTTCATCAATCATTTATCCCTTATACTTAACTTGGGTCATGCCAAAAGTGCATTTCTCCAAATTAGCACACAACTTGTGTTGCTGCAGTGTTTGGAGGACCTGCTGGATGTGGTGGAGGTGCTCTTCCCAACTCTAGCTAAAGATCATGATGTCATCCAAGTATACCACTACAAATGAGTTGGTGAATGGTCACAAGATGTCATCCATCAACCTCATGAAGGTTGCAGGAGCATTCGTCAACCCGAAAGGCATAACCAACCATTCAAAAGGGCCCTCCATGGCTTTGAAGGTAGTCTTCCACACATCAGAGGGTTCGAATGGTACCTAGTGATATTCAGACTTCAAGGCAATCTTGCTAAAATATTTTTCCCCCTTGAATTGGTCTAAAAGGTCATCAATTCGTGGGATCGAGTACCTATTCTGAACAGTGATCTTTTTCAACGCCCAATAGTCAATATAGAGTCTCCAAGTCCCATCCTTCTTCTGTACCAACACGATCAGGCTCCCACAAGGCGATGAACTCGGCCGGATGTGACCTTTCTGCAATAGCTCCTAAATCTGCCTCTTGATTTCGTCGTTCTCCGGAACAAAGCACTGATAGATTGGTCCATTGGGAAATGACGCACCTGGAGTGAGATCGATGGAGTGCTTGACCTGACAGTGTAGAGGCAACCCGACGGGGGAGGTGAAGATGTCCTCATACTCCTCCACGACCTTGTCCATCTGTTGTTGTCATGCGGAGGGGCCCTGTGTAGAGGTCGTGGCCACCATCTTCTTCTTTCCCTGAGGGCGTATCATCAGGAAAACAAATTTCCCAATTTTGGAAATGAGCTTATTGCATTGTTTTGCAGTAACCAAAGAGATGGCGGTAGGCGGTGCTACCTCTTGTATCTCGTACAACTTATTTCCAAAAGTAACAATAAGAGCACGAGGCCTTGACTCATACACAACATGTCACTTCCACAAGTATGGTTGGCCTAATAATACATCACAAACATCATGGGGAGCAACATCATATAATACTTCATTCGTGAAGGGCTTGATGTTGTATGAAAGGCAACACTGCTGGCTCACGCACAGACCCCGTCCTTGGTGAAGTCACTCGATGGTGTATAGTTGTGGGTGTGTCGTGGTCGATAAGCCGAACCACTTCACGACCTCTGCCGAAATGAGGCTCTTTTGGCTCCCCCCGTCGACAATGAATTGTAGCGGGGAACCCTTTACCCACATACAGGAGTGGAAGAGGTGCTCCTCATCCTCTCGATCTTCGGGTTCCTCCTTCTATATCTTCATGGTGGCAACGGTGGCGTTGGGCTCCAAATCGATAATATGCTTCCCTTTGTCATTCCCCTTGTTGGGTTCTGACTCAGAGTTGGAACATGCATTTGATTCTGAAGCCTTCAACTCGACCACTAGTGACTGCTTGGCCCGACACTCACTTGTGTTGTGAGTGGAGCTCTTATAGAACTCACACCACTTTCTCGTGTCCTTCTTTGGATTCACAGTGTTGTTCTTTGTTTGTGGCTTTGGCGAGTTGTCTTAGGCTGCCCTGCCTTGGCTTTTTCCATTGTTCTGTGGTTTGCAGGCACCTGTCCCTTGATTTGGATTCGCAGATCCAAAGTCTCGCTTCTTCTGTTTAAACTTTTGCTTGATCTTGATGGCGTATCGGTATGCCGTGCCGAGTGAGGAGATGTCCAAGAAATCCATCTCTTCTTAGATGTCCCTATGTAGGCAGTCGCGGTACTTGAGTACCAAATGTTTCTCAAAATCCTTGATACCCAACTTTGTGCGAAGGGTATGAAAAACATTGGTAAACTCTGGCACATCTTGGTCCCTTGATCTAAAAATGAGATCTAAGACAATTAATAAGGTATTACAGATTTATGTGCATGGATTTGTCTATGTCATTTTATACAATGGATCGATAAGATTGCGAAATGCACAGACAATGAAGCAGTAAAACAAAGCATAATAGGCAACACATAACACAGAAAATTTAATAAGGAGTTCACCCAATTCTCCTGGGCTACATCTCCTGGTCTAGCCTTCAGTGGTGGCCACTCTATTATGTCTTCAGTAGAGTTCTTTCTACAACAGTGAGCTCAACTTGAGCCTCACACACAACAGAATATAGTAATAAGAGCTTACTTGAACCTCTCAACTTCTATATGAGTACACAGACTCCCCTAATGTTCTCTGTCTTAAACTCTGTCTCGGCATTTGCCTGAAAATACTTCTCTCCCATTATGTTCTTTGTCTGTGGCTTTTAAAGCCAATCACGCTGCCTATTCATTTCATATCCTCGGCTCTCAGTCTCCCCGACTTCTTACCCACTTTGAATCCCTCTTACAGCGTTATGTAATCATTGCTTAATGCCCCAAAGGAGAGGTGGCCACCATTTCCATAACATAACAATGCCTCGAGCCTCTGGAAACTTTGAAACTGCTGCGTTTTGTTTCCACAGTGAAAATACATTTTAACAAAGAAAATCACCAAAAACATGATATGTCGGACTTCAAAAGTCCTTCAATACACTTCATTCCCCTATCGGTCGTTGTCGCTTATCACAATGGCTCTGTCCCTCTGTTTTGTAAATATATTTAAAATCGTGAAAATGCATTGGAAAAGGCTTTTCCCCGGACTTCAAATCATATGTAACAGCCTTAAGGTACCTTTTCGGGTCCGGCTTATCGCATTGGCGTTCTCCCCTTCACATTTCATTTAACAAACGAAACTGCAAAAATACATTAAAACATGGTGTTTGGTGGACTTCAAAGTCCTTGCAATCTAGCTCATAATCTCATCGGGTCCATCCATTGGGTCTCATATATGTATATACAAATACCCCCGCTCCTATGGATCTACTGATTGCGATCTGGAGATGCAATGTGGGCCATCGATCTGCGCGCTTGATCGATGGTCCTCATTGACCCCACCAATCGTTATTGCATCGCTTATAAGTTCTCTGTCGATCACAGTCGCAACTATTATGTGGGCTTTGCCGATAGCGCCGATAGCCACCACCAAAAGTGATCTGCCGATCACAGTCGCAAGACTCATGTGGATCCTACCGATCTCTACTGAAGGTCACCTTCGATTACGATTGCCGATCTGATCTAGACCGTAGATCGGCCAGATCGGATGGTTACTCTGCATCACTTGTTCCACACCTCCATACTCTATTTTATTCACGATTTCGTGGGTTTTGGGCCTCCCGATAGTGTTTCTCCACCCTGCTAAGGGTGCTTTCCTCTGTGTTAAATTTGATCTTTTTAAAAGTTTTGAACTTTGGCATGATTTTTAAAGATTTTATGAAGACCTAGAGAGTGTTTCTCGGATCCATTTTTATCACGCCTTCCCACTGAAAAAGGCTTTTGGACCACCAAAAGTTGGTTTTCAAGCATCACTGGGTTTTGAACCTTTGAGTGCAATCCTTAGGTACTCAACATCTCCTCTGCACATTGTCCTCACCTTCCTATCCATAACTGTATCTTCCTGTAGCTCATTGAGGTATTCAGGCAACAGATCATCAATGGAAGGCAATTGACTTTGCTTTTCAGCATCTTCAATTAAAGAAGGTTCAAACAGTCTTAAATTTTCTGCATTTACTACTGAATAGATGTGCATGTATGCCGACAAATCAAGGCGGAAAGCATTCTCACCAATTTTCTCAAGTACCTTAAAAGGCCCATACCTTATTGGCTTAAGCTTCTTTCCTTCACCTTGCATTCTGTTCTTGCTGATATACTGCCAGACTTGATCGCCAACTTGGAAGTTGTGCTCCACCCGGTGTTTATCATGCCTTGCCTTGTATTTGGCTTGGCTCTTTTCCAGTTGTTCCTACACTGCCTGGTGAATCTCTTGGATCTATTCAATGAATCTGGTTGATTTGCCCACATCACTGTGTCCAGCAACTGCTATGTCTTTTTCAAAGACAAAATCCAAGGGAGACCTTGGTATAAAACCAAAACAGGTCTCAAAAGGAGATCTCTATATAGAATAATGTTTAACACGGTTGTAAACATGTTGCACATAACATAAATGTTCATCCCAAAGCTTGGGATGCTTTCTGCAATAACCCCTGAGCAACTGGATCACTGTTCTGTTGACTACCTCTGTTTGGCCATCTGTTTGTGGATGAAAAGTTGTGCTTTTCTTCAATCTGGCATCCATTAATTCCCACAGACTTGACCAAAACTTCCCAACAAATCGGGAGTCTCGATCAGATATTATGGAAGCGGGTAACCCAAAATGCACCCAGACATGTTGAAAGAACAATTTCGTTGTTTGTTCAGTTGTAATTTGCTTATTACAAGGTATTAAAATACACATCCTATTGAACCTGTCCACAATGACATACAAATAGTCATGACCTTTTCTAGATTTTGGTAGTCCTCCAACAAAGTCCATGGAAACACTTTCCCAAGGACGGGAAGGTACTGGTAGTGGAGTGTACAAGCATAGTTTTCTATTGTTGGGCTTACTTTTAGCACACATGTTACACCCCTTTACATATCTGGAAATTTTTTCATGCATTCTTGGCCAATAGCAGTATCTTTGTAGTTGTGCAATTGTCTTGCTTGACTTGATATCATAGAAGTATGTGCTTCCTTAATTATATTAATTCTCTCTGTTTGTGGAATGCATATCTTTCCCAAATGATACAAGAGTCTGTCCTTAACATAGTAATCCAATTCTTCTACCTTTTTTCCATTACTTAAAGCTGCATATACATCTTTAAAGTCTATATCTTGAGCATATTGTTCAATGTAGCTTTCGTGCATTACCGAATTATGCTTTAAGTATAGTAGATGCATTTATGATTGGTGTGGACAACATATCTGCAACTTTATTGTGTATGCCCATTTTATATCTGGTGACTAAATGAAACTGTTGTAGGAAACCCATCCACCTATAGTGTCTTGATTGTTGCAACTTAGTTTGTGAGAGTAAATATTGAAGTGGTTGATGATCAATATGTATAACTGTTTCTTTGCCCATTAAGTAATGTTTCCACTTTTTCACACTCTGGACTAATGCATACAATTCTTTATCATATGTAGGATAATTAACTACTGCAGAATTAAAAGTCTCAGAATAGTAGCATATGGGTTTACCATGTTGCATCAACACCGCTCCCATGGCATAATCACTGGCATCTATTTCGATCTCTAATGGTTGTTGAAGATTTGGCAATGCTAGAACTTGTGCTGTACTAATTTTTTCTTTCAAGGTGTCGAAGGCTTTCTGCTATTTGCCTCCCCACTGAAACACCTTGTTCAATCCTGTCAAATCATGTAAGGGAGCTGCAATTAAGAAAAAGTTATCAATAAACTTTCTCCAATATTGTGCTGCCCCTAAGAAGCTTCTAACTTCTGTAACAGACTTGGGTTTAGGCCAGTTTACAATGACTGCAACCTTAGAGGGATCTATCTTCAATTCACCACCCCCTACAATATGACCAAATAATTCACAGATGTTTTACCAAATTCACATTTTGATCATTTAACATAGAGATTTTCCTTTTTCAAAACATCTAGAGTCTGCTTCACAGGCTTCAAATGTTCTTCCCATGTTTTACTGAATACAAGAATGTCGTCTAGATATACAATTACAACTTCATCAATCAAAGGCCTAAGTACATCATTCATTACTCTTGTGAAAGTGGCAGGAGCATTAGTTAATCCAAAAGGCATAACTAGCCATTCATACAGCCCTTGCTTTGTTTTGAAAGCAGTCTTCCATGCATCTTGCTCTGCTACTCTGACCTGATGGTAACCACTATGTAGGTCCAACTTGGAAAAGTGAACAGCCTCTTTCAGCTGATCCAATAGATCATCTATGCGAGGAAGGGGATAACGATTCTTGATCGTTATTTTATTCAGTGCTCGGTAATCAATGCACATCCTCCACAAACCGTCCTTCTTTCTCACCAACGCTATTGGGGATCCACATGGCGATGTGCTTGGTCTTATGAACCCTTTCTCAAGCAGCTCTTGTACCTGCTTCTTGATTTACGCATTCTCTAAAGCAGATAACTTATACATTCCGATGTTAGGCAATGGAGCATCCTGCTACAAATTAATATCATGTACAATTTCCCTTTTGGATGCCAGACCTTTAGGTTCTTGAAATAATATATCATATTTTGAAACAACTTTTTCTAAATCAGCTTGCTGTTTAGCATCACAGCCTTCAAATACATTGGTTTTATCAGGTTTCTTTTCCTTTACAACCATTAGTAAAAATTGCTTGCATGAATTTACAATTCTTTTCATCTGCCCTGAGTTTATGAGAGTATAATTATTCTTGAGTTTATGAGCTATTACAATATATTCGATTCCATCTTTAATGAGTTGATACTTATTTTCAACTCTATAGAATATGGCTTTTCTATCATACAAGTAAGGACTTCCTAAAACAATTCCACATATATCCGAAGGAACAATATCTAACTCAAACTCATCCACAAATGCTGACCCAAAAGAAAACCTAAGTTTACATTGTCTAGTCACTTGTAGTTTTGCTTTATCACATACCCAACCTAATGGATATGGTTTCTTTTGAGGTGTGGTTAGCAGTCCAAATTTCTTTACAATTGCTTCATAAATTAAATTTACTTGTGAGCCACTATCAAACAAAGTATCAATCTTTTGATGCTTGGAAATAACTCTAATATGAAAAATCTCATTTCTTCTTCTCTCATTTTCTTCACTATCAATAGTTTGTGCAGAATTACTAGTAGATGCTTTAGAATTTTTACCTTTTATATCTATGGCTGCAATTGTTGTTTCATCACCTGAGTCTAACCCCAAATCTTTTTGTATAGCAGCAGTAGTCTTCTTCTTCTTGCCATCGAATTTCTTGGGTTTCAGCTCCGAATGCAAAGACCAACAATGTTCATCATCATGTCCATCCTTCTTGCAGTGAGTGCATGAAGGTTTGGACTTTAATACAACATTGGCCTTCCTCTCTTTCCATTTCTACTTCCTCTTTTCCTTGTTCTTGCTTGCAGTGGGTTTTCATGATCCCCCAATCTTTGGGTTCACATTCTTGCCTCTAGCCTCTAGATGGGTAGCTTGAACAGATACCTCATTTATGCTAGTAGGGTTAAACATGAGGATGGTATGTCTCAAATAACTATGTAGGTCACCTTACTTCAGCAAAATTTCAGGTGAGTCTAAAGAAATTCCTATAATCAAATCTCTTTTTATAAACTCCTGGGTGTAGCTTTGTACACTTTGCCCTTTTAATTGGCGAAGAGTTTGCCAACTCATCATAGCTTGTTGCATATAAGCTAGTGGATAAATTGTTTTTTAATTGCAGAAACAAATCACTCCAGATAGAAAGAATTTTACCATGCTTCTTCAAGTCAACTTGTGTCTTGCCTTCCCACCATACCAAGGTAGTTCCTCCAAGGCGTGGGCTGGCCAGCTGAATTTTACTTCTGTCCGAGTCAATATTTTTCACCCTGCAATACACATCAATTTGCCTAATCCAATTATCTAACTTCTTTGCATTCAACTCTCCATCATAAACAGGCAAATCAAATTTAACATCTAATTTAATCAAAGATGTTTTCTTCCTTTTAATTTCAGGGCTGTCAGGAGGTGTGGATAGAGGAACCTCTTTTCCTTTCCCTTTGCCTTCAGAATGGCCATCTATAAGAGATTCTCTTGTTCCTTTGTCTTGTTTGGAAGTAGAAGAATCTTCACTTCGACCTTTCTTAAATTCTCTATACATTTCTTCTACCATGGCTCTCATGGTCATGAAACTGTCCATGAACTAAGAGTATGATTCCAAAGGGTTTTCTTCTGCCATTTTCCTCCTAGTATGGACTCTACCAATTTCTGGGTTAGTTTCAACCAAATCTCCTTCTCCTAATTTAAGCTTTGATCCAGTTATCATTCACAAATAGTCCAACACAAGTTTGTCTAACCTTAGAAACCTAAAGCTATGATACCACTTGATCTGAAAATGAGATCTAAGACAATTAATAAGGTATTACAGACTTATGTGCATGGATTTGTCCATGTCATTTTATGAAATGGATCGATAAGATTGTGAAATGCACAGACAATGAAGCAGTAAAACGAAACATAATAGGCAACACATAACACATAAAATTTAATAAGGAGTTCACCCAATTCTCTTGGTCCAACCTTCAGTGGTGGCCTCTCTATTATGTCTTCAACAAAGTTCTTTCTAAAACAGTGAGCTCAACTTGAGCCTCACACACAACAGAATACAGTAATAAGATCTTACTTGAACCTCTCAAGTTCTCTATGAGTACACAGACTCCCCTAATGTTCTCTGTCTTAAACTTTGTCTCGCCATTTGCCTGAAAATACTGCTCTCCCATTATGTTCTATGTTTGTGGCTTTTAAAGCCAATCGTCTTGCGTGTTCGTTTCATATCCTCAGCTCTCAGTCTCCTCGGCCTCTTGCCTACTTCGAATCCCTCTTACAACGTTATGCAATCATCGCTTAACGCCCTAAAGGGGAGGTGGCCACCATTTCCGTAACGTAACAATGCCTCGGGCCTCTGGAACCTTTGAAACTGTCACGTTCTGTTTCCACAGTGAAAATACATTTTAACAAAGAAAATCGCCAAAAACATGATATGTCAGACTTCAAAAGTCCTTCAATACACTTCATTCCCTTATCGGGTCCGCCTATCGATCGTTGTCGCTTATCGCAATGGCTCTATCCCTCTGTTTCATAAATACATTTAAAATTGCGAAAATGCATTGGAAAAGGCTCTTCCCTAGACTTGAAATCATATGTAATAGCCTTAAGGTACCTTTTCGGGTCCAGCTTATCGCATTGGCGTTATCCCCTTTGCATTTCGTTTAACAAACGAAACTGCAAAAATACATTAAAACATGGTGTTTGGCGGACTTCAAAATCCCTACAATCTGGCTCATAATCTCAACGGGTCCGTCCATTGAGTCTCATATATGTATATACACATACCCCCGCTCCTGTGGATCTGTTGATTGCGATCTGGCAATGCAACGTGGGCCGTCAATTTGTGTGCTTGATCGATGGCCCTCTTTGATCCTGCCAATCGCTATCGCATCGCTTATAAGTTCTCCATCGATTGTAGTCGCAACTCTTATGTGGGCTCTGCCGATAGCGCCGATAGCCACCGCTGATAGCGATCCGCCGATCGCAGTCACAAGACTCATGTGGATCCCGTCGATCTCTGCCGAAGGTCACCACCGATTGCGATTACTGATCCGATCTGGACCGTTGATCGGCGAGATCGGATGTTTATTGGGCATCACTTGTTCCACGCCTCCATACTCTATTTTATTCACGATTTTGTGGGTTTTGGGCCTCTCGATAGTGTTTCTCCGCCCTACTAAGGGTGCTTTCCTCTACGTTAACTTTGATATTTTTAAAAGGTTTTGATCTTTGGCATGATTTTTAAAGATTTTATGAAGACCTAGAGAGTGTTTCTCGGATCCATTTGGATCATCCCTTCCCTGTTGTAGTGTTGTCCACTTTATCTATTTATCCTCATAACTCCCGACAAGGTAGTACTGCTCCTTCATGGTATCCCGGAATGAGATCCAAGTGGGTGCGGCGGAAAACAGCAAGGTCGTACTTTCATCCTTCTACTCACAGTAGGTTTCCCACCAGTCCTTAACATGGGGGGTGGCTTTGAGAAGAGCAAAAGTAATATTTTCTCGGCTGGAAAAATCATGAACAGAAAATATTCTTCTAGTAGATTTAACCATTTATCTACGGCGTCAGCATCTATTTGGCCCTAAAATATGGGAATGTCAAAGTTTACTTGTACCTTAAAAGGAGTGGAGCCTCCAGAGTGGCTACTGGATGTGGATGCAACGTCGGTGGGCAACTGTTGAAGGATCTGGGCAAAGTTATCCATCTTTTTGTTCCTTTCTTTCTCGAGGGCCTCCTCGAGCAACATTTTGATAGGATCTCCTGCTCCCTTGTCTTTATTTTCTTCCCCCATGGGTGGTCATTAGGGTTTGTGAGGCTAATCTTGCAAACGTTCAACTAGATCGAGCCCTAACTCCTTATATCCCGACCTTCTTGGGGACATGCAAAGAAAAACAACGAAAAAGAAGACCACTCTGATACCACTGATCCAAATTTAAACAGGAACGCGACAAATTACAAATATAACCATAAATACAAAGATGTAGTAGAAATAACACTTCATTTCATTAATATCAAATACTGAAATATGCTTACAAACATAATGGAAATAAGACTAGCTCGGGCGATGGTAGGTTATCTCTGAGAAGAGATGTGGCGGCTACATGCCTCTGAACTGTGTTACAATGAGGCTCAAAGGCCTATTTATTATTGAGAAACAATGGAAAACCTTAAACATCCAAAAACTTAACCCTAGGAGATGAAGCGCCAAACTATGGGCCCCGTTTGGGTAAATTGGTACAGCAACTTCCCGGGGTCTTAAATTTGGCATACGATCTCTGTTTGATGTGCACAAAACCTTGTTAGAAATATCTATCCGAGGACTACAACTTTTGAGTAACCAACATGGGTGACCCATGTTGGTCCCATTTTTCCCAAAAAACGTCATTTATGGCCTCAAAACAGCTCTGAAAGTTCAGGACCCGCAAAACTGCCAAAAACAATGGTGGGGGTCCAAGTGGAATAGGCGGGTGGCCACCAATATCCACCTAGATCATCACCAGATCCGACATGATCTCGTGCTTAACTCATGTATAAGAAGAGCTTCCCAGAGCAAAATTGAAATAAATGGATTTCTCTCCCTAACTCAAGATTCTATTGTTTGTTTGTAGCTCTGGAAAGTTTACTTTCTTCGTTATTCCACAACCCTACAACCTTATATATTGTAGGTGGAAATAACCCTAAAAATAATAAAAATTCTAGATGAATTTTATTAACGTTGTGTTATTAAGTTGTTATTTACTCAAAGGGTAAATGGACGTGAAACTGATGGTATTATGACTTGACTCAAAACTCTAATGCATCAAATATGAAATTTGTAATCTCTTCATTTCGATGAATTCTAGCTAGAGTAAGTAAAGAGGTTCTTATTTAAAATATTAACTCTAGAATGTACCACTTCTAATTTTTCAATGCAATTCAAAGCTCTAAGTTGCAAACCACGTAATGTAATCTATGCACAATTTGCTTGAAAACTATGCAAATGTAATCTATGCACGCTTTTTCTGAACACTATGCAAATGTAATCTATGCACAATTTCCATTCATGAAATGATAATTCTAACCATGCAAATGTAATCTATGCACAATTTCCATTCATGAAATGATAATTCTAACCATGCAAATGTAATCTATGCAAGAGAATTCTTCAAAAAAAATAAAAGATGATTCCATAGAAGCGAAAGAACAAAAAGGCTATTTCCCTTCATTAATACAACTTAAGAACCAATCAAGTGTAAGTAAATGAAATCAGGTGAAAATTCCAAAGATAAAAAATAATGACACTCAAAGGCGATTAACACTCAGACACAATTCATCCCCCCCCCCCCCGACGATTGAGGGGGAATTTTTTTTTGCAAAAATGAAAGCAAAAACATGCAAAAATTATTAAGAAACTGAGACAAATCTTTGAGCAATGACCAAAGGAATTCAAATTCAAAACACCCAAATAAATCCTTAAAATGAAAATGCTTGAATGAATGTTATGAAATCAACACTTAAAGTGTAATTATGATTAAATTTCAGTACTGGAATAAAAATGACTCATGTTTTCAATGTAACACAAGAAAAATATCTCATCAAAACAATAATTCTTGAGAAACCCTACCTTTCAATCCTTGAAAATAGACAAATCTAAAGAAAACTCCTTCACAACACTTGATCAAACACACAGAGACTGACTGGAGTCATAGACAAATGTAATGAAGCCTTTAAAAAACAAAAATTCTGACTTTAATGAGAGGAAAAGCTATTTTTTTTTAAAAAAAATTCAGAGTATGCACAGGTAGACATTATATTACAGTGCGCATGCACACTATTGCTAAAGGTAATCTGCACTAACTTTGCTATGTTTCTAAACAGAAACCGCGCAGGTCGAGAAACTTAAAGAAAAAATAAAAAGGTATCCAAACAAATCACAAAATCTGAAAGATCATTAACTTGTCAAGACTCAGATAAAGCTATCAAAACAGGTTCGAGAATCAAAAACAAGGAGATGGAAGAGAACAAGACGTTCCCCAGTATGGTCGCCAA
Organism: Pinus tabuliformis; assembly: GCA_031772625.1. Classification (NCBI taxonomy): domain Eukaryota; kingdom Viridiplantae; phylum Streptophyta; class Pinopsida; order Pinales; family Pinaceae; genus Pinus; species Pinus tabuliformis. The sequence goes on from CM062811.1 coordinate 1,257,905,969, forward strand.
TTTGTTAGGCTGATAAATCCCTCATGCTGACAAAAGCGATCTCCCTAGATACTAAAAGGAAACTAGAAACAAATAGACAATCAAGCTAATTCCCTGAATCTATCATTTCTTGAATCATAATCTAACAAGGTGGGAAAAGGAAATTCATACATTATTACGACATGCTTGATGAAGATCCCCCTTTTTTCTTCAGTGCAATGCCTCCATGCTTGAATCTAGACCTGCACACATGGAAAGAACAAAGTATCAAAGGCATATGCAACATAAATGATTCAATAATTCAAACTATTGATCAAGGAGACTAGTAACAAATATCATTACAATGGAAAAATATAAATAACATCATTCCAATGAACAAATATTAATAACATAAACCATCCATGAAATTCATCAATTAATCCATTAAACAATGGAGTGAGAAGAAACACTCGTTTGCATTAATTTTAGAAACATAAAGGAGCTACAAAACATGTTCCTTGATGTCGTGAAGCTCCTCCCATTGATCTCAATCCTCTCTAAGAATGATAGGTTGTCCAACCTAATCTCTCCAGCATAAACTTATTCTCAGCAACCTCCCCCCCAATTCTCCCACTTATGGCTTGATTAATAGGCCAAAATGAAGTAGTTTGAGATCCTTAGTCCAAGGATGAGATCCACTAAAAGAGGGATGAGGGATCCTTGAAGAATGGCAATTAGTTCCATAAAAAATGAGGTTAGGATTGAATAAACATGAGTTCGAGGCTTTCTGTTGGGAATGATTCGCCCAACAATGCTTCTAGATATCACTTTTTATTTTCATTTTTTATTGATTTACTTATGCAGTTTATAGTGGAAGACAAAGAGCATATATGCGTAGTTTATAGTGGAAGAAACTGCACATGTGCAAATTTTGTTCAGAAAAACTACACAGATGCTCAAAAATAGGGTTTTGTACCATGAGATCCAGAAATTCGACTTTATTAAAGGTATATAAGTTGTTGACTTGCAAGGGAGTGCTTGATGACACTTGGATGGATGGCGAGAGATCCAATTTTGATGACCATTTTCCTAATGCGAGAAAATGACGTGTAACACTTCTAACTCATATACGCATTGCTTCAAAGAATCCTCAATACTATGTTCTTTTTTAAGAGTATGGTCTAATAGAGGGGTTTCATTAAAATACATGTTCCTGATTCTGAGAGGAGCTTACCTTATGTTTCACTCTTTATTCCAAAGACTCCACATAGTCATAAAATTCTTGTTGTATTGGGTCAATGTTTGGTGTCTTCCATGTGGGGTTCATTGTTTGAGGCAGTGTCCTATATCCTTCTTCTTCGAGATCGACCAATTTTGGAGATTGTTCATTTGAGAGTTTGGAAATTCTTCTGCTTCTTCTTAGCTTTACCCCTGACTCTTTAATGTTTTGGATTTTCCTCTTTTTGTTGGTTTGTTCCTATTTCTTCTTTTCTGGTTCTGCATTTTATTTAGGCAGTTTAGTATTTGGGTTGACTTTCTTTCTTCTAACACTTTGTTTTCCCTTTTTATGTTTATATTTTTCCAAATACTGAGAGAAAGGAGTGTAATCTTCAAATGGGTCTTCTAGTGCCTTTGCTTCATTCTATCCCAAATTTTCCTTTTCGATTTCTTCTTCAGGGTTAGGCTTTGGTAATGACTCTGCGTCGACTCATTTTAATTTTTTTTTCTAGTTTCTTCCTCCTGAGATTCTACAAAGTGGTTGTGGACTAGAAAATCTTACCAATTATCTCCCTTAGCTTCGAAGTGTGCCTCTGTGAGGATTTTAACAAGTCCATAATGATAGAGGGATTAATCAAAGGATTGTGTTTATCTTTGCATGCTAGAGGCCATTTTTCTAAGACTACAAATCAATAAATAGGGAAAATTGATTTCCTTTCCATCAATAAAACGCATTAGAAGTATAGCATGATAGAAAAACATGGTTCCAAACCTTCCTTCACAGGTTAAAAACTTCTGAATAACCAACAATAAATTCCTCCATTCCCCTTTTAGTGCTATGACTGAAATTCCCTTTTAAAAAAATAGAAATGTCCATACTTGGTTCTCTGAGGAAGTTTACCCAGTATTTCTCCTTGATTTTTTTGTTCTTAAACCAACTCTCTTTGTTTTTGGGCAATTCTGTAGCTTCCACCATGATGGCCTTTGTCAATATAACCTTAATGTCAACAATTTCTACCTTGACCCCATCAAAATCTCGAGAAAAATATTTAGTCACCTATGTCTCATGACCCTCAAAATTTTCAAATAACCTAAGCCACCCTACTTGCTGCAACTGTTCTCTCACTCGCGGGTATGCTTGAAGGAACTTGACTCCATTGGGTATTGATCAGACAATGATAACCATGATGGAGAGAAGTCTTAGTATTGAATTATTTCCTTTTGACAGAGGCAATGGAGGGTTGACAAGAAGGAGGTGAGCAAACTGAATGGTGAGGGATATGGAATGAAGTGACATGGAGTGGAATGAAGTGGGATGATTATGGAGTGAGGTTCCATCGGGGTATCTGATTCATGATAGGATAAAACCTTTTCACATGATTTCCCACGATTTTAGATCCACTTTCATAGGATAGATATCATTTATGTGATTTCATATAAATTTTATGTGACAAGTTAAGTCATGATGATGAAATGAGGTTGTAATAGCTATGGTAGTGGAACACAATTTTAGGCAGCTCTTAAGGTCTTTTAATAACTCAAGGTTTTTAATGAAATCATCCTGTAAACATAAAAGGTCTCACTTGTAAACATTAATTAACTATTCCACAAATCCTTGTATGAAATGAACTTACTTGCAAAAAAAGGAAATGAACTATTCTACTTATAAAATAAAATGATTACACTCTTAAGAAACTAATTCTACTTCCAGGAAATGAAAGAAATCCACTTTTTCTCAAAAGTAAATAACTTCATAAGTAAATTACTCTACAAGGAAAGGAAAGAGCTACAATGTGACCTTATTGATCTATACCTGTCATATCCTTAGATTGTAATTAAATGGATGTTGGAATCAAAATAGAGTATGACAAAGTTAATTAATTCCAAATTCTTGTGCTCTATCCAAGAGCCAAGCATTCATTTATATTTGATTTTGCTACAAACAATTACTTTACTAAATTGTGGAAGAAAGATGATCATTTATAAAAACAAAAACCAAAAATCATTGTTAACAGATTTCCAAATTCCCAAAATTGTGACTATTTATTGCAAACATAAACCAAAAAAAAAAGTTAATGAGAAATAGCTAAATATAGTACTTGGTTAAGGAGGGGACCCTACTGCCTTAGACGAGGCACTCAGAAGAACAAACGACAATGACTTTGACTAGATCTTCAATCAACATGAAATATATGCACATAATTCAAGCAACTCAGTAGCCTAGTCAATTCCCATGGGCTACAAATTAGAATTAATGGAGAAATACCAAGGAATAATTAATTAAAGTGACTATATAAAAATAATTTCACAAAAATTCACTTTAGTAAATGGATAAAAGGTGACCCATGGTATTCTGATGGTCACCTCAATAAAATAAAAGGAGGAACTCATTCATATGTATGATTGGATATTGAGTAAATTTTTTTCTTGGGCTCTTGAAGCTTTACATGAGAGTTTTTGACCTCGAGTGTAGATCTTCTTTGGGAGCAAAATTATCCTCGAGTGTAAATCTTCTTTGGGGTGAAATTATCCTCCCTAGGAATCAAAGCTAGTTTCAATGTTGCAAGATACACCCTAGCTAGTCATATGGAGGAATCACTCATGTTCCTCACTCGGCTACTTTGTGGAGATTATTGCAGGTGTAAGGAGGAGATAACTAGGTTTCTCATCGATGCTTAATTGAAGAAGAATTATTGTCGTGGAAGTTTTTAATTGGTCAAGTGGTGTAGCCTAGAAAAATTTGAAGTATTGTGAGAAACTAAATATTATATTTGGGCCGAGTTGTTAGATTGTTTCCTCATCATATGCATGGCCGAGTTATCACTAAAAAGGAGGTTGAATTTATCATCTACTGTAGGTTGTATTCATCTCCTTGGAGGGTCGAGTTTCCTAGTATTTTGATATGTCAATAATTCCCCTTCAATTGACAGGTTGAATGCATTCTTGTGGAAAATTTACCCATTTTATAAGTTGAACGTGTCTACAGGTTTGAATCTGTTTAGATTGCAACATTCTATCCTTGAGGAGGTCGCATATGGATGCTGAATTCTAACTTATTTTCCGGTTGAAATCAACATTGGGAGAAGGTCGAGTTTCTCATCCACAACAAACCAAATTTAATAAGAAATTTGTGTTGCTAGCGCAGGCCTTATAAACTCTTTGGGAGGCCAAGTACTGTCCAAGGAAGATGACATTATATTTCAGCAATTTTCTCTTCAACCTACAACCAAATCGAGCTACTTTATTAGAGTTGTTATAGGGCGTACTTGGTAAAAAATTTAAGTTATTATAGCAGGGCGAGATCACTCTTGAAGCAGTCGAGTTTATCTGCAACTTGAGGGCCAAGACAACTTACGTCAAGGGCTAAGTCTGAGTTGCAATTAGAGGTCGAGTTCTATTGTTTGAAGCATGATGAGTGTTGCTTAGTATTAGAGGACGAGTCTACCATTGGGAGGAGTTGAGAAGAATTAATTGGAGAACATGGTCACTATTGTTGTGGGTTGAATTATTGTCGAGCCACAGAGCCTTGAAGAGACAGTAACAATATCCTTAGCAATCCGTTTAGCAATTATGCCATTACATTCAATTGAAACAATTGTTATGGTGCGAGTTATAAGGTATTTAAAAAGAAAAATGAGCAAATGGAAGAGGGTAGATGGCCTAAGGTTGTCTTTGATGACATGTTACGCAAAAGAAAAAAGACTTAGATGTAGAAAAATAACAAATGTTTTAGTAAATGGGGTATTTGCTTGAACGCGTGTCCCATAAACAGTAAAGAGATAAAATCTTTTGTTATGGATAAGTTCCACAAGCGTACTTGGGATAAGGAGCTAGGGAGAGAGAAAAGGTATTATATTGAACTGTTTAATCCCACTCATAATCATCAACAAAAAGCGCACATTGAGGCCAATATCTTTTAGAGAGCCAAAATTATTATTGCTCAGTTAAGGACTAATTCTCGTCAACTTTGTTGTGAAACAGGGCGCTGAAAAAGGACAAAAGAAGTGTGGGAGGAAAGGGTATGTATTTTTTGTTCTCCTGGAAAAGTAGAAACAAAAAAACATTTCATTTTAGAATGTGAGGTCTTCAAAGACAATAGGGAAATTTATGCAGATATTATGGCAGCTAGCTCTTGGGATAATCTATTTAGCGAGGGGTCTGTCGAGAAGCTGGGAGTTTTTATTATGAGGCTTCACAGGAAAAGGGCTAAATACACCAACCAGATGAAGAAGCAATCTATCCCATAGACTATCTTTAGCCTCGTGGGCGTTAAAATAATTTTCTTTCTTTCTTTCTTTCACAAGTTTTCGACATCTAAAGTTTTGCAAACCACAAGGGCTAATTGGCATGAATTTTCTTATTCAAGTTAATAAATAAAAGGAGTTGAGATATTACTATCTATGTGTGGGTTTATGGCATTCACTGCTTAGTAAGGGTTTGATAGTTCATTTGCATGAAAACTCTTTGTCTAATCGTCTCAATGGTGAAAGGATTTATCTTTGTTGCATAGTGCATGCAATATGTTTGTGAAAGTGTACCAATGGTTTTTACATACAAACTGCTTATGAAGTTTCCTAAAAGAGAATTCTCAAATAAAATTGGCATATACCAATAGGGGACATTACACAACTCTTCTATTGACTAAAAATCTCATTATAACATAATCCCCCTTCAGCTTGAGAGATGTATTTCTTTATACATTTTTCTAGCTGTTTAATCTTCGAATAATGTTCCAGAAATAGGCCCGAGAACCCATGGTTCTTAGGTTGCTTAACTTATTGACTTAAGAATGCCTTCAGTTTCAATAATTAGTGTAAAATAAGGCGACTTTACATTTTATTGCAAGGCGGTTATGCCAGTTACTACAATTGACAATAATGGTGACAAATTCTAATGAAATTGCCATGCACACAACACTGTGACCATTACAACCAATAGATGCACTTGTGGAAGGCACAATTGTTTCATTTGAATGTGTAGAAAAATAAGAGACCATAGTCGCGCGTTTATCTTTTACTCAAATAATGGTGCTATGTCATTAGAGTAGCCATATAATTAGCATCGGTGTGGCAACATCAGTGTAGTAGCAATGGTGTACCAACATTGATGTAGTAGCAATAGTGTACCAACATCCTATACACACCAACTTGGGGTAGTAGCTCATGAACATTATTTGCCAGTGAGTATATAAAGGTAATTTCTCTCAATCAAACTAGTATAATTCACTAAAATGACATGAATTGTGGAAAAGTGTACCTTAAGAAAAATTCATCGTTATAATCAAAGATAAAGGGGAAAATGACAAAAAAATGTTGGAAATAATACTGAGAGGGGGGGTGAATCAGTATTATCAGATCAATCAAACTTTTTCAATGCTCAGAAACATATACGCTACTTCAGTTAGGTGAACCAGCGTGTACACGCTACTGTGACTAAATAAAACAGCGTATAAGAAGAAAACTCATAATTTAGTTAGCTTATTCTTCAGTTAAGTTCATCAGGACATTATTCACCACATTAACAGTAAACAGGTGCAGTATAACAGAACAGATCAAAAGACACACACATGAACACCAAGATGTAAGGTGGAAACCCAATGTGGGTGAAAACCACCTGCTGCAAGTTGTCTCTATCTTTCTTTAATATGAAACTTCAGTTTACAATCTTTTGTATTGGTGCAGCCTTATACCAGTACGCAGGCTACAACCTGCAGAAGGCTACAACCTTCTCTCATTCTCCAAACTTCCTTGGAAGGGAGCTCCAACCCCCTTTGCTCTTGTACTAGCCAAGATACTAGTACGTAGGTGCTGACCTACAATCTTCTTTCCTTCAAGTACCACCTTTCATACATTTTCAGACTGGATATTCCTGAAGCATAACATTACAATCTGTAGACCCCAATTCATTCAACTTTCACAACAGATCATTGAAGCATAAAACAACCAATACTAGTATTATCAAACTTTGAATCACTGAACCACTGAACCCTGTCAATCACCAGTTACCAGAACACAGAGCAGACTACAGAACTCTGCAATAACAGTCAGACCCCACTGTAAACCCAAAATCAAGCTTCAAAAGATATACGCTACTTCAATGAGCAAAACCCGCATATACACGCGCTTTTACCGAAGCCAACCTGCGTACAGATCTAAAAATAAACTTTCTCAATTTGCAGCTGTACCAGACATCAGTTAGACCCAGAACATAACATTGCGACAATATGCAGATCTAGAAATACGCATAATCAACCATATCATGATAGTGCATTTCAAACCATTAGATCCCGATCTATCCTTAGATCTAGTCTTCCATCAACCGATGTGATCTCTCCTTGGCTTAGATCAAGCAACCCAGAACCTGCATATCAGATCTCTTTCTCTCTTAGATATTCAAGCCTTGTCGAAAGATGATCTTGCCTAATGATCTTCTTCTCCTTATATAGCCTTAGGCCTTGCTCAATACCAAGAACCAAAACCATAGTAACACAATACCATCAACTTCAAAACTAGGGATCGACACGCCCGTCGAGACACAATGGTCCGAAATCATAGGCACAACTTCCAAGGACTAACCACCATGGACCAAAGGTACTTTTCCACATACACGCGCTTTTTCTGAATCCAACTAGCGTGTACACGCGACTTGGGCTTAACGAACCTGCGTATATGAACTTCCTTGGCATGCTGTACTAAGATCTGTCTTCTGATTAAGTTGCCATCACCTGTACCAACCTCTGAGCACCTGTACCAACCTCTGAGTGAGTTGCCATCGAGGACAACACTTGAATCATAATGCCAACAATCTCCCCCTTTGGACTTGATGGCAACCACCACACCAAGTCACTCTCCCCCTTTGACATCAAGGGCAAAGGGCTGTGCTCCCCCTGAGGACATGCTGATACCTCTGCTTGGCTGTGCTGACTCATGCTCCCCCTGACAGTAGGCCAGATCTGCAAAAGATGTTCTTCAACAAGAACCAAGACTTATACACCATAAGGGACTTTCCTATCACCAAAAGACTCAATACTTACATCCATACTCCCTACCAAGAGGGGACATATCAGAAACAACCAATTACATTACAGCATTCATCCCAGGCATAGTGGGGAAACCAACATAGGCCGTTACATGACCTTGACACCATAAAAGAGATATCACAAGAGAGATATATGACATAGAGACAACAGATCTAGACCAAGACTTATGAAAGTCATCAGCAGCATATTATAAACATCTTTTTTTTGATCAGCAACCAGGATTTCTTTCTGAGCTCCTTTTCTTGAAATCAACAACCAAAACATCTGAATGCCAACAATGCTTTATGAGACTTTTAAGCTGCTCCCCCTGAACCTGTGCCTGCTGCACCTCCTGAAACCGTGCCTGAAGAATTCTGACATACCCACTGCTGTTCAGAACTCTAGAGTTTGCCCTTGCTGTTCAGAACTTCATATACGCGATTCCTCCTGCATGAAACGGCGTATGGACGCGGATATAATCTCTGCAACATGCGTACACCATACACGCGACTTTCCCAGCATAACTCCGCGTGTATACGCGTATATACCTTTCGTAACTTGCGTATACCAACTTTTCTGTAGAACAGACAAGCTTCAACAGCAGGATGAAGCATCAACTACTCCCAGCTTTTGTCTGAGATATTCAAAAGTTTCCCTGGGCAGTGGTTTTGTGAGAATATCAGCAACTTGTTCCTTAGAAGGAACATACTCCAACTTGACCTTCTGCTCAAGCACTTGTTCCCGAAGAAAATGGTACTTGATTGGTATGTGCTTGGTCTTTGAGTGCATGACTGGATTCTTTGAAATGCTGATTGCACTTGTATTATCACATAAGATAGAGACGGGTGGAGTGCAAGTGATTTGAAAGTCCTGCAAGGTCTGCATCATCCAAAGAAGTTGTGTGCAACAAGATGCTGCAGCCACATATTCTGCTTCAGCTGTAGATAAGGCAATCGAACTCTGTTTTTTGCTGAACCAAGATACTAATCTGGAACCCATGAAGAAAGCACCACCACTTGTGCTTTTCCTATCATCCACACTTCCAGCCCAATCTGCATCTGTGTAAGCATGAAGAGTGAGATCTGTATTTCTAGGATACCATAAGCCATAGTTTTGGGTCCCTTGAAGATATTTGAAGATTCTTTTGACTGCCTGAAGATGAGTTTCCTTTGGGTTGGCTTGAAATCTTCCAACCATTCCTACTGCATGTGTAATATCTGGTCGAGTACCTGTCAAATAAAGCAAACTCCCAATCATGGATCTATAAGTGGGTTGGTGAACTGCTGCTGATTCATCATTTGCACTGAGGCTGCATCCTGTAACCATGGGTGTACATACTGGCTTTGACTCTTCCATGCCATACTTCTTCAAGATCTGCTTGAGGTATTTGGTTTGAGACAAGAAGATACCTCCTTCATTTTGTTGGATTTGCAATCCAAGAAAATATGTCAATTCTCCAAGAAGTGACATTTCGAATTCTTTCTGCATAACCAAGGCAAAGTTTTGACTCATAGTCTCTTCATTGCTGCCAAAAATAATATCATCTACATAAACAACAAGAATTAGCAATTTGTTATTTTCAACTTTTATATAGAGATTGCTATCTGCTGATCCTTTTGAAAAGCCTTGTTGGTGAAGATATTTGTCCAACCGATAGTACCAAGCCCTTGGAGCTTGTTTGAGTCCATAGAGTGCCTTTTTCAATCTGCATACAAGGTTTGGATCATTCCCAAGAATGAAACCATCTGGCTGCTCAATATATACTTCTTCTTCTAAGTCTCCATTCAGGAAGGCTGATTTCACGTCCATTTGAAATACCTTGAAGTTTTGAAAGCTTGAGAGAGCAAGGAACATTCGGATGGCCTCAAGTCTTGCCACAGGAGCAAAGGTCTCTTCAAAATCTATTCCTTCTTGCTGTGCATACCCTTTACAAACAAGTCTGGCCTTGTTTCTAATTACTTCTCCATTTTCATTTAATTTATTCTTGAAGACCCATTTTGTTCCTATTACATTCTTATCTTTTGGTCTAGGAACTAATTCCCAAGTGTTGTTCTTTTCGATTTGCTCAAGTTCTTCATCCATTGCTTTGACCCAACATTCATCTTTGCATGCCTCTTTCACATTTTGTGGTTCAATGGAGGAGAGTAGTGCCAAGTAGCTTGAAGCTTCTGCAAGTGTCCTTCTTGTTTGTACTCCTGCTTCTTTCTGCCCCACAATCTGAGTTTCTGGATGATTCTTTTGAACATATCTGGATGGAGTCTTCTCTTCTATTCTTGTCTGCTCCTCTGGTTCTTCTTGAGATTCTTCTTCTTCTTGAGGTTCTTCTTCTTCATCATTTCGCCTTTGAGAGTAACCTTCATCTTCTTCAATGTCTTCATGATGAACTTGCCTAGGAATATATCCCTTCTCATCAACCACTATATCAATACTGTCAACAATTCTGCCAAGTCTTTTATTGTAGCACTTGTATGCTTTGCTATGTGGAGAATAACCAAGAAGAATGCCCTCATCTGCTCTAGGTTCAAGTTTGCCAAGTTGCTCATCAGTATTCTTAATATAACATTTGCTCCCAAAGATTTTGAAATGCTTCACGGAAGGAGTTTTACCACTCCAAAGCTCATGAGGTGTTTGAGTGCTGTTTACTCGGACATTTGTTTTGTTAAGAATAATAACAGCAGCATGTGCAGCTTCACCCCAGAAGGTTGCAGGAGTACCTGATTCATCGAGCATAGCACGAGCCATTTGTTGGATAGTTCTGTTCATTCTTTCCACAACCCCATTTTGCTGAGGAGTTCTAGCTGTAGAGAATTCTCTTCTTATCCCATGTTCATCGCAGAAATCGAAAAATTCATTTGATGTGAACTCCCCACCTCTGTCAGATCTGAGGCACTTAATTTTGTGTCCTGATTCATTTTCAGCCAATGCTTTGAAGGATTTGAATTTTTCGAATGCTTCATCTTTGTGCTTCATAAGCCCTAACCAAACAAACCTTGAGAAATCATCAATGAATAATATCAGATATTCTTCTCCTCGAGGTGTCCTTTTCCTAAATGGACCACATACATCTGTATGGACTAGCTCAAGAGGCAAGCTAGCTGATCCTTCCTTCTCTGGAAAGTTAGTTCTGGTTTGCTTTCCAAACTGACAAGATTTGCATATGGTGTTGTCTGGAATTTTGATATCTGGAAGATCGCGAACTGCCTGATATTTGCATGCTTTCCTTATTTGTGAGAAGCTTAGATGTCCCAACCTTCGATGCCATAACCAGTGCTCTTCATCCTTGCTAAGATAGCATTGTTGTTGTCCTTCTTCAAATATGTACAGATTATTTGGAGTTCTTTTGCCTTTGAGAACTGTTTTACCTGTATCAAGATCACGAACAAGACATCCATTCGATCTGAAAATAACCTCGGTTTTTTGATCACACATCTGGCTGACACTTAGTAGATTATGCTTCAATCCATCAACATACAAAACATTTCCAGCCTTGACCTTTTCTTTCAAAGGAGCAATACCTTTTCCTTTTATAGTTGCAGGAGTATCATTTCCAAAAGAAACTTTCTTTCCCTTTTCTAAAGTAGAATAAGATTCAAGTTTTTCTTTATCACCTGTCATATGTTTCGAACATCCACTGTCAATGTACCATAGATTTTCCTGTCCTTCTGCATAAAAAGCTATCCCACATCTTTCTGTTTGAGGTTCCTTTATTCTCCATTTTTTGGTGCTCGTGGCTTGTTCCTTTTTCTCCTGAAACCTGCTCCTGCATTCAGAGTCTTTATGACCAAAATTATTGCAAATAGAACATTCAACTTCATTTTCAAGAACCGAAAAGTTGTTATAGGTCCTCTTTGTAATCCCTGTCATACTTCTTTGTTTTTGAGCTTCCCTAGTCATGATTGTTTTATATGCAACACATTGAGCTGCTTTGTGACCAAAGTTATGGCAAGAAAAGCATTGTCCATTGAAGAAGCTTCTGCGGTTATTGAATCTACCAGCCAACTGATTGTAATTTCTATTTTCATCTATTCTTGAGCCAAACTGAGAAGATTTTACCTGTGGTTGGTTGTAGCTTTTGTTCACCCTTAAGAAGGATTGTCCCTGATAGTTTCTGTTTGTAATTCGTCCCTGCTTTACCTGATTATCTTCATTGTTCTTCTGCTCATTTCTTCTTGCTGCATCAAGATAACTTTTTGAGGTGGATGCTTTAGAGGTTTCTCCATTATAGCCCAAACCTGTCTTGTTTAGAGGAGACCGCTGCACATTGATAATCTCATCCAAAGTTTCAGATCCTTTGACAAACTTAAGATTAATAGCTTTTGTTTTCTCAATTTCTTTTCTGAGACCAACAATTTCACCTTCTAGTTTTTCAAGATGTTTTTCCTTTTCATCAATTTGAAATTGCAAAGTATCAATGATCACACTCTTTTCTTCTATGCATCTCTTGAGTCTAGTAATTTCATTATAGAGATTATCCACATCTACAGCATCCTCATAATCATCATCTTCAAATGCCATTAACAGCTTATATTTATTACCTTGTTCATCTTCATCACTGTTTGATAAGCCATCACTATCTTCATGGGTGTAGTAGCTTTTCTTATTTGCACTTTGTTTCTTGTTCCATCTAGCAGGTTCTTTTCCTTTATCCTTATAAGGACATTTTGCAGCATAATGACCTACTCTTCCACAAGCAAAGCATTTGAAAGGTAGCTTACCTCTGAACCTTCCAGAACCCCTTTGAAGATTTCTGACAAAATTTGATTCTTCTTCCTCTTCTTCTGGAACATGGCTTGCTTCATAGTAATCTTCTTTTCCTGATGCCTTAAAAGCAGCTTCCCTTCTGTCAGATGGACCTCCCTTTCTCATTTCATAAGCAGTTAGAATTCCATGTAGCTGAGACATAGTGAGAACACGGAGATTTTCTTTTTCTTCTATTGCAGATACTTTAGATTCAAACTTGGGGGATAATGATCTTAGAATCTTTTGAACTACTATAGTCTCTTTTATTTCTTCACCCAAATTTTTCATGCAATTAACAATCTCATCTACCCGAAGAAAATAATTAGCCACACTTTCATCATTATACATCTTGAGAGTCTCATATTGAATCCTGAGAGTTTGAAGTTTAGCTTGCTTTACCTGTTCATCTCCTTCATAGCTAGTGATCATTTTGTCCCATATCTCTTTTGCTGATTTGAAGTGCATGACCTTCATGAATTCTGTTTGGGATATACTTCCTAATAGGGTACTGACTGCTTTTGCATTTGTTTCATACTGCTTTTTCTCAGCTGGATCTGTAGGAGTAGCTGAAGGAAAAGCATAGCCTGTTTCTACAATGTTCCAAACTTCTGTACCAAGAGATTGAAGATATGCAGTAACTCTTACCTTCCAATAATTGAAATTTGTCCCATCAAAAATCGGTGGCCTGATTGATGCTTCTTTCTCGTAGTTGCTCATGATGAATGATCTCCCTTCAAGCGATCAAGCTTCTCTGAAGGACCTGCTCTGATACCAATTGTTGGAAATAATACTGAGAGGGGGGGTGAATCAGTATTATCAGATCAATCAAACTTTTTCAATGCTCAGAAACATATACGCTACTTCAGTTAGGTGAACCAGCGTGTACACGCTACTGTGACTAAATAAAACAGCGTATAAGAAGAAAACTCATAATTTAGTTAGCTTATTCTTCAGTTAAGTTCATCAGGACATTATTCACCACATTAACAGTAAACAGGTGCAGTATAACAGAACAGATCAAAAGCCACACACATGAACACCAAGATGTAAGGTGGAAACCCAATGTGGGTGAAAACCACCTGCTGCAAGTTGTCTCTATCTTTCTTTAATATGAAACTTCAGTTTACAATCTTTTGTACTGGTGCAGCCTTATACCAGTACGCAGGCTACAACCTTCTCTCGTTCTCCAAACTTCCTTGGAAGGGAGCTCCAACCCCCTTTGCTCTTGTACTAGCCAAGATACTAGTACGTAGGTGCTGACCTACAATCTTCTTTCCTTCAGGTACCACCTTTCATACATTTTCAGACTGGATATTCCTGAAGCATAACATTACAATCTGTAGACCCCAATTCATTCAACTTTCACAACAGATCATTGAAGCATAAAACAACCAATACTAGTATTATCAAACTTTGAATCACTGAACCACTGAACCCTGTCAATCACCAGTTACCAGAACACAGAGCAGACTACAGAACTCTGCAATAACAGTCAGACCCCACTGTAAACCCAAAATCAAGCTTCAAAAGATATACGCTACTTCAATGAGCAAAACCCGCGTATACACGCGCTTTTACCGAAGCCAACCTGCGTACAGATCTAAAAATAAACTTTCTCAATTTGCAGCTGTACCAGACATCAGTTAGACCCAGAACATAACATTGCGACAATATGCAGATCTAGAAATACGCATAATCAACCATATCATGATAGTGCATTTCAAACCATTAGATCCCGATCTATCCTTAGATCTAGTCTTCCATCAACCGATGTGATCTCTCCTTGGCTTAGATCAAGCAACCCAGAACCTGCATATCAGATCTCTTTCTCTCTTAGATATTCAAGCCTTGTCGAAAGATGATGTTGCCTAATGATCTTCTTCTCCTTATATAGCCTTAGGCCTTGCTCAATACCAAGAACCAAAACCATAGTAACACAATACCATCAACTTCAAAACTAGGGATCGACACGCCCGTTGAGACACAATGGTCCGAAATCATAGGCACAACTTCCAAGGACTAACCACCATGGACCAAAGGTACTTTTCCACATACACGCGCTTTTTCTGAATCCAACTAGCGTGTACACGCGACTTGGGCTTAACGAACCTGCGTATATGAACTTCCTTGGCATGCTGTACTAAGATCTGTCTTCTGATTAAGTTGCCATCACCTGTACCAACCTCTGAGCACCTGTACCAACCTCTGAGTGAGTTGCCATCAAGGACAACACTTGAATCATAATGCCAACAAAAAAGAAAGACATGGGTATGGAAAAGATGATGTTTAGGGCGCCCCTCAATAGTGTTGATCTCAATCTTCTTGGATTGTAACCTACTTTCACACCAAAATTGACCCATTAGGCTAGAAATTTTAAAATGCATATCACCTTATGCTAGTGTAAAGACAACCTTTATTTCAATGTGATTATGTTGTTTTCATCGTAAATAAATGATTATATTATAAACCTAGTTTTTTTAGTTTTTTTTGTATAAAAGGAAATACTAAACCTTTATTCAAATAAAATAAAGAATTAGATATTGAAAATTTTCCTCCTCACACAATTTTTGAATGTTTATTTAGATTACATGAAGTTCCCTCTCATAACTCCTCAACGTGACTTGAATTTTGTTTGTGTCTCATTTGAATGATTTCAAAGTCTTTATAACTACTTAGCTATATATATTGCACTTTGGAATGAAATATATATACCATAAACTTAGACTTTGTTCACATAATAAACTCTTTAGGCTATAATATTATAACACTTTCTTGAGGATTAATTATCCTCTTTATTAATTTTTCACCATTGTTTCTTTCTCATATTTTATAGTTTGTAATATTTCTTCAAGAGAATAATCTCACCCAACCCTCACATAACTAAAGAATGAAAATTTTAAAATCAAAACCAACTTTTACTTAATTATCACCTTCTCAAATATTTTAAAATAAAAGTAAATTAATTATAATCACATAATTCATAATATTATTATACACATTATAAACTCAAATTTAAATAACTATTTACAACACTCCAACTTAATATTTTTTAATAACTTTTAAAAACATCATAAAAACTAACCTTTAAAGCTTCACAATAATTATTAAAAAAAATCAATCAATATCACTTCAACATCATATTACATTAAAAAAGATAAATCATCTAGCACCATCTTAATTAATTGTATGAAGAAACTAAATTTAAATGAGGTATTGCCCGCTTTTACTTATTATTTCCTTTCTAGCATGAAATTGAACATAATCTACATTTAATAAAAATTGTGTCTCTTAAAAACCACAAGCGTTTGTCTTTAAAGCACATAATTGCATTGCAAAATAACCAGTTTAGATTCATTTTAATTTTGGATCTACCAAGCATCTAGAGGGATCAAATCTCTTTTCACTTGAAAAAAATTTGTATCTCAAGAGATTTGATCTCTCTCAACACTTCGTAGATTTCAAAATTAAAATGAATCTAGGTTAGTTTAATTATAATGATAAATAATTATAGTTATTTTATTTTATTTTGACCTACCTAAAATGTTAAGTGAAATTAGATTATTATATTTTTACTATATTAAAATTAAAATCTCAATAAATTTGATCCCTCTCCACACTTAATATATAATTGTAAATAATTATTAATTATTTTATTTATTTTGACATATTTAATATTTTAAATAACCTTAAATTACATCTCTACCTTACTAAATTAATAAAATACTAAATTCATAAAGAAAGACTCCAGACACAATACTGTGGTATCAAGAGTGCCTCTGGTGGTATAAGCTTACTAGACTCATAGAGTGTGCCTCTCGATACAATAATGTTATATCTAGCTTATCATGTGATATGAGAGGTATAAACGAGTCCAAAAGTCCCTAGTGCTCTATCTGGGGACCTCATTAGCGATATCCACCCGGTGTCTAGCATCATCAGGTCTATAAAGCGCCACGGCGCAACAATTTTCATGCCAAGGTAGAAATGGTTGACCTTTTCTTTATTACCCTGTTCGCACAACTCCCTTGTTTCTCGACATTCTCAGTTTCTTGTTTGTGTACATGTGATGGAAGCGTTGTTTCATGCTCATCTGAATTTAAGATATAGCAAATTTTCTGCTGACAACCAACACATTGGCGCTCCCCTGATTCGATCTCCATTTGCGTCATCAAACCAAAAATTTGGTACGATTTGGAAGGTTCGCATGGCTGCCCAATCAGGTGTCGACGTAAAGCACGAGGAACCCGCCATTAAACCAGTGCGTATATTCTTCAAAGCTCTTTGATTCTGTACACACACATTCTATTCTAACTTATACGAATCCCATGGATTCCAAAACGATTCAGAAAATGCAGTGCAGCTCAATTTCATAATTAATGATTCGATGTCCAATAAACAATGAGTCAACTTGGGCTGGTCAGAGATTGTGTTTGGATGTCAATCCCGACTATAGAATTGTGTTTGCAAGCTGAGATTGGAGCTTTGAAATGAATAATAACAAGCAAAATGCAATGAAAACTAAAGACCGGCCTTAAAAGGAAAACAGGATCTTGATTTTACCTTGGCAAAATGGCTTAAACATAACTCTGTGCTTATCAGATATACATGTTCCGTAACTAGATGCCTTGACTATAGAATTATGTTTGCAACCTAAGCTTGATGAAATTGGGGCTGTGAAATGAATAATAACCAGCAAATCTAGTTTGCGAGTTATCTAGGAAAAACGACCCATCAATGTTAGGAAAACAAGGTATCCAGATTCTCACCGTTGCTTGGAAATGCTGCGTCAGCAGCTCGAAAGACCAGGGTCACAGAACTTGACGCAGGGTTACATCGAGTAGTAGTACGTAATTTTGAGGGAAAACTTTTCGGTGTATTGTCCGTTGTTGTGCTGTTCTTTGTCTAGTGAGCCATGTTAATTTTTTTTGCAAAATCCTTATATTCATGGAGAAATTATAAAAGAGGAAGAAGAAAGAAAGCTAAAGGCATGTTAATGATGATGGACGATGGACACATACATAGAAGAAGAAATTATTTTAATATCCATGAGGTTAAAGATAGCTTATGGGACAGATTGCTTCTCCATCTGATTCTTGTATTCAGCCCTTTCCTATGAAGCCTCACAATAAACGCTCCCAGCTTCTCAACAAACCCCTAGCTGAATAGATTATCCCAAGAGCTAGTTGCCAGAATATCTGCATAACTTTCCCTGATGTCTTTGAAGGCATCACATTCAAAAATGAAATGCTTTTCTGTTTCCACTTTTTCGGAAGAGCAAAAAATACATACTCTTTCCTCCCACACTTCTTTTGGCCTTTTCGAGCGCCTTGTTTCACAACGAAGTTGATGTGAATTAGTCCTTAACTATGCAATAAGAATTTTAACTCTCCAAGAAATATTGGCCCCTATGTACGCTTTTTGTTGATGATTATGAGTAAGTTTAAACTCTTCAATATAGTACTTTTTTGTAATATTCCTAGGGAAAATTTACAGTAAATATGCAAAGCAAACATAGACAAAAAGCCATAAAACAGTAAGCACACAATTAGACCAAGAAATTGCACCAAAAGCTGCATTGCTGAGCCATTTTATTGATAAACAAGGGTGTACAATATGGTGTTGGAAAGAGTGCACCTGGGCTTGCTCAAGGCAAGCTAGCAAAGCCCCAAATGAAAGATAAGTCACCCCTCTCCAATCTGCTACTGTGCTGCTCTAGCTCTGCGCTGAAGATGCCCAGAAATACGCTGCTGGCTGAATAGAACTGCTGCTAGGGCCCTCTCCGGTGCTCAGAAAATTCTGGGAAATTAATCTCGGCCTCTCCACCAAATACCCAGAATAACCCACGAAGGATTTGGCCAATGGTTGACCTAAATTCGGCCCTATTTTCCCTCAATGGCTCAACTGCTGGGTGATTCGACCCACCTGTAAATCCTGCTGCAAATGGCCTCCAAAATAGCTGCAATCCTCACCAAAATACTTCCCCGACCTTCTCCCCAAGTTTCAGCCTCAACCACACCTCACTCCTCAACCTCCCGGAGTGCCTCCACCATGAACTGCGTAATCCCTGTGCTGCTGTAGTTGAACCTCTCACTGAAATCAGACTCCCTGCGGCTGGTACAAACTGATAAGGGTAGAACTCCCTCCTTGGGCTGGCACTCGAAGTCCACCGAAGCAAGGGTTGAGATCTCCGCTCGGAGACACTCATGTGCTAAACAACACTTGCAGACTTGGCTTCAGCTCAAGCGTGCTATTGTCAAAAGACAGTTTTGCAAATGATGAATGAATGACGAATTGAGTGTCTCTTCCTCTTTTTGTCAAGGAGCCTCCAAAATGCCCATGTGGGCCCAACTCGAATTCCCCACACCAAATCCGCTCCAATGAGAGCGTATTCCTCATGTGGGCCGTAATTCCCATGAGGTGGCCCCCATGCTCCACTAAGGCCGCAATATTTCCTCCAACTCTAATGTTTGGGTGTGCTCTAAGCCAAAAATCATGTGTGGGACCTCTAAACCCACATTTCCTAAGTGCAACCGTGCATTATAGCAAAAATGGTCAAAATTGATATTTCACTTAGCAAAATGCTAAGTGGGAATATCACAGTCCTCCCCGCCAAAACGTTGCTTGTCCTCAAGCAACTGCAACGAAGGATGTTGAAGTATCTTCTCCCCCTCCCAGGTGGCATCCTCATCTGGCAGATTCCTCCATTTGATAAAAACTCCTTGATGACCCAGTTTCTCAAGTGCCTCTCCCGGGTATCCAAAATGGCTTCTACCTCCAGCACTAAATGCCCCTCATCGTCCATAGGGGGTAGTTTTGTAGCTACTGTCACCTGTTGCCCCAATGCCTTTTTCAAGCAAGACACATGAAAGATGTTGTGCACCCGACTCCCCGAGGGTAGCTCCAGCTCATATGCTACCTCCCCAACCTTCCGAGTGACACGATACGGTCCATAGAAGCGGGGTTTGAGCTTCTCGACCCCCTTCTGCTTGAGCGATGACTGTCGGTATGGTTGAAGCCTCAAGAAGACCAAGTCCCCTACTTCGAATTACCTCTCAACTCTGCCCCTGTCTGCATAAAGCTTCTGCTCGTTTTGGGCCATCTGCGTGTTGTCTTTGAGAGGCCGAAAAATGTCTTGGCTCTTGCTGTTTCCAAACATAACATCAGTAAAAGACAATGCATTGTAACCATACAAAGCTCGGAATTTCGACTTACCTATGGACATGTGGTATGTGGTGTTGTAGCAGTATTCACCCAAGTGCAGCCACCATATCCATGCTCGCTGTTGACCTGTCACATAGTTACGCAAGTAGCCCTCTAGCCACTTGTTAACTATCTCCGTCTGCTCATTCGTCTGAGGGTGATAACTAGTACTCAGAGTGAGCTCAGTGCCCACCAACCGAAATAGCTCCTGCCAAAATCCACCCATGAACTGGTTATCCCAGTCACTAACAATGGTCTTTGGGAGACCATGTAGCCGAAACACCTCCCTGAAGAACAATTTGACCACCTGTGAGGCCGAGTACCGGGCTGAGATGGCGAAGAAATGGGCAAACTTCGTCAGGCGATCCACCACCATGTAAATGCAGTCCTTGCCTTGTACTGTGGGCAGCCCGGTAATGAAGTCCATCGATATGCTCTCCCATTTCCCCTCAGGGATTGGAAGCAGCTGCAATAGGCCTACAGGGTGTGACTGCTCACCCTTGTTCCGCTGGCATGTGTCACACTCCCTGATATGCCTCAGAACATCATCCTTGAGGCCCCTCCATGCAAAACACTCTCTAATGGCCTTGTATGTCTTCGTGAACCCTTGGTGCCCTGCTAGTGGTGAGTCATGGGCGACTTGTAAAATCTTCTCCCTCAGTTGGGAGCTGGGTACCAAATAAATCCGGTCTCAGAAGTAGATCACCTCGTTCATCACCCTATACCAGTCATCTGCCACCATCCCATCAAGGACCTCACACGCGAACCGATCCTTGGAGTATTCCACTAGTAGCTGTGCCCTCCAATCCGGGGCAATACTCATCAAAGAGAGAGCGACTGGCCTCCTGGACAACGCATCAACCACCACGTTGTGTTTCCCCTTGACATACTCAATGTCAAAGTCATATGCTTGGAGCTTGCTCACCCACTTTTGCTGCCTCTCCTGCAATTGTTTCTGCTCCAAGAAAAACCTGAGGCTGTTGTGGTCTGTCTTGACTTTGAACCTGTTCCCCACCAAATACTGTCTAAACTTAGCTAGTGCATGCATGATGGCCAACATCTCCTTGTCATATATGGAGTACAGTAGCTCATGGGGCAGTAGCTTTCGACTCTCGAAAGCTATGGGGTGCCCTCCTTGCATCAACACGGCCCCCACACCCACTCCAGATGCATTGCACTCCAGCACAAAGGGCTGGGTGAAGTCAGGGAGTGCCAATACTGGACAACTACTCATGACCTGTTTGAGGCACTCAAAAGCCTCTTGCGTTGTAGTGGTCCACTCAAATGCCCCTTTCTTCGTCAAGTTAGTGAGGGGTGCTGCTAGCTAGGAGAAGCCCTTCACAAACTTCTTGTAATAAGTGTAGATGCCCACGAATCCCCTTAGCTCTGTCACATTCCGGGGCTCTGGCCAATCTCGGATAGCTCAAATCTTCTCCTCATGGACTCTCACACCATCCACCCCAATGATATGCCCTAGATAGAGCATCTCGGTCAACCCAAACTCACACTTGGACAGTTTAGCATAAAACTGTTGCTCCTCCAGAATATGCAACACTGTCTCAATGTGCTGCAAGTGCTCCTCCCAGGTCCGGCTATAGATCAGTATGTCATCGAAGAACACTAGCACGAACTTCCTCAACTGCCCACGAAATACGTGGTTCATGCATACCTAGAAAGTAGTTGGTGCGTTGGTCAGCTCGAAGGGCATAATCGAGAACTCGGAGTGTCCATAATGGCACCGGAACGCTGTCTTTGGGATATCCTGGTCCCTCACCCGGATCTGATGGTACCTCGACGACAAATCAATCTTCGAAAAGAACTTAGCTCCTCTCAACTCATCCATCAGCTCATCTATACGTGGGATGGGGTAGCAGTTCTTCAGTGTCTTTTTGTTGAGGGCCCGGTAATCTATGCACATGCGCAAGGACCCATCCTTCTTCTTCACCAGAACAACCGATGAAGCAAAAGGGCTGGAGCTGGGCCTAATGTGCCCAAGTGCCAACAACTCGTGGATAGCCCTCTCTATCTCATCTCGATATGCCTTGGGATGTCGGTAAGGAGTGGTGATCACGACTTGTACTCCTGGCTCCAGCTCAATAGTATGCTCAAACCCCCGATCAAGTGGTTGACCCGGTGGTATGTCTCCAAACACTACTGGGTACCTGTCCAAAATGGCCTGTATCTCTGGATGTGGTGGCTTGGGCTTGCCCCCAGCCTCTGAGATCCTCAACTCCACAACCCACTCAATGTCCCCATGTCTCAAATCAGCCTCCATCCTGTGGGCCGAAACAGTTTGTGGTGGGTAGGAGTGCATTCCCTGTAGCAACACTAGCTTGCCATTTGGCCCTACAAACTCCATCTCCAACTTCCTCCAATCGGTCGTGACTCTGCCAAGTGAATAGAGCCACTGGACCCCCAACACCACGTTGGTGTCCGGTACGTCCACCACAAAGAAGTGATCTGTCATGGAGTAGTTCCCCATGGTCACTGTCAAGGCTGGCACGTAGCGTGTGCACTGCATGGTCCTATCCCCAGGCACAAGAACTGAGAATCCCTCAAACTCCTCAGTTGTGATGCCCCTCCTCTGAACCAACTGGGCATCAATGAAATTGTGGGTAGCCCCACTGTCCACCAGAACTGATACACGTTGCCCCTGAATAGTGCCTCTGATCCTTAGGGTCAAAAACTTGGGTACCCCGCACAGTGATGCAAGGACCCCTTTGGAAGGTGCAAAGGAAACTCCTCCTGGTGGTGGTGGCCCTCCCGCCCGAGGTGTTGCACTGTCATCTCCACCCATCTCAAAATATGTCTCATCCTCTGCATCACTGTCAGAGAAGACCTCAATATAATGGGCCTTGCTCGCTGCACATCTGTGGCATGGTGCCCACGACTCCTGACAGGTGAAACACAATTTCCTCCTCTAGAGGTCTCTCCCAGTCTCCTCGTCCAGCTGTCCACACCCTTGATTGGCCCTCGATGGTGGAGCTCTGGTGTCTCTTCCCCTCTACTGGAAACCCTATCTGGGGGGTACTAGTGCTCGAGCCCTAGGTAGGGCATCCTTAGGTCTCGCGCTCTCCCTACTGCGTCCTGTAACATAGTTCTCCCTACTAACCCTTGTAATAGTTCTGCTAGCCCCTCCATAAACATGTAGATCCTCCTAGTCTTCAACAAATTCGGCACCATCACAGGCAACCTTAAAAACTTTGAAATATATGCCTCAACACTCCTGGTTTGCTTGAGCCTTGTCAGCTCCCCAAATTACTCCTCAGGATCTTTCCTCTCAAACCGCTCCAACACCCTCCTGGTGAAATCATCATAAGCAGTCACTCTTGCATGTCCCAACGTGGTCAACCCATGGAACCACCAGTCATGAGCTTCCCCCTCCAGATGCAATGTGGCAATCTTGATTGCCTCTCCCTCTGTCATTTGATTTAGCTGGAAATAGACATCCAATTTTCGACCCACACTTTGGCTGAGCTCTTGGAAGAGCCATCGAAAGTTGGGAGAAACAACCTCCCCATAGTGTGCTGCAAGTCTGTCCCCTGCGTGTAGCCTCCTCCACTCTGTCCCTTGGGCCTATTGTTGCCCTTCAACTGGCAGAAATCCCTGAAAGTGATGGCTTTCCCAAAATTAGGTCCATAGGATTGATACTCGAAGAAATAGTCCCCATAAGGCATATCCTCCTGCTCTGGTTGCCCACCAGCTCCAGATGTTAGGAACGTGGGAATGGTAGACCTAGGGGGTGTGTTTGGAATAAGAGGCATGTTGGGATTAAGGGATGCATGTTGTTGCGAAGTGCCAGATCCTTCCCCCAATTGGAAATCCCCTTGGACTCCCTTACCCTTCTTGCCGTTGCTATTCCTCTGGCCCATTTCTTCAATGTTTCTGGACAAGTCCTGCACTGCCTTCAACAAAAAATGAGCAAAATCCTCATCCTTGCTCCTTTTGTCTCCCTCATTGCCCCCCATTTTTGTTTCTACAGCCTCTGGTTTGGTTATTTCAAGATCAGGGGAAATCTGCAACTGCCTTTCTCTGCTCCTATACATTTGCCTTTGGTATGTGACATTATGCCTATCCTCCGGTGTCATAGATTGCACTGCTGGAACAGGTTGTGCCAATTCTATGAGTTCTGATACCATTGTAATATTCCTAGGGAAAATTTACAATAAATATGCAAAGCAAACATAGACAAAAAGCCATAAAACGGTAACCACACAATTAGACCAAGAAATTGCACCAATAGTTGTGCTGCTAAGCCATTTTATTGATAAACGAGGGTGTACAATATGGCGCTGGAAAGAGTGCACCTAGGCTTGCTCAAGGCAAGCTAGCAAAGCCCCAAATGAAAGATAAGTCACCCCTCTCCAATCTGTTGCTGTGCTGCTCTAGCTCTACGTTGAAGATGCCAAGAAATACGATGCTGCCTGAATAGAACTGCTGCTAGGGCCCTCTTCGGTGCTCATAAAATTCTGGGAAAATAATCCTGGTCTCTCTACCAAATACCCAGAATAACCCACGAAGGATTTGGCCAATGGTTGACCTCGGGAATTCGACCCTATTTTCCCTCAATGGCTCAACTGCCAGTGTGATCAATATTATTGTACAAGCTCCAAAATTTTGTCTCCTACAAAGTAGGGGACCTGCGAAAAATAGTAACTCTCTCCAATCCATGTAAAAATGTGTCTGAATCATAACCATATTCATCCTGCAACCAATCTCCTTGGGAGTTTCCCCTAGCTTGTATCTACATCTGGCTCTGAACCACCAACATGATGAAATGTGTTGGTCTTTGTTACCCCTCCATTTAGCAGGGGTACACATAATGAAATTTTGCATTGTTACCCCATATTTTGATAAGTAGGGCAGGTTTTGGGCATAAGGTAGCCCTCCTTGATTGGCTGGATATATCTTTATTCGTGGTCACTTTCGCATTATTTGAGGCAATTCATGTTTTTTGAGGCATAGGTCACACCACGAGGCAGATTTGGGGTTGTTTGTGGACATTTGGATGCCTCCTATGCATGCCATGTGGCACTTTCTTGAACACTGCCCTATGTGTCACATTGTGGGCTGATTTGTACACGATTAGGTGGCTGATTTGCACATGTAGCAGCATTTTGAGGTAATTGGATGACATGGACAGCTTACTTGGATGATTTGATATGTGTCACTTGCTTGGCGCACATGGGTGTTGTGGACAGGGCTTAAATGAAGTACCTTGAAGTATTAATGAGCTGGAGTAATGACTAGTTTCGCGTTACTTGGCTGTTGAAGGGTTTCCTGACCATATTTATGACTTAAATAATCATTTGCATGCATTAGGGAGGTGCCTTGACCCAAGGTATGACCTCGGTCCTTCATTTCGAGCCTTAATTGAAGACACTTGACCATTATTACACCTTAATTGTGGAGATGTTATAATAATTTAGCCCTTGAGTAGAGATTCCCCGAAGTTATTACAATAAAAGAGGAGAACGTTGGAATCTTTTGGGATAAGGAAGATGTCAGACCATGGCTGGATGACTTTCACATGATCTAAGGGTGGATTTGGACCATATCTTGCCTCAAAACTCTTCCAATATATTTTAAGGTGTTACCCACCATCAGTGGGTGACCCCATAGGAGAATTTTTCTCCTAGATTTGTCTTCAACCTGTTACCACTCAAACTAGCAGGGGACCTAAAGGGGATCCCTAAAGGGCAAATGTTAGGCCAAGGGCAACAAATGGAGACTTAGCCCACTGTCACCTCTGTTATGGCTCCCTTCTATTTACAGACTTTCACCGATGGGAGGAGACCCGATATGTATGGAGTCACTAATGAACGATAAGTCAATGGATATGAGTGACCCAAACAGACCCTTTCCTAGAAAAGTTTGAAAGATTGAGCTTGCTTTCTCACTAAGCAAGGTATTATGTATTCTAGGGAAAGGAGGAGAGGATTTTGAGGGTTAGGTTTATGGGAATAGGCCCGTGAAATAGTTCCTCAATCCCTAAAATCCTTGTTAGAATTGGTATCCCGAATGGTTCTTGAAGAATGATCTTTTAAAGGAACGGGACCACACGGGGCCAAGTGGACCCGGTCTAGGGTATGAGGAAAGTATGAAGCAACCAATGATATTCTTACCTTAGACAAGGTGGAGAAAGGATCAAGGAAATAATTTCACTTGACGATGTTGTCTTGACCATATGAGGCACTAGCCTTGGGAATGGCAGGGCAAGTTTTGATCCCGGAGCTAGGGCTTGACTTTTCTCCCAACTGCACCGTCAATATGAGTTCAAAATTGGAGGAGAGCTAGAGGAAAGGCCAATGCAGGAGACCCTAGGAGATCGATTTTTTTTATGGCTAGCTTGTCGGGAAATTGATGCCCTAGGTACCCCAATGTGGCTAGTTTCGGAAGAATGTGAGAAAATATGGATTTTAGTGACCACCCTTGGTAGATCAATGCCTTAATCTTTGGGAGAATGGAGTCTATGTTGACTAAGAGTAGGATTTCTTGGTTCCCAGTCAAGGAGATCTTAAGATCACTTCGTTTTCCTTCTAGGTCAAGAGGAAGCAACCTCGCAGCTTGTATACTTCGATGTGCAAGAGGAATGGCTTGTCAAGGTCAAATTTTACCCCTAGGAGATTTCACTCACATTACATGGCCCAAACATTGAAGGAATGCTATAATAGAGACAGACTCCCCAATATTAAGCAGTAAATGCATGCAACAATTAGCCCTAGAAGAACGAAAATCTCAGTCCAACATATATGACAAAAATAAACAAGAGTAACATCAAAAGTATGTACTTACATGTAATAGAGTATATCCATCCATTCACAATTGACAATAAAGAAGCTCCAAGAGAAGATAGACCAATATCCACACATCAAAACTCATCCATAAAGCTCCAATTCATCCTTAGAAAAAGTGAGAAAATATCAAGAGAGATAAGAGATCCAAATCAAAGCAATGATGAGAAATGAACTCATCTCACTTGTATTTATACAGAAATTAGGAGTTCGAATTAGCCTCCTTGGCCTACATAAGCCCCAAAAATAAAATAATGTTCTAATAATACAACTTTTGGTGACAAGCCCACCAAATTAGCTCATAAATGAAAAAGTAAGCCTCTTAAGAGGTCAAATAATAATCTATGCATGTCGTAGGGCCCTCTAAGAGGCCTAATGAAGTCCATGGGTGCCACAATGAAGAATAGGACCCTCAAAAGCAGTGGACAAGGGGTTGGCCCCTTGTAATAACCTGTGGTGCTCCAAATGACATGTGGGGGCACACAAGTGTCCTCATGGGTCTCCAAACAAATTGAAGATGCCTGTAGATCGCTTGCAAGAGATATGATTATGGTGTAGGTGATGCCACAACATCGTGCAAGTCCTGGATCATCTGCCAAGTATGGTGTAGATCTGGGCCAGCTAGGCATGATGGATCAGGTGCATCCTCCTCGTCCAATAAGTGAACCACGAGCAATCTTTGAATGGCTGTGGGGATCCATGAAGTGCAATCTGCTGTTGTGGAGGCCCATGGCTCTCAATGCTCACCCTACATGTGCCAATGTAGCCCTCTGGAGGATTAGGACCTCGTATAGGGAGACCAAACCCCAAATGGAAACCATCTGCAATCCTGCATAAGATCCAATGCGTCCCCTAGCCTTCCAATACAACAAGTCATTAGAGAAATCAAGTAAATGAGCTTACCTAATCATGGACCACAGGTGGGGACTTCATAATGGCCTGCCCTTCCATAATGGGCTTCGGGATGTGCCAATGTCTCCTAAACTCCAAATGGGGTTAACCAAGCACCCTATTAGGTTGTTTCTACTTCTACAGGGGACAATATTCAGGTTATATCCTTCAAAAAGTGGTGGCATGTGACAGATATGGTGAATGAAGTAGGGGATGAGAAGGGGCAGCCCTGGGTCACATGTTGGGGTACAAGGGTAGCTAATAAGAGGGAAGCCCACACTTGGGTTTATAATGTGTAGGAGGGAGCAATCGTGGTACATGAGGTGCCCCGGCCTTGATTTTTCCACCCTTCTTTATATGCCTGTTTCTTTTTATGATTTTCTTTGATTAACTGCTCGGGGTTCAAGGGGTTAGAGCATGATTTATAAGATATAGCAGTGAATTCCCCCTTTGAAGGTGGGACAGTTCATCTCCCACCAGGGGTTGGGACAATCATGGGTTCATATATGATGAAGAAGGCTCATGGAACCTCCAACCCCCGATCAAGTGGTTGACCCGGTGGTATGTCTCCAAACACTTCTGGGTACCTGTCCAAAATGGCCTGTATCTCTGGATGTGGTGGCTTGGGCTTGCCCCCAGCCTCTGAGATTCTCAACTCGACAACCCACTCAATGTCCCCATGTCTCAAATCAGCGTCCATCCTATGGGCCGAAATAGCTTGTGGTGGGTAGGAGTGCATTCTCTGTAGAAACACTCGCTTGCCATTTGGCCCTACAAACTCCATCTCCAACTTCCTCCAATCGGTCGTGACTCTACCAAGTGAATAGAGCCATTGGATCCCCAACACCACGTTGGTGTCCGGTACGTCCACCACAAAGAAGTGATCTGTCATGGAGTAGTTTCCCATGGTCACTGTCAAGGCTGGCACGTAGCGTGTGCATTGCATGGTCCTATCCCTGGGCACAAGAATTGAGAATCCCTCAAACTCCTCAGTTGTGATGCCCCTCCTCTGAACCAACTGGGCATTAATGAAACTGTGGGTAGCCCTACTGGCAACTAGAACTGATACACGTTGCCCCTGAATAGTGCCTCTGATCTTCAGGGTCAAAAACTTGGGTACCCTGCGCAGTGATGCAAGGACCCCTCTGGAAGGTGCAAAGGAAACCCCCCTGGTGGTGGTGGTGGCCCTCCCACTTGAGGTGTTGCACTGTCATCTCCACCCATCTCAAAATATGTCTCATCCTCTGCATCACTGTCAGAGAAGACCTCAATATAATGGGCCTTGCTCGCTGCACATCTGTGGCATGGTGCCCACGACTCCTGACAGGTAAAACACAATTTCCTCCTCTAGAGGTCTCTCCCAGTCTCCTCGTCCAGCTGTCCCCGCCCTTGATTGGCCGTCGATGGTGGAGCTCTGGTGTCTCTTCCCCTCTACTGGAAACTCTATCTGGGGGGTACTAGTGCTCGAGCCCTAGGTAGGGCATCCTTAGGTCTCGCGCTCTCCCTGTAACATAGTTCTCCCTACAAACCCTTGTAATAGTTCTGTTAGCCCCTCCATAAACATGTAGATCCTCCTAGTCTCCAACAAATTCGGCACCATCATAGGCAACCTCAAAAACTCTGAAATATATGCCTCAACACTCCTGGTTTGCTATAGCCTTGTCAGCTCCCCAAAGTACTCCTCAGGATTTTTCCTCTCAAACCGCTCCAACACCCTCCTGGTGAAATCATCATAAGCAGTCACTCCTTGTTAAATTTGGACAACTAGGTCCAAACTCCATGTTCTGATGCTCAGATTAAGAGGCTAATATTTTTGTTGGATTCCTCTTTCTGAGAGGTGTAAAATCCATATAAAAATAGTCTTAATCCGATGAGCAGAACTTATATTTTGAATTTATTATTCTTAATAAATTATATGTGCAAAGGTCAGCCAGTTTTGTAATGTAGGCTCACATGCCCAACAGATGTGTCACACACCCTCATTGATGGATATATATATACAGGAAAAGTTGGAGAGAATTTGATCACAACACAACTCACATCTTCCTCTCTCATCCTAAAAAGTACGAGCTACCTGGAGGACGAATTTCAGCCACACGTGGGAAGGACGAAGAGGATTTTTCTGCTGCTAGGGTTTCTGTTGCTAGGGTTTCGCAGAAGTTTGACCAGCGTTGACTTTGGTCAACGCTTGGTCCAAACAAGCTGAAAACTTGTGGGAGGTTCGATTTTTGAAGGCCATACTACCTGGCACAAAAATCGAGGTCAAAGGGTTGACCGTTTTGCTGCTGCGTTGACTTTTAGCTTGCTGCCCCTGCGTTGACTTTTAGCTTGCTGCCCCTGCGTTGACTTTTCAGGACAGCGTTGACTTTTGTAGAACTGACTTGGGTTGACTCATCTACTGGTTGGAGGGTTGTTGTGACACATGCTGGGCTGGCTGACCAAAGGAGACTTTGCTGGTTGAAGCATCCTGTTGACCGCCGAAACAAACACATACATTTTTTTCTTGTTTCTGATTTGTCTTCTGTAAGATCTGCTTATATGTTCTATCTGCATTTTGCTTATCTACTTGTATGATTGCTATGAGAAAAGTGAAATTGCTCTTAGCATAGAACATCTACAAAACTTTACATGGTATCAGAGCTGAGGTGAAGACAAACTCTATCTATAGCAATCATCATCGAAGGAAATGGATTCCTCTAAGCTTGAATTCAGGGAGAATGACAAGCTGACTGGAAGTGATGACTTCCATGCCTGGAAGATGTTATTAGATCTCAAATTAGAAGATCATGATCTCCTAGATCATGTGACAGGGAAGATTCAAGAACCTCCATCAAATGCCTCTGCTGCTGTTAAACACAAGTATAAGAAGGGAGAAATCAGAGCAAAACTGCTGATCAGGGAATCCATAAATAAGAGTCTGGTTGCCTACATATCTGAACTAGGCACATCCAAGGAGATGTATGACAAACTGATACTTATGTTCCGAGTAAACAATGTGAACCAAGTGCTATTCCTCAAGAACAAGTTGAAGAATATGAAGAAGGGCCGAGACGAGTCTATTCAAACTTTCTTTATGAAGTTGATCGAAACCAGGAACAATCTGCTAGCTATTGGGGAGACAATAGCTGATCGTGAGATGGTTCTCACCGCACTTGGAGGACTTCCATATGAATGGCAAGTATTCACAACTACCATTCTCAACAATAATACCATCCCTAACTTTGATGAGCTTCTGTCTAGATGTATGCAAGAAGAAACAAGGATGAAGGAATTTGATAATGAAAGAAATGCTGCCTATGTTGCTCATTCCCGAAAGAAGAACTCTGGTGGTTCCAAGGACAAAGGAAGGACTAAGACTCAAAAGAAGAAGGGTAAATGTTTCACCTGCCATAGGACTGGACACTATGCTAGAGAATGCCCCTTCCAGAAGAATTCTCCCGATAGTGACGACAACAACAACAACCGAAGGAATGGGAATCAAAGAAATGACAAATCCAAAGGAAAGAGGAAGGCTCACTTTGAAGGAAACCATCCACCTTCTAAAAGGACCAGAAATACCAGGTATGAGGAGTCTAATGTTGTTGATAAAAGAAATGAGTATATTCTAATATCTGCTCTCTCAGCTGCATCTCCGCCCGACACTATGGATGTCTGGCTAATCGATAGTGGTGCCTCAAGACACATCACCGGATTCAAGGAAGCACTTTCTGACATGGTTGAAAGGGATACTAATCTAGAAATTATCCTTGGGGATAATGCCACTTATCCTGTGAAAGGGACCGGGACTGTGACCCTCCACTTGTCTCAAGGACAAGTCCTCCATCTACAAGATGTACTCTATGTACCCAAATTGAAGAAGAACCTTGTGTCTGTATTTGCCATGGAAGACAAAGGATTCAATGTAACTTTCTCTGATGGAAAGGTACTCATGTGGAAGAAGAGCTTCAAGGAAGCTATCTCAATTGGTTTTAGAGTTGGTACACTCTACCAGGTTGGAGGGAGTCCGTTGGGAGCTATGACTTGTGATACTATCCGTCAAACCGAACTATGGCACCGAAGATTTGGACACCTTCATTACAAGGCTCTTCCCGAAGCAAGGAAGGTGGTGACAGGGATGCCTGATTTTGGAAATAATCATAAAGGTGTATGTAAGGGCTGTGCTGAAGGAAAACATACAAGGGGGCCTTTCCCCTCAAGTGTCACAAAGACATCTGAGATATTGCAACTGGTCCATTCTGATCTTTCCGGTATGTTGCCTGTAACATCCCTGGGGGGATGTTCTTACTATATGACATTTACTGATGACTTCTCTCGCAAAACCTGGATATACTTCTTGAAGAAGAAGGATGAGGCTTTCATGTGGTTCCGTACCTTCAAAGCCTTGGTGGAAAATATGACCGGAAAGAAGATCAAGATTTTGAGGACTGACAATGGCACTGAATATGAGTCAAATGAGTTCAAAGACTTTTGCAGAGAAGCTGGCATTAAGAGGGAGACTACCACTGCATATACTCCTGAGCAGAATGGTGTTGCTGAACGCAAGAATAGGACTATTGTGGAAGCTGCTCGTGCCATGCTATGTGACCAGGGTCTTCCAAAGTTTCTGTGGGGAGAAGCTGCAAATACTGCTGTGTACATTCAAAACCGATGCCCTCATTCCGCTTTGGACTCCAAAACTCCCGAAGAGGTTTTCTCTGGTAAGAAACCTGATGTCTCACATTTTAGAATTTTTGGATGTCCTGTCTATTTTCATGTGCCGAAAGAAAAGAGAAGTAAGCTGGATGCTACTGGGAAGAAAGGAATGTTTGTGGGCTACAGTGAGACTTCTAAGGCATATAGAGTCTATGTACCTGGTCAAAGGGAAGTAGAGATAAGCCATGATGTCACTTTTGACGAAGATGCTTCCCTGAAGAAAGTAGTAGATCTTCCTAGATCTGAAGAAAACCATGAAGAAAGACCTGGAAATCTGGAAGAACCCCAGGATGAGACTATGCCTGATGTTGAAGGGCCAATGGACCCTATTGATCCTTCCCCTTCTCTAGGAAAGAGGCCATCATGGCTCAGGGACACCCTCGAAGATGCTGAGGGTCATGCTGCCCCAAGGGGAACATTCCGAGAAAGCAAGAAGCCGTGTAGATACCAAGGGTATCTAGCTGCCATGAGTACTATTATACAATCTGAACCTGGATCTTTTGAAGAAGCCATCAAGCATCAAGTCTGGAAGGATGCTATGCATGAAGAATATGAGGCTATTATGAAGAATGATGTCTGGGATGTGGTCCCGAGACCGAAGGACAAATCTGTTGTCACCGCTAAATGGCTCTACAAGATTAAACATGGATCTGATGGGAGTGCTGAAAAGTTTAAGGCAAGATTTGTTGCCCGTGGCTTCTCTCAAAAGGAAGGAATTGACTATGACGATATATTTGCACCTGTGGCTCGATATACCACCATCCGATCCATCATAGCCCTTGCTGCTACGCAAGGATGGAGTCTTCATCAGATGGATGTCAAGACCGCTTTTCTGCATGGTGCAATAAAGGAAGAGGTGTATGTAGAACAACCTCTGGGATTTGAAGTTCAAGATCGAGACACTTATGTCTGCAGGTTGAAGAAAGCCCTCTATGGGTTAAAGCAAGCACCCAGAGCTTGGTATGAGAGGATGGATAGTTACTTGATGAAGCTGGGCTTCACTCGAAGCAATGCTGATCCAAACCTTTACTTTAAGGTTGAGGAAGGAAAGCCTCTCATTCTAGTGCTGTATGTGGACGACCTCTTCCTGACAGGTGATGACCCTCTCATTCATCAATGTAAGAGGGAGCTTGCTGCTGAGTTCGAGATGAAAGACCTAGGACTGATGCACTATTTCCTAGGCCTGGAGGTCTGGCAGAGACCTGGAGAGATTTTCCTTTCTCAAGGAAAGTATATTGTGAAGCTTCTGGAAAGATTTGGGATGGTGGACTGTAAGTCCGTGTCGACACCAATGGAACTCAACTTTAAGAAGTTGAGTGGCAGCGCTGCAGGGCCTATCTTGGCCAATCCTACTGAGTATCGTCAACTCATAGGAGCTTTGATGTTCTTAGTGAACACCCGTCCGGACATATGTTTTGCAGTGAATACTTTGAGTCAACAGATGGTTGAACCTCATCATTTTCACTGGGTTGGTGCCAAGAATCTTTTGAGATATCTTCGGGGCACGATAAACCATGGGCTGAGATACACTGCCGGGAGTGTGATACTCCGGGGATATACTGATGCCGATTGGGCTGGCAGTGTGGTGGATCGTAAGAGCACATCTGGATGCTGTTTCAATCTTGGTTCTGCTTCGATCTCATGGATGTGCAGGAAGCAGAAGTCGGTGGCTTTGAGCACTGCGGAGGCCGAATACATTGCTGCTAGTATGGCCTGTTGTGAAGCAGTTTGGTTGAGGAAGCTCTTTAGTGAGCTGTTCCAACATGTGCTAGATACCACTGTAATACTCTGTGATAATCAGAGTGGGATTCGTATGACTGAGAATCCTGTGTTCCACGACCGATCCAAGCATATTGATATCAGGTACCACTTTATCCGGGATATGGTACAGCGAGGCGCCGTAAGGCTCGATCATATAGGAACTGATGAGCAGGTCGCGGATATTCTCACTAAGCCCCTGGGGAAGGTCAAGTTCCTAACCTTCCGTGAGAGTCTTGGTGTCGTGGAAAGACCCTATGATGTGGGTCCTGTTGGACGATGAGATCTGGGAGCTCTGGGGGGCTTTGGGGATAGCTTCTCGGAGCTATAAGCACTCATAATGCTTCTGCCCCACCCTTGTGATTATTGAGCTGGTTCGCCACTCATTTAATCTGTGCCCCGTATGCATCCTACGGTATTCCTACCCATTGAGTTCAGGGCTCATGGGAAGTACCTCTCATTTGGCCAATGAGGTGTGGAAAAGCTAGAGACTATTAGCAAAGACTGATGGATGCATCAGAGATTGCCGTACTCTCTATCTAGGATGGCATGGTCCAACCACTTGATCTGGGATCAAGATTTGTGAGGTCTGGGACCTCTGGACTGATTATGTCAGTCGGGGAATGATGTCTTTGTGACTGACCCACTTCTGTTCTGAAATAAAGAAGCCAGCAAAGCAAGTTTCGGCGGGATGACTCACGATGTTAATTGCACTAATAGATGGAGTTATCCCTAGTTGAGAGGGAGTGTTAAATTTGGACAACTAGGTCCAAACTCCATGTTCTGATGCTCAGATTAAGAGGCTAATATTTTTGTTGGATTCCTCTTTCTGAGAGGTGTAAAATCCATATAAAAATAGTCTTAATCCGATGAGCAGAACTTATATTTTGAATTTATTATTCTTAATAAATTATATGTGCAAAGGTCAGCGAGTTTTGTAATGTAGGCTCACATGCCCAACAGATGTGTCACACACCCTCATTGATGGATATATATATACAGGAAAAGTTGGAGAGAATTTGATCACAACACAACTCACATCTTCCTCTCTCATCCTAAAAAGTACGAGCTACCCGGAGGACGAATTTCAGCCACACGTGGGAAGGACGAAGAGGATTTTTCTGCTGCTAGGGTTTCGCAGAAGTTTGACCAGCGTTGACTTTGGTCAACACTTGGTCCAAACAAGCTGAAAACTTGTGGGAGGTTCGATTTTTGAAGGCCATACTACCTGGCACAAAAATCGAGGTCAAAGGGTTGACCGTTTTGCTGCTGCGTTGACTTTTAGCTTGCTTCCCCTGCGTTGACTTTTAGCTTGCTGCCCCTGCGTTGACTTTTCAGGACAGCGTTGACTTTTGTAGAACTGACTTGGGTTGACTCATCTACTGGTTGGAGGGTTGTTGTGACACATGCTGGGCTGGCTGACCAAAGGAGACTTTGCTGGTTGAAGCATCCTGTTGACCGCCGAAACAAACACATACATTTTTTTCTTGTTTCTGATTTGTCTTCTGTAAGATCTGCTTATATGTTCTATCTGCATTTTGCTTATCTACTTGTATGATTGCTGTGAGAAAAGTGAAATTGCTCTTAGCATAGAACATCTACAAAACTTTACACTCCTGCATGTCCCAACATGGTCAACCCATGGAACCACCAGTGTTGAGCTTCCCCCTCCAGATGCAATGTGGCAATCTTGATTGCCTCTCCCTCTGTCATCTGATTCAGCTGGAAATAGACATCCAACTTTTCGACCCACACTTTGGCTGAGCTCTTGGAAGAGCCATCGAAAGTTGGGAGAAACAACCTCCCCATAGTGCGCTGCAAGTCTGTCCCCTGCGTGTAGCCTCCTCCACTCTGTCCCTTGGGCCTATTGTTGCCCTTCAACTGGCAGAAATCCTTGAAAGTGATGGCTTTCCCAAAATCAGGTCCATAGGATTGATACTCCAAGAAATAGTCCCCATAAGGCATATCCTCCTGCTCTGGTTGCCCACCAGCTCCAGATGTTAGGAACGTGGGAATGGTAGACCTAGGGGGTGTGTTTGGAATAAGAGGAATGTTGGGATTAAGGGATGCGTATTGTTGCGAAGTGCCAGATCCTTCCCCCAATTGGAAATCCCCTTGGACTCCCTTACCCTTCTTGCCGTTGCTATTCCTCTGGCCCATTTCTTCAATGTTTCTGGACAAGTCCTGCACTGCCTTCAACAAAAAATGAGCAAACTTCTCATCCTTGCTCCTTTTGTCTCCCTCATTGCCCCCCATTTTTGTTTCTACATCCTCCGGTTTGGTTATTTCTAGATCAGGGGAAATCTGCAACTGCCTTTCTCTGCTTCTATACATTTGCCTTTGGTATGTGACATTTTGCCTATCCTTCGGTGTCATAGATTGCACTGCTCGAACAGGTTGTGCCAAATCTATGAGTTCTGATACCACTGTAATATTCCTAGGGAAAATGTACAATAAATATGCAAAGCAAACATAGACAAAAAGCCATAAAATGGTAACCACACAATTAGACCAAGAAATTGCACTAATAGTTGCGCTGCTAAGCCATTTTATTGACAAACAAGGGTGTACAATATGGTGCTGGAAAGAGTGCACCTGGGCTTGCTCAAGGCAAGCTAGCAAAGCCCCAAATGAAAGATAAGTCACCCCTCTCCAATCTATTGCTGCGCTGCTCTAGTTCTACGTTGAAGATGCCAAGAAATACGCTGTTGCGTGAATAGAACTGCTGCTAGGGCCCTCTTCGGTGCTCATAAAATTCTGGGGAAAAAATCCCTGTCTCTCTACCAAATACCCAGAATAACCCACGAAGGATTTGGCCAATGGTTGACCTTGGAAATTTGACCCTATTTTCCCTCAATGGCTCAACTGCTAGTGTGATCAATATTATTGTACAAGCTTCAAAATTTTGTCTCCTACAAAGTAGGGGACCTGCGAAAAATAGTAACTCTCTCCAATCCATGTAAAAATGTGTCTGAATCATAACCATATTCATCCTGCAACCAATCTCCTTGGGAGTTTCCCCTAGCTTGTATCTACATTTGTCTCTGAACCACCAACATGATGAAATGTGTTGGTCTTTGTTACCCCTCCATTTAGCAGGGGTACCCATAATGAAATTTTGCATTGTTACCCCATATTTTGATAAGTAGGGTTGGTTTTGGGCATAAGGTAGCCCTCCTTGATTGGCTGGATATATCTTTATTCTTGGTCACTTTCGCATTATTTGAGGCAATTCATGTTTTTTGAGGCATAGGTCACACCACCTGAGGCAGATTTGGGGTTGTTTGTGGACATTTGGATGCCTCCTATGCATGCCATGTGGCACTTTCTTGAACACTGCCCTATGTGTCACATTGTGAACTGATTTGTACACGATTAGGTGGCTGATTTGTACATGTAGCAGCATTTTGAGGTAATTGGATGACATGGACAGCTTACTTGGATGATTTGATATGTGTCACTTGCTTGGCGCACATGGGTGTTGTGGACCTTGAAGTATTAATGAGCTGGAGTAATGACTAGTTTCGCGTTACTTGGCTGTTGAAGGGTTTCCTGACCATATTTATGACTTAAATAATCATTTGCATGCATTAGGGAGGTGCCTTGACCCAAGGTATGACCTCGGTCCTTCATTTCGAGCCTTAATTGAAGACACTTGACCATTATTACACCTTAATTATGGAGCTGTTTTAATGATTTAGCCCTTGAGTAGAGATTCCCCAAAGTTATTACAATAAAAGAGGAGAACGTTGGAATCTTTTGGGATAAGGAAGATGTCAGACCATGGTTGGATGACTTTCACATGATCTAAGGGTGGATTTGGACCATATCTTGCCTCAAAACTCTTCCATTATATTTTAAGGTGTTACCCACCATCAGTGGGTGACCCCATAGGAGAATTTTTCTCCTAGATTTGTCTTCAACCTGTTACCACTCAAACTAGCAGGGGACCTAAAGGGGATCCCTAAATGGAAAATGTTAGGCCAAGGGCAACAAATGGAGACTTAGCCCACTGTCACCTCTGTTATGGCTCCCTTATATTTACAGACTTTCACCGATGGGAGGAGACCCGATATGTATGGAGTCACTAATGAACGATAAGTCAATGGACATGAGTGACCCAAACAGACCCTTTCCTAGAAAAGTTTGAAAGATTGAGCTTGCTTTCTCACTAAGCAAGGTATTATGTATTCTAGGGAAAGGAAGAGAGGATTTTGAGGGTTAGGTTTATGGGAATAGGCCCATGAAATAGTTCCTCAATCCCTAAAATCCTTGTTAGAATTGGTATCCCGAATGGTTCTTGAAGAATGATCTTTTAAAGGAGCGGAACCACACGGGGCCAAGTGGACCCAGTCTAGGGTATGAGGAAAGTATGAAGCAACCAATGATATTCTTACCCTAGACAAGGTGGGGAAAGGATCAAGGAAATAATTTCACTTGAAGATGTTGTCTTGACCCTATGAGGCACTAGCCTTGGGGATGGCAGGGCAAGTTTTGATCTCGGAGCTAGGGCTTGACTTTTCTCCCAACTCCACCGTCAGGATGACTTCAAAATTGGAGGAGAGCTAGAGGAAAGGCCAATGCAGGAGACCCTACGAGATCGATTTTTTTTATGGCTAGCTTGTCGGGAAATTGATGCCATAGGTACCCCAATGTGGCTAGTTTCGGAAGAATGTGAGAAAATATGGATTTTAGTGACCACCCTTGGTAGATCAATGCCTTAATCTTTGGGAGAATGGAGTCTATGTTGAGTAAGAGTAGGATTTCTTGGTTCCCAGTCAAGGAGATTTTAAGATCACTTCGTTTTCCTTCTAGGTCAAGAGGAAGCAACCTCGCAGCTTGTATGCTTCGATGTGCAAGAGGAATGGCCTGTCAAGGTCAAATTTTGCCCCTAAGAGATTTCACTCACATTACATGGCCCAAACATTGAAGGAATGCTATAATAGAGACAAACTCCACAATATTAAGCAGTAAATGCATGCAACAATTAGCCCTAGAAGAACGAAAATGCCAGTCCAACATATATGACAAAAGTACGTACTTACATGTAATAGAGTATATCCATCCATTCACAATTGACAATAAATAAGCTCCAAGAGAAGATAGACCAATATCCACATATCAAAACTCATCCATAAAGCTCCAATTCATCCTTAGAAAAAGTGCGAAAATATCAAGAGAGATAAGAGATTCAAACCAAAGCGATGATGAGAAATGAACTCATCTCACTTGTATTTATACAGAACTTAGAAGTTCGAATTAGTCTGCTTGGCCTGTATAAGCCCCCAAAATAAAATAATGTTCTAATAGTACAACTTTTGGTGACAAGCCCACCAAATTAGCGCATAAATGAAAAAGTAAGCCTCTTAAGAAGTCAAATAATAATCTATGCATGTCGTAGGGCCCTCTAAGAGGCCTAATGAAGTCCATGGGTGCCACAATGAAGAATGGGACCCTCAAAAGCAAAACAGGAAATGGACTCATTGTTGTATTTGGGGAAAAACCATGATTCCTGATTCTTCATAGGGGAAAGCAGCTCTTCATTAAGACTAGGAGAATGAACATAATCACAAACCTCTGTTGAAGAAAAACCCTTTATCCGCATGCCCTAAGGGAGCATCTTCCTCAATTTCTTCTATATTAGAGTCATCCGGATTTACCAGAATTTTGGAAGCCTCTACTTTGATTGAATCATCTTGGAACATAAAGAAGAGACCTTTCCAATCACTAGAAAGGTATTCATAAGGACCAACATTGCTATTAGGAAGCGGCGGAACATTTTCTTCTTCCTTGAGCTCATTCTTATGGATTTGAGAAACCATGGGGTCTTCATTTCTGTATTCATACGCAATTCCCCAATCAACAACCCAAAAGTCACTCACAGATTCTTCATTTATTCGATTATCATGATTTTCCTCAGAATCTTCCCATTCTTCACTATATATAGGATTCCATTCATTCTCTTCTTTGGACAGGGAGGAATTTTCCTCTTTCATCCATTCCCGAAGAATGATCTCCATGGTATTTACTACATGATTTTGATAAAATGCCTTAAGAAGGTCATTGGTAGGACTCTCTTTATATTCACTCTTCGTGTTACGAAGTCTTTCCAGTTGCTCACACTAGTGGGAGAAAATCTCTTGGGAGTTATATGTGGCCATCAGTTTCCGGCAAGACTTTTCATATTCCATCATCCATTCTTGCAATGTCTGAGGGCTCTCGGGGTTGAGAAATTCCTCATTGTCTTAGAGGATATGCTTTCTATTTCATGAGTCTCTCCCGTGGCATTAGTATTAAAGTATGCATGAATAAGAGGCTCTTCTTCAACCATAAAACCGTATTCAATAACTTCCTCCTCTCGAAGGGCCATATCTAACATTTGGGATATGTCTTCATGAGATTGGAAGCTCAACCCTTCATGCAACAAGAACTGCGTAGTCAACATTGGAAGAGAAGGAATGCTTTTAGGTTTACATGATTCAAGCCAATCAGTACTTGGGGCGATGGATAGGACGAACAATTCCATTTGGTCACAAGATTGAGAAATATTTTTTTTCTTTGAAAGTGGCTGCGGAATGTGGATCCCCATCGAACATTGGCATATTTTTCATGGATTTCGATGAAGGATCTCTTGGGGTCCCTGTCATATCTTTGGTGGGAAAATATGTGGTCAACGTGTTGCTGGGTCCTTAATGACATGGGAATCGCCAGGGTGAATGAAATTGCCTTAACAAATGCTTTCTTCACCCTACAAGCGTTGACGTTTAAGTTCAATGAAGAACTAGGGCCTCGTTCTTCCAATGGAGTTGGCAATAATGATATGTCATTATGTCGTACGGGGAACAAAACACATGTTTCGTGTCTCCAGAAAAGGTGCCAAAATGTTACCACTCAAACTAGCAGGAGAACTAAAGGGGATCCCTAAAGGGCAAATGCCAGGCCAAGGGCAACAAATGGAAACTTAGCCCACTGTCAACTCAACGATGGCTCCTTTCTATTTACGGAATTTCACCTATGGGAGGAGACCTGATATGTATGGAGTCACTAATGAACGATAAGTCAATGGGTATGAGTGACCCAAACAAACCCTTTCCCAAAAAAGTTTGAAAGATGGAGCTTGTTTACTCACTAAGAAAGGTATTATGTATTCTAGGGAAAGAAAGAGAGGATTTTGAGGGTTAGGTTTATGGGAATAGGCTTGTGAAATAGTTCCTTCAATCCTTAAAATCCTTGTTAGAATTGGTATCTCAAATGGTTCTTGAAGAGTGATCTTTTAAAGGAGCGGGACCACGCATGGCCAAATAGACCCGGTCTAGGGTATGAGGAAAGTATGAAGCAACCAATGATATTCTTACCCTAGACAAGGTGGGGAGAGGATCAAGGAAAGAATTTCAATTGAAGATATTGTCTTGACCTAAGTTGCAGGAAACGCTGGCAGGGGAGAAGTTTCCATACGGAAACGGAAACGAAACGCAGAAACACGTACGGTATGACCCAATAACTCATTTCTGGTCGTACTGGCACGTTTCTCGAGGTGGAAACGTGGCCAGTACGGCGGGAAACGCGTTTTTGGGCCATACAACGCTGTTTCCACATGCAACTTGAGTTTTTTTATTTATTTTTATTTTTATTAATTTGTCTTCTAATTTTTAATTAGGTTTTTCTAATGCCTTCTAGTTGCTTCTAGATGCCCGTCTAAAGTTATAAAAGTGAACTTTTGCCCTAGTGTTGATATGCAGTTCATCAAGAAGTTTGAGGCATATGCAATTCATGGTAATGTTAAATTCTTAAAGTAAAAGTGATTTTATCACTTTTCATCACTTTTCACAAACTTCCTGTAATAAGTGTAGATGCCCACGAATCCCCTTAGCTCTGTCACATTCCGGGGCTTTGGCCAATTCCGGATAGCTCAAATCTTCTCTTCATGGACTTTCACACCATCCACCCCAATGATATGCCCTAGATAGAGCATGTCAGTCAACCCAAACTCACACTTGGACACTTTAGCATAAAACTGTGGCTCCTCCAGAATACGCAACACTGTCTCAATGTGTTGCAAGTCCTCCTCCCAGGTCCGGCTATAGATCAGTATGTCATCGAAGAACACTAGCACGAACTTCCTCCACTGCCCATGAAATACGTGGTTCATGCATAACTAGAAAGTAGTTGGTGCGTTGGTCAGCCCGAAGGGCATAATCGAGAACTCAGAGTGTCCATAATGGCACCTGAATGTTATATTTGGGACATCCTGGTCCCTCACCCGGATCTGATGGTACCTCGACGATAAATCAATCTTCGAAAAGAACTTAGCTCCCCTCAACTCATCCATCAGCTCATCTATACGTGGGATGGG
Source organism: Pinus tabuliformis (assembly GCA_031772625.1). NCBI lineage: Eukaryota > Viridiplantae > Streptophyta > Pinopsida > Pinales > Pinaceae > Pinus > Pinus tabuliformis. The sequence goes on from CM062811.1 coordinate 1,257,948,591, forward strand.
GTAGCAGTTCTTCAGTGTCTTTTTGTTGAGGGCCCGATAATCTATGCACATGCGCAAGGACCCATCCTTCTTCTTCACCAGAACAACCGATGAAGCAAAAGGGCTGGAGCTGGGCCTAATGTGCCCAAGTGCCAACAACTCGTGGATAGCCCTCTCTATCTCATCCCGATATGCCTTGGGATGTCGGTAAGGAGTGGTGATCACGACCTGTACTCCTGGCTCCAGCTCAATAGTATGCTCAAACCCCCGATCAAGTGGTTGAGCCGGTGGTATGTCTTCAAACACTACTGGGTACCTGTAACATTTGAGACAAGTATCCATCTTTGTTTGGGATAGATGTTAGGCCTACAAGGCCTCTCACTCAAGTGAAGGAGTCCCTCCCTCAAGCGAAGATAAAAGGAGCCTAAACTACAAGCTAACCTATCACACGTGCGAGAATTTAGGGCTGTTGTACAGTCACATCAGTTTGCATATATATCTAAAGAAGTATTTCGTTGGAGCAAGAAAAGAGTGTCTCCATAAGCAAAGGACATCACCAAGAAACATCTCATCTAGAAGCTCACATAAGCAAGGTCTATCACTAGCTGTCGAAGGAAGTAGGAGGACGAAGTGCCGGAAGAAGGAGGACGAAGTGTTGGGAAAACAAAAGTGCTAGAAGAAGGAAGGACTTGACTTGTGCTTGGAGGATATTCTTAGGGTCTAGGGTTTGGTATTGATCAATAAGAAGCTTCAATAAGAGAAACTTACCAAGGGCTTTCCTCTCAAGAGAAGGGAGGTTTTGGCCTTGGTAGAGAGCCAAAATCTTGTGGTCTTGTTCTTATGTTTTTGGTAGCAGTTTGATGAAGTACACACACATGCATTAATAAGAAGAAGATTAAGCTTACAAGAAAAGTAAAAGGACTCCACAAATTGTTATCAAGTCAAATAAGAATCACACTACATCAAATTGCCCTAGATTCTTCAACAAAGAGTAATTATGACTATGGACATTGAATTTTCTATGTCAAGGAGGCCTCAAAAACAACTTTGCATAGCATTAGGGCAGCAACAAAAACAACTTCAAGGACTTTATACTTCGTTTTGCAAAATTGATGGCTTATCAAGATGAATTGCAATGAAGAAGCATCTCTAGGAACATTCATTCATAATACATGGCCCATACATGAAGCATTTGTTGATTTTTGGTAGCATCGGATGTGCTCTAGCCATGAAAATTCGTAGAGAGGCTAAGGCACATGAGATCTCCAAGACCCAGAAATCGTTTGGGGAAATTCCACCTGGATGGAGAGATATTAAAATAATTAATATTTTTAATGGGGTTCCTAAGTATAAACCTAACAAAATTAAAATATTAATGTGTATTAATATAATATGGGTGAGAAAGTTCTAAATTACGAGGATCAATCCAAATCTAATCTTAGCTGTTGATTAAGGGCTTAATATCGGCTGTTGAATCGTCAACAGGAAAAGTATAAGAGGAGGCTTGAGGGTCAATTGGAGACACACCAAGACATCAAGAGATTAGTCAGTTCGATTTTTTGGGGCGAGGTTTGCTGAGGAAATCGAACAAGTGATCAGTTGCAGTGAGGGGCAGCTCGGCAAGAGGCTGATGAATACATATTAGAGAGGCAGCAAAGTGCCGGAAGAGAGAGTGCGGAGCCTAGGAAGGCTGACGCAGAGGCAGCAAGGGTTGACGCAGAGGCTAAGGAGGCTAGCACAGAGGACGCAAAGGGCCAAAGGAGTTGACGTAGAGGCCATAGAGGTTGATGCAGAGAGCTTCAGAGATTGTGCTGAGAAAGTCTGTGAGGCAGACTGAGAGCAGATTAGCTGGGAGAGGGTGACCAAGTTCTGAAGAGGGTGACCCAATTCCAGAGGAGTGCGTGGAGCAGCTTTTGCTGTCCAGCACAAGGAACAACCGCAGTCACTGTAGGATTATTCATTCGATTGCTGATTTGCCGGAATATCTGTCTCTAGATAGAGGTATTGCTGCCAAGGATATTCTCTGAAGGGTGAGCCATTTCTGGCACCCTAGTTGTATTCAGAATCTGCTTAATAATAAAACCCTCTATATGCTGCACCGGTCCACATTGGATTTTTCCGGGGATGATTGTCCAAAAATAACGGGGTCTCTTGTGTTGTCTCAGTTTATTTCAGTTGCTGATCTGTATATTTGTGAAGGTTGCATTTGTGTTTACTTCGATATTTATGCATTTAAATAACTTGTTAATGTAAAGAACAAGTAGGAGATAGTAAACTAGAAAATGTAGTAGGGGTTTCTGATGTGTTAGATTCGGGAATTTTCACATGGTTTCAGAGCGATTGCAGATCAAGGAGGACTGAAGACACCAATAGGAGAAATACGAGGATTTGCAGCAGTGAAGCAGCTACCCCGAGAGACAGCTTTGTTCCAGAGCTGAAGAGGCAAGAGGAGGAGTGATGCAGTGTTAAGAGGGTGACACAGATGCTCACGCAGAGCCTGCATCAGCATTCTGAGCCAGGAGGAGAGCCAGTGCAGAGACAGAGGAGGGGCAGATCAGGCGTACGCGGTGCTCGATCATCTTTCTCAGTCAGGAAGGATTGATGCTGAGGCCAAGAGGAGATGATCCAACTCTCACTGTCATTGGGCAGAGCCAGAAGGGCTCAGATTCTTCAGTTGTCGGGGCTAAGGGAGCTGTGCAGATCGTGATTTGAGGAGCTAGTGGGACACTGTTTCTTTTGAGTAGAACAGTGTCTAAGGAGATGGAACCAAGGTAGAGGGAAGGACTACCTCGACGAATTTCTAGCCAAGAATTCCAGATCCGAGTTGCAGCAACAAAGGGGTATTGGAGAGGAGTGATTCGACAATTGGCCGATTTCCAGGAGGGAAGTTTGGACTTAGAGGGAGTCTAGATTCTAGAAGAGTAGCAGAGATGGCAGTGAACAGATTGAGGGATCAGGACAGATTGGACGGGGCTTCCAATTTTGTCATCTGGAAGGCCAGGATCCTGGAAATCCTAGATAAACATCGCATCAAGGACTATGCCTTGAAAACCGTAGCTGTCCTAGTTGACCCGAATGCAAATGAGAAGTATGAGGAGGCCATGGCAAAGGCGAAATGCATGATTCTAGACAGGGTCAAGGATCATGTAATACCACATGTTGCTGAGAAGTCAACAACAAGGGAGATGTGGGAGACCCTGACCGCCTTATACCAGGGCTCTTCCGTGCAGCGGAAGATGTTATTGGAGAATCAATTGAGGTCATATCAGATGCAGAAAGGAGAGGAGATAGATCACTTCCTCCTCAGGTTGCAAGGAATTCGCGACCAGCTTACTTTCGTGGGGTCTACACCGGATCCAGAGTTTATGGTCAACACTGCTTTGAATGTAGTCTTTGAGGACTGGGAGACGTTTGTCCAAAGAATTTTGGGCAGAGCAACTCTCCCCAGTTGGTAGGAGATGTGGGCAACTCTTCGACAGGAAGAGATCATGAAGTTGACTAAGGCGGGGAGTAGCGGTAAGGGTGTTCAAATCAAGAAAGAGGAGGAGGAGGATGCAGCTCTAGAATCTGCGAGACAACAAGGGTTTCGAAAGAGGAAGAAGAAAGATATCTCGAAGGTTAAGTGCTTCAACTGTGGGGAGCTGGGACATTATGCCTCTCAGTGCCCCAGGAAGAAAGGCAAGGGAGAAGCTTTCGACTCAAAGGCTGCTCCAGCAAAGGCGGAGAAGGATGTCAGGACTGATGACGATTGTGCCATGAGTGCTCATGCGTCTCTAGAGAAGAGGTGGGGAGACATAGAGCTGTAGTCGAGAGGACTACAGAAGCATGATGACAGGTGTCAGGTGGAGCAAGGTGTGATGGAGCGGCAAGGCAGTGCTAGAGTGCACAAGTTTGTAGCAGCGGAGTGGAGGTTGCAGCAGTGCGAGAGACACAGAAGAGGTTGCAGCAACGCAGTGGCAGCAGAGGGAGCACATGATAGCAACAGAGGTAGCTTCAACATCACGAGGCTTCCACACTGACCAGGATGTTAGTGTTTGGGTGAAGTCAGTTACTTACTTCTCGGTAATTGAGCTGCAGTGCAACAGTTAACAGTGATAGTGCTATGGGCAACATGAGGCAACATTTGGAGAAGGAGCTGCAGTATAGATGTAGCAGTGGCAGTGTCATGGGTAGCAGTACAGGGAGCAACAGTGCAGGGGATGTAAGGCATTAGGCCAAGCATCAACACTGGTACCAATGCGGAGGATCAATGTGGTGTTTCTATGGTGAAGTATTACTAGAGCACATTCCTCGCTAAGAGGGAGTGTTGATTTTTGGTAGCATCAGATGTGCTCTAGCCATGAAAATTGGTAGAGATTCTAAGGCACATGAGATCTCCAAGACCCATAAATATTTTGGGGAAATTCCACCCGGATGGAGAGATATTAAAATAATTAATATTTTTAATGGGGTTCCTAAGTATTAACTTAGGAAAATTAAAATAATTAATATTTTTAATGGGGTTCCTAAGTATTAACTTAGGAAAATTAAAATATTAATCTGTATTAATATAATACGGGTGAGAAAGTTCTAAATAACGAGGTTCAAGCTGTTAGCGTCAGTCTTTCCAGCCTTCCTTCAGTGATCAAATATGCTCTTACAAAGTGATTTTGAAGTGTCAAGGTCAAATTTTGTCATTTCAAAGAGTTTTCAAGCAAAATTTGGTCACTAGGCATTAGGTCTAGGGTTTGCCCAAATGTCAGTCCATGTCATCATTCAGTTGAGTCTATCATCATTCATAGGGTTGTCATTATCATCTCAGTGTCTAATGAGTCATTTCACACCTTGTTCATGCTTCAGTTGCACCTAGGCAAGGTCATTTCCCTCTCCTAGGGTTTTGAAGGCAATTTCTCTTGGATGGTCAAATCATCGGCAAAACTTGTTTCCTGATGTTCATACACCTTCCCCTATCCTTAAAGTACCTTATCAAACATTTCCCATCCCTTAGATCCGCCAAATTCCTCATTTTTGCACAAACCCTAGTTTCTAGCTACAACCTGGCAATTTTCTAGGTTGGGCCTGTGTTTCACTCTTTTGAACCCCTCCTCTCACTCAATCTCTGAGATTCCACTTTCTCCTGCTTCCTAACATCCCTCCCTACTCCCAAAAATTTCCTCAAGAATTTAGAAGCCCCTTATCCCCTTCATTTCGCTCCATTTCGACAAAATCCCTTGTTTCACACATCGGGGCAAGTTTCACTAAAATGATGGTTCTGAGCAATCAAAGATGAATTTTGCAAAACGGAGAGAGGTTTTTGTCCAAAACATGCCAAGGAAGAGAAACCTCCTTCACTTTTTGCACAGGTGTCATGGTTTGAGAGAAATGTCAAGAATACCGTTGCCTCAGGAGAATCAAAGGCACCTCTGAAGTGACCTTGGGAAAATCAAGTTTTCTCCTAGCTTGGTTGACCAAATGACTTGCTTGATGGATAAAATGATAACTAGACACAAAGATCTTTCCAATGAGCTATCATGAGCTCAATTTGGGGTTGAGGAAGGTATTCAAAAGTTGACTGCAACAACACTCTTCCTTGAGGCAGCCTCATTGGGCACTTTTTGACCAGTCTTGGGAGATTTGAGTTTTGACAGGTCAAATCAATTCCAAATTGAAAAATTCCACTTGGGTTGGAAAGTAGACTCAAAGACCTTTCCAACGAGCTATCCTGCGCCCGATTCCGACACCAGGAAGGCCCCCAAACAGGCCTCTCAATGTGCGCGACCACTCAGGAGGTGCGCGACCACTCAGAGGCTCTCCTGCAGTGTTAAATTACAACGTGCGCGACCACTCAGGAGGTGCGCGACCACTCAGGCTGTAAGTGCCAAAATCACCTCCAACTCACTCAAAATCTCCTTCAAACTTGCAAATTGGGTTGAGGTAGGCTCTCTACAAATTGTTTTGTTGGTTGATGGTGGTTGTGGATCCTCATGCTTGTGATTATACCTCCAAGAATGCAAGGAAAGAAGACATTGGTAGTTGCTTGTTCATGTAGGCATTATGCTAGGGTTGATGTTTTTTCAAGGTTTAAATCCCTATTTATTCCCTCCTTGTTTCCTATTAAATTCACAAATGTCATAATATGTTTATATCTTATCTCATTTGCAATAAATACTAAATCTCCTATCCCAAATTCCTAAACCCTATCCCTCCCCCAAATCCCTTTACAAAACCCTAATGCCCTTTCATGTATTCTACCCAAACCCTAATACCCTCCACATGGCAAGGAAAATAAATAAACAACAGCAAGGATAAAGAAAATGTTATGTAAAAAGAGAAAAGAGCAATAATATGGCAAAATGACCAAATAAAAAAAAAGATATTGCTGTGCATAGTCATTGAAAAATAGAAGACACACTGCTGTGCATATCCAAAGCAAAAACAAGAAAAATGCAGCTGTGTATATGTATAAAATGGACATATTGCTGTAAATATTGTTTGCAAAAGAATATTGTTGTGTCTCCCCAAAACCCAAGCCCTGTTTTCCTCTCTATCCCTTCCCTAAAATCCCTGTTCAATTAAGATCCCTTTTCCCTTATGACAAGATGTAAAAGAAGCCTTGTTCCCCTATGACTAAATGTACATAAAATCCTTTGAAAAAGCAGTGTTTACCTTATGATGTACATTGAAAAAACAAAAACTCAAAAGAGCAAGCTATCTACGCTGTCCTATACTCCCGTTGCAAATGCATGTCCTTTCCCTTGATGACTATTATACATATTTTCCCTAATAAAGTATTTCTTTGCAAATGATTTCCTAATGATGGAAGATGAGATGATATGTGTTACATTTTGTGAATTATCCCTTAAAAATCCCTGTTTTTATATGTTTCCCTTTCCTAATGAAAAATCCCCTCCCCTAACATTTCCTTCATGATTTTGTTCCCCTTGAAAACAACATACAACTCAGTATTTTTGCAGGCAGAGACAGCAGTTCACTTTGTCCACTTTGCTCCTAAACCATGTCAGACACCGAAACCTGTGAGCAAAGTGATGACCATTCATCTTCTACAGAGGTTGAGGTACAGAGGATGACAAAGAGCTTGATGAGCTATGGAAGATTCGAACCGACCGAGTCATCAACCGTAGGAGGCCCGGAGACCTATTGCCCAAGGAGAGGGAGTCCATGCTCATCCGGGTGAATGCACACTTGCAGAGATTGTTGGAGAAGGCAAATCATGACAAAGAGCTGCTACGCAACATGAAAACACACTATTGGGCAAGATTGCATGTTTGCAAGGCTAAAATGAAAATTCTCCGAAGGAAGCTGTCAGAGGCCCAGAAGAAGAAGAAAATGACAAACCCACTCCGTATCTTGGCTGAGGCATCCCTCACTCAACATGGTGCTCATTAGCCTTCATCCAGCAGCAAAATAATTTTTTTTTGAGAGTTTTGGAGCATTTTGGAAATTTTTTGGAAATTTACAGGTTTTTGCCTGTGGAGTGGTCTCACCCCCCGCGCGACCACTCGGGAGGACTGCTCAGAATCACAAAAAGTTGACATTTTTGGAAAGGGCATGCAAAAACTAGAATTACCTATACTTGGGGTCAACTTGATTTTGAGATTTGGGCCTCCAAAAGCTCAAAATACATCAAAATTTTGACTTTCTGCCCACTTTTTGAGTTGCAGAAAGTGACCTTGGGAGAATTGACTTTTGAGGGGTCAAATCAACTCCAAATCCAGAAATTCCACTTGGGATGGAAAGTAGACACACAGAGCTTTCCAATGAGCCATCTTGCACTTGATTTGGACAACTGGAACCCACTCAAAAAGTGCTGCAAAGGGGCGCGACCACTCGAGCTAAAATTGCCAGTTTTGACTTTTCAGGCCTGCAAACTCTGTTTTTTACCTTGGTTGATCATTTGTACTTGTAAATGATGGATGTATGGATAATTTTCATGGCACATTGATAGATTTAATCTCTCTTAACCCTTCTAGAAGCTTCCTTGATGTAAATAGTGAATATTTAATGCATGGATGAGTTAGCTAAGTTTTAGAGGCAAGTTGTTTTGACTGCCTATTATCTAGTGCTAAGTTTAGAATTAGTTCAAACTGCTCCTAGGAAGCTGAGCTCGACCCCTAGAGGTGGGGAAAGGAGTTAGATGGTCTATATTATGCCTTCTCTTGCTCATTTTCATGGTTGGACTCTGGAGGGAGAAGCTCTATTGTATATTTTACTTGTATCTCTGCAATTTGAGGAAAAGGAAAGCCAGGGTTTTGCAGACATCATTGTGGATTATTGTGTTGATGGTGTGTTTCCTACTTGTCATTGTAAGTGTGTTTATGTGTTCCATCTCTTATTCTATTGCTGCTAATTAAACAAAAGAAGTGATAAAGTTTGAATTCATGCATGCCATGCTCAGCTTTCAATTTTGTTTAATATTTATGTTTTCCATTGTCTAAAGAGGATTCAAAGTCATTGTTTGCCCTCTTTAGCTCCCTCTCTTTCTTCCTTGATCATCCATCTTAGCTTAAGGCATCAGCACAAACTCCTTCCTTGCCCTAAAGACCCACCTGCAAAAACTGAGCTCAATCCCCACACCCTGAATTGCACTCCCTCCAATTGCCACCAAAAACCCCAAAAAACTTTAAATCAATCCTCCTTATCAGTTTACTAGCCTAATATCAGTGTTCCTAATTGGGTCAGCTCATCCTATTGAAAGATCTACCGAGTTTGACCGGAGAGAGCCTTCTCATACCCCGTAGGGCTAGCTACGAGGTGAAATGGTTTGATGTTGCCTTGAAGGTTTACCTTCCTCAGCCTAGGGTGAAATCTCAAGCGCTAACACAAGCGAGATCTAATTTTAGCCGTTGATTAAGGACTTAATCTCGGCCGTTGAATCGTCAACAGGAAAAGTATAAGAGGATGCTTGAGGGCCAGTTGGAGACACACCAAGACATCAAGAGAGATTAGTCAGTTCGATTTTCTGGGGCGAGGTTTGCTGAGGAAATCGAACAAGTGATCAGTTGCAGTGAAGGGCAGCTCGACAGGAGGCCGAGGAATACATATCAAAGAGGAAGCAGAGTGTTGGAAGAGGTAGCGCAGAGCCTAGGAAGGTTGATGCAAAGGCAACAAGGGTTGACGCAAAGGCTAAGGAGGCTAGGGCAGAGGACGTAAAGGGCCAAAGGAGCTGACGCAGAGGCCATAGAGGCAGACGCAGTTGACACAAAGAGCTTCAGAGGCTGCACTGAGAACAGTTGCAGTCAATGTAGGATTGTTCATCCGACTGCTGATTTATGTTGAATTTTCTAAGTCTATCCGTTAGAAAATTAATCTGTATTCTGCTGGTTTATTTCTTCTACTTGTAAATTCTGAACAAGTTATTTAAAACATTTAAATACCGAAATAAACACAATACAGTCACAACATCTACAGATCATCAGCTGAAAGAAAACAAACACACAAGTGACACCGTTATTTTTGGACAAATGTCCTCAGAAAAACCCAATGTAGGAAAACCGATGCAGCTATTCTGAGGGTTTATTATTATGCAGTTTTTCTGAGTACAACTAGGTGCCTAACTGACTCACCCGACTGAGAAAGATACACGGCAGCAATACCTCTATATTCGGAAACAGGTATTTAGAAAACCTGTCCCACGAAACGCTCTCCGGTACAACTGAAGCTCAGCGTTGGCCCTTCTGGCCTCTACGTCAACTTCCTGCTGACCTGTGTCAGCCTCCTGCTGACTTGCGTCAACCCCAGGACCCTCTACGTCAGCCCTCTGAGGCACTGTGCAGCCTCTGAGACCCTCTGCGTCATTCCAGCAGCCTTTGCGTGGATGATGCAGTCCCTCTGGCCTCTGTGCTGACTCTGCTGGGCTCTGCGTAGCCTGGACTGGCTGCTGCTCTCGCTCTCTCTGCTTCTGCGCTGGCCTCTCTGCCTCGTACTCACTGCCCCTCGCTGCTGATCACTGATTCAACTTTGCTTAGCAACCCCGCTCTAGCAAAATGAATGACTGATCAATCTGGTGTATTCTCCAACTGACCCTCAAGCCTCTTATACTTTTCTCGTTGGTCCATCAACGGCCGAGTTTAAATCTCTAATCAATGACTGAGATTAGATTTGGATTGATCCACGACTTTGGAACCTTCTAACCCAATTTTATATTAATACCCATTAATATTTTAATTTTCCTAAGTTTAGACTTAGGAACTCCATTAAAAATATTAATTATTTTAATATCTCCCAAACCGGGTACAATCTGTCCAAACCATTTCTGGGTCTTGGAGATCTCATGTGCTTTAGCTTCTCCACCAATTTTCATGGCTAGAGCACGTCCGATGCTACCGCAAATCAACAATTTTCCGGAATATTTGTCTTCGATAGAGGTATCGCTGCGAAGGAGATTCTTTGAAGGGTGTGCCATTTCTGGCACCCTAGTTGTATTCAGAATCTGCTTAATAATAAAACCCTCTATATGCTACACCGTTTTCCCACATTGGGTTTTTTCGGGGACGATTGTCCAAAAATAACAGTGTCCCTTGTGTTGTATTAGTTTATTTCAGTTGTTGATCTGTATATTTGTGAAGACTGCATTTGTGTTTACTTCGATATTTATGCATTTAAATAACTTGTTAATGTAAAGAACAAGTAGGAGATAGTAAACCAGAAAATGCAGTAGGGGTTTCTGATGGGTTAGATTCAGGAATTTTCACAACATCACTATCTAGAAACCGAATTTCCAAAACTTCGCATAAATGGATGTAGTAAATTAGCCCTAGTATAGTGAAATCCCAACAACAATATATGTGACAAAATAGAAAGAGAAAATAGCATTAAATTGTACTTACATGTATTAAGAGTATATCCAACCATCAAGAATTTGCTAATCAAAGAGCTCCAAGACAAGAGAAAATAATCCAAACATCAAAATTCATTCCATGCTCCAAAATTTATCCTCCAAGAAGGATAGCGAAATTCTCAAGAGAGATACAAGTCCAATCCAAGTGATGATGCTAAAATGAATCCTCATCACTTTTGTTTATACACTTCTTGTTGATTTTTGGGTAGCATCGGATGTGCTCTAGCTCCGAAATTCTGTGGAGGGGCTAGCGCACATGAGATCTCCAAGACCCAGAAATTGTTTGGAGAAATTCCACCTGGAGTGCATGTTATTCAAATAATTAATTATTTTTAATGGTGTCTAAGTCAAAACTTAGGAAATTAAAATAATTAAAGTGAATTAATGTAAATATGGGTGAGAAGCTTCTAAGTGACGAGGTTCAAGTCTAATTTAATCTTAACCATTGATTAGAGATTAGATCATGACCGTTGATTTCTCAACAGGAAATGTATAAAGGAAGGCTTGGGGTCAGTTGGAAAATGCACACAGGGAGAGCAAAACTTGAGCTAGATCGAAATTCTAGGGCGTGGTTTGCTGAGAATTTCGGAGTGAGCTTCTAGTGCAGAGGGGCATTTTGGCAGAGGGACTTCTGTCCAAGACTGAGAATACATAGCAGAGAGGTAGCGCAACACCAAGGAGAGACAACGCAGCTCTTGACAGGGTGATGTAGAGGCTGGAGGGCTGACGCAGTCACTTAGAGGCAGCGCTGGGGTTTCTGTGAGGCAGATCGGGCATCAGTTCAGCAGATCGATTTCTGAGCCGGGAAGGCTCACTGGGAGGGTGACGTAGCTCCTAGAGGAGGTGACGCAGTTCCAACGCAGAGCTGGGAGCAGCCATCGCTGCACAGCACTGGGGACAACGCAGTCACCTGTGGGGTTTGTTCATCCAGTTTCTGTGTTCAAAATATCTGTCTCCGGATAGAGGTACTTCTGCCGGGTTTATTCTCTGTTGGGTGAGCCGGATTTGGCACCATAGTTGTATTCAAAAATCTGCTTAATAATAAAACCCTCGTATCTGCTACACCAGTTTTCCCACTCTGGGTTTTTCTGGGCACGTTTAGTCCAAAAATAAGTGTGTCCTTTGTGTGGTTGTCTCATTTATTTTTCAGTACTTTATCTGTATATTGGTGTAGGTTGCAATGTATTTGTATTACTATTTTTTGAATAATTCTGAAAATAACTTGTTAAAATGAACACAAATAGGTTATGCAAATTAGTTTACTGCAATAGGATTTCTGATTTGTTAGATTAAAATTTTTTCACACTTCTAATGAGTTCGATTTAGCTAAGTAGGCCTACATTAGCCCCTAGAATAAAATAATGTGCAAAATAACTAGCTTTTGGTGACAAGCCCACCAAACTAGATCATAAACAAAAGAATAAGCCTCTTAATAGGTCGAATGATCAATAATACATGTCGTTGGGCCTTTTAAGAAGCCTGATGAAGTCCATAAGTGCCATAATGATGAACATGACTCCCAAAAGTAGTGGACAAGGGTGTGGCCCCTTGTTCTCCAAATAATAAACATGTGGTGCTCCTAATGGGTGTGGGGACACACAAGTAATCTCATGGGTCTTCAAGTAGATCGAAGATGCCTGTAGACCATCTGTAAGGGCTCAGAGGATGGTGTAAGTGATGCCACATCAACATACAAGCCCTATGTCATTTGCCAAGTGCATGATACAAGTGTGGGGCCAACTGGGCATGGTGAACCAGGTTCATCTTTCTCGTCCAATAGATGAAACTTGAGTAATCGCTGAACATCTTTGTGGATCCATGGAATGTTGTCTACTGTTGTGGAGGCCCAATGGCTGTCTACATACACCCTACATGTGCCGATGTAGCCCTCTGGAGTGTTAGGACCCCGTTTAGGGAGACCAAAACCAAAATGGAGACCATCTGCAATCCTGGATAAGATCCAATGCGTCCCCAGGCCTTCTAGTACAACAAGTCATTTAAGGAAATCGAGTTAAAGAGCTTACGATCCATGGAAAACAGGTGGGCACTTCATAATGGCATGCCCTTCCATAATGGGCTTTGGCATGTGCTAATGTTTCCAAGCTCCAAATGGGGTTAACCAAGTATCCTATTAGGTGGTTTCTACCTTTAAAGGGGATAGTATGTCCAAGGTACATCCTTCAAAGGGCGGTGGCATGTGATAAAGAGATGAATGGAGTAGGGAATGAAAGGGGCAACCCTGGGCCACATGCTGGGGTACAAGGGTAGCTAATAAAAGGGAAGCCCACACTTGGGTATATAATGTATAGGAGGGAGAAATCATGGTGCATGAGGTGCCCCGGCCTTGATTTTTCCACCCTTCTTTATATGCCTTTTGCCTTTTATGATTTTTCTTTGATTAATTACTCGGAGCTCAAGGGATAAAAGCATGATGTGTAAGGTATAGCAGTGGATATCCCCTTTAAGGTAGAGCAATTCATTGCCCACCAGGGGTTGGGACAATCATGGGTTCTTGAATGACAAAGGAGGCTCATCTGGGGCCTATAGGAACCAGGGTGATGGCCATGATAATGGGGTAGAGCTAATGTATTGACTCTTGCCCACGTGCTAAATGTGTTTGTCCCGACCATCTTTTGCATTTTGTAATACATTTTCCTATTGAATGTGGCCAATTATGATTTTACTTTCCTTTTCAGCTGCATCAACCTTTGGGGCATCGTTCCAGGCCCGACCTAATGTGCGAGCAAGGGGAAGGGGAAGGCTAACCCTATGTGGACCCACGTGGGAGGAATGATTAATGGGGTTATAATGAGAGGAAGGGGAGTGGTATATGTGGATGAGGGAGCGGGATGACGCAACCAAAATTAGGGTTTCCCATGAAGTACCATCCCTAAAGCCCAAAGGTCAGTAACAGAGATCCCTCGGGACTAAGGTCCAAGGTTAACATCCAAAAGAGGTCTAGAGGACAAGAATACAGACCTAGCCCACTCTTACCTCTGAATCCCCCCATTAATCCATGCCCAAAAGTTTCCATGATTAGTAAACTACAACACTCAATTACCAAATGACAAGGCATACCTTCAGTTTTGGGAGGCTCACCTTCAAACATACTATTATGAAAGATGGGTGAGGGACCACATGGATGGCTTAGGTGGCGGAGAAGTGGCACAACGAGCTAGTTGGTGGTTGCAAGGGGCTGCTGGTGGCCGGCTCATAACCATCTTAAAGAAAAGAAAATGCTAGGGATATCACCCACAAAATGGTGGGTAACAAGGCCTACACAATCCTTGATGAGGGAGCTTGAATTAGATAAGAGGATATGTGGGAGAGTGAAGTGGAGTGGAAGGAGACCACTCTCCACCTCACTCAAGTAAACTCTAATCCAATCTTAAGTCAACTCATGATATCTCCTTGAAGCTTGAGTTAACTTCCTGAAATCGTGGATTTTGTCACTAGAACTCGTTGTCTTCTCCACAAAAAAATTGATTTGCTTGATTTGTGGCTTATGTGGAGTCCACATCACTTGGTAACTCAATTTTGACCCTTAGATGAATTTCCACCTCATTTCCACATTATTTGAGCATGTGTGGATATTTATTTTTCTCCATTTATTTAATTGTTGAGCTAATTTATTGCAACTTTTTCGACAAAACTCAGGAAAAGTGGGTTTTGAGGGTCTAGAACTTATTTTTTACCCCTCAAAGTGCGTCATAGTAGAAATTTGAGGATGAGAGGTGTAATTTTGAGCACGCATATCCCATACAATTTCTCTAGACATCACTTATTACAATTTATTTTTAGAATTTATTCAAATTTCTGCTTTGCGAGAAATTAAAAAATTAAAAATTGACCGCTAGACCTAATCAAATTCCACGAAATTTTTTGTGTGATCTAGTATTGTAATATACAATGACCCTAGACACTAGGACTCACCCAAGGCCTCAACATCAAGCCACACTCCGGCTTTGGGTTATGCTTGGAGGAAAATTCTCAATTAATTATTAAGTCCTCGTAAGGATATGATAATTAACCAAGTGAAAAAAACCTCCTAGAGTAAACTCACTCAATGACAAGGTTTCAGGCTACCCAGGCTTGTTACATGACTCGACTCATATTATTATCGCGTTTACATCGTCCCCGCAGGGCTTGTGGAATTTGAGTACTACAGAAAAATATGAGAAGTAGAGTTGAAAAACTCTGATGACATAGTGAACTCTGATGGTATATGAAGCCTTTGATACATCCTTGGGCATGGAGTCTTCAAAATTTTTTCTGGTGCCATCCCAATGGTCAACAGGACCCATGTTCATTTTCCTATTGCTCCCACTAGATATCGAAGGTCATTTACTAACTGACTGCCATTTGGTTGTACCTTTGCAATATGGGTCATCAAACTGTCCGATACCTTGACAACATATACATCTGTCCTTTAAGGGGTCCAGCAGATCATCAGAAGTAGATTCTGGTTAGTCACATCAAATATTCTTCAGCACAAAATTATTCCCTTCTTGTTTGTGATGAAATTCACATGTCAAATCCTTAAACAAATAGTGCATAACATGAATTTATGAAATTAGGCACATGGTTGAACAAAAGTGCACGTATCCAAATGAAAATCTTGTGTTTAAAATTGTTTCCATGAATGTTAATGTATCTACCTATTTAAGTTTGCTGCAGTGCTGCTGTATCCCTTATACATGGCTTGTCACTTCATAATTATTCAGAACAATGATGATTCATTTCTCTGCACATTTTTCAAATTCTGGTTGAATATGAGCTAGCAAAATTTCTTTAGATTCTTAGCAACTCATATGGAGGACTGCAGAGGGTTATATCGGTCACTTCTTTCTTGTGTAATTTCTACTGCTAATATGGAATTATTTCTTCTAGGAAATAATCTGGTAATGTTGCTCATACAACATTTTATACAACACTGTTCTATCTTGAATTGTTTCTATCTAATCAGGTCTTGTTTGACAGGGAAGCATTGGGAAAGCTGTGGTTGTTGGAGCTGGGCCAGCAGGTTGTGTAATGTCACTTTATCTACTGCGTAGAGGATTTCACGTTCATGTTTTTGAACGGCGATCCATGGTATATAGCTCATTCCCTATGAGAAGTTTCTTTTTTCTGCTCTTAAAATAGGCAATGCTACTATGATTGAAGAGCTAGAGGTTTGATATATAGTCATAAATCCTTTCTATTGTATTGTTATTTCGATGCAATGAAGATGGATGAATCCAAGCTTAAAGGTGATCCGCGTTCTTATCCTATTTTGATGACAAAAAGAGGCATTAAGGCTATTGAAGCTGCTGGCTTGGAGCTGCCATCTTCTCTTATGAAACGGCAAGTTGGAAACTGTACACATCTACCTAATGGGAAAAAGGTGTGAATGTCCAAAAATATTGATGATGGAAAGTTAGTTTATTAATTTCTTTTTTAATTGTTGTTGCTCTAAAGAAATCTGGATACATTTATGGAAGTATATTTATGTCCATATTTTACATAGCCACCATATTAGGGCTCTCTAATTTATGATTGTTTCCAGGCTTATTGCATAAGTCAGTTTAGAATCTATATTTCTCTTATGATCTCTCGTGTCTAGGAATATTACAATACTATGGATTGAATGCAACATTTGTTATATAATATCAATGAAATACACTGATTAGTTGCAATTAAACCTATGTTGGCAAATGATACGTTTAACATTTGTTATATAATTTCGATGAAATACACTGATTAGTTGCAATTAAACCTATGTTAGCAAATGATACGTTTTTATGCAACATTTGTCTAAGTATTCTCTCAGGAGCATTTTATCTTCAGGTGCCCCATCTATTATTAGACTTGAGGGGTATATCATTTCCTTTTTTGTGACTTATAGGATTCCTCTCCACTTTCATGTACTATCTTGAATCTTGATAGATATGTCTGGATCTTTATATGCATGAGGTGGTGAATCTTAGATTGTAGATCTTCCAGAATTCATCCAGGCCTTGACTTATCAGGCTTATTACGTCTTTGGTTGTGCCAAGCAGTGCACAAACAATCCCGTGCTCAATACAACCAGAACCAGCTCAGTGAGACCATGTACAGTGGCACTTTATTGGGCCAAAATCTCCATGAGGACTTAGAGCAACACTTGTTCTTAGCATGGACTTGGCAAGTGATCCAATCTAGGCTAGCCCCCTGTTGTTGCCGGCTTATACACACATCTAAGTTAGTGAGAAAGTCCCTTAACCCCACTAGGTGTGGTTGGTGGAAAAACTAAGAGATGGGGCTGTCACCTATTCCCAACTCTCTCCGTTAAAGTTCTCTCCTAGGTGAGCTAAAGGGGGTGGTCCCTAATGGAAGGTTAGATGAAAAATGATATGAGGTTTCTAGGAGATACTAAGGTTAAATGGATTACTTCAATATTATGAGCAAGTTCGGTCAAGTGCGATAAGCAATACAAGATATGAAATGAAAGATGTTCTCAATAATCATCAACACATAATAAAAAGACAAGCATGTAAACCAGTGCCTTCAATATTGCTTCAAAATAATAAACACTTGCTCAAAAGAAATAGACAAGTAATCTTGCAACACAAATAGATGTTAGATAAAATGATATCAATTTGCAAGATATATAGAAATGAAAATGCTTTAATCAAAGATACTATCATTCAAAGCTCCACGCATGTATAACAATTCAAGTAACTTGCAAATTGAAATAAACCAAAGCTTTTACTTGCAAAAGATATCGTATTGCCCAAATGGAATACTTCAACCATTGTAAGAGTGATGACTTCAATGCATGCTCATCATAACAAGTACATAAGATCAAATAGCAAGTGAAGTGCTCCAAAAGATAAAGTGAATTAGGATGAGATGCACCTAGCTAAAGTGAAATGCAATTATCTTGTTAAGTTTTAGACTAAATGCCTATTCTAGGTGAGAGACTCTTTTTTCAAACTCTTGCCAAAGAATAAAGATTGGGGTGACCGTAAGAAAGAGGGGCTAATGTAATATCCCTTCCAATAAAAATCTGCTAAGTGCATTTCTCAATTTTTGCAGATTTTGGATAGAGAAAATTTGGGCACAAACTTAAGAAAAGTGGGTGAAAGTTAATTAATTTAATTTTGTGTGGTAGAGGAAGCCCCAAACATTAGACAAATGGAAGATTAATCACATAGTGGGATGTGGGGGCCACCCCATGAGGAAATTCGCACTCCTTGAGGAAGTCGAATTGGAGGGAAGAGGGAAGAGGCAAGGAGGTTGAATTGTGGAGCCCACAAGGAGACATGAGAAGCAACAACTATAAATAGGGGAAGTGGCCTCCATTTTGGGATCTTTTGACAATCTAACATTTGAACACGAGTTTTCTTGAGCTGTTTAGCCAAGTAAACCAGTGTTGTTTAGCACAAGGAATTCCCAGGCGGGAATTCCACTTCTACCTTCGGTGGAATTCGAGTGCCACCCTAGGGGAGCATTGCTATACATCTGAGGTTGTACCAAAGGGATTCTATAGGTGAAATCAAGCTATTCTGGGGCAGACTGGGTGTAGGAAATAATCACGCCACCCATAGGAGGAGAGAGTTACAGATCAAAGATTGTTCCGGGGAAATTAAGGGCCATTTCCTAAGTATTTGGAAGCAAATTTGCAGGTGAATTACAGGCTGATTTGGTGGCAGCACTTTATGCTGAATTTTTTTACCTGGGCATGCGCAGTCACTGGAGGAGCAACATTCAATGTCAGGGATAGACCAGAGTTGGGGATGGGTTGTGTTAGGGGACATAAGGAGAATTATTGGAGGGATTGATCAACTATTTTTGGTGGGAATTTGCAGCAGAATTCTGGGTGGTACGAATTTTCCAGCTAGGGGAGGAGCTCACTCTATTTGGGGTAAATTTGGAAGGTTGGAACTAAGCCCAAAGCTTTTTGGGTTTTTATGGGTATTTGGAGGAGAGGTC
Organism: Pinus tabuliformis; assembly: GCA_031772625.1. Classification (NCBI taxonomy): domain Eukaryota; kingdom Viridiplantae; phylum Streptophyta; class Pinopsida; order Pinales; family Pinaceae; genus Pinus; species Pinus tabuliformis. The sequence goes on from CM062811.1 coordinate 1,257,967,360, forward strand.
CTGGTTAAATTTGCAGAATTGTCCGGGTAGTATTTAGGCCCGAAATCCCATTTTGTTCAGTAGTACATTTTATTACTCAACTAGTATTTTGCACCATTTTGTGGGTTTTTCGGTGTGAAGGATTGGGACCTGTTACCGCTCAAAATAGCAGGGCTCCTAGAAGGGGATCCCATAGGGACAACTGCTAGGTCAAGGGCAACATTGGAGCAATAGCCCACTGTCACCTCAGCTAAAGCTCCCTACGCTTTACGGATTTTCACCGATGGGAGGAGACCCGGTATGAAGGGAATCACTAGATGAATAAGTCAATGAAGGGGTAAAGAGTGATTCCTAAGGGCTTATTCACAAGAGAGACTCAATTTTGTGGCATGCGTTCTTGAGAAGCAATGTGTAAAGCTCTCTAAGAATAGGGCCAAGGGGGTTTTAAGGGCTAGGGTTTGCAAATATGCTTTGTAAAGGGGGAACCTAGTCCTAAAAAAACTTGTGAAGACTTGGTTTCCAAACGGTCTTTGTGAGATTATCTTCGAAAAGTTGTGGGACTATACAGGACCAAGTGGACCCAAAATTAGGTCAAGAGGGATTGGTCACTCAAGGGGGGGCTTGACCTAATTGTGGAAGAGAAAATGATCAATGGATAAATTTTCTTGGAATAAAATGCAATGATACAAATGAGGTCACTAGCCAAGGGAAACCTAGGGCAGGGAATGATCCTCGAGCTAGGGATTACAATATCTCGAGATCACAATGTAGCGAAAACTCTAAGGAGGCCCTTAGAACAATTTTGTATGGCAATTAGGGCATGGGACAATTGCTCCAAGGTCTTTATACTTCGATGTGCAATATGTGATGACTTATCGAGATAAAATTTCAATGAAATATCTCTAGGAACATTCACTTATTCAAACATGGCCCATGACATGATGCAATGCTAATAAAAGACAAATTTCCACCATCTCACACAAGAAATACAACAAATTTCAGCCTAGTATAGCAAAATTCCCTAGCAACATGCATGTGACATAAAAAAAGACAAAATAGCATTAAACGAGCACTTACATGTGAGAACAAGTATATCCAATCATCATCATATGCCAATATAGAAGCTCCAAGACAAAAATGAAGAGATCCAAACATCAAAATTCATCCATCCATCCAATTTCGTCCTCCAAAAAGAATTGTGAAAATTTCACAAGAGACAATGATCCAATCCAAGTGATGTTGAGAGAATGAGTCAACTCATCACCTATTTATACAATGTCTAATGAATTCGATTTGGCTAATTTTGGCCTAATTTAGCCCCTATAATAAAATAATGTGCAAAATACCAATAACATTTGGTGACAAACCCACCAAATAGTTAAATAATGTAAAGATAAGCCTCTCAAGAGGGTTGAATGATCAACAAAGTAATGTCGTTGGGCCTTTGAGGAAGCCTAATGAAGAAAAGGACTCCAAACATAGTGGACAAGGGGGTGGCCCCTTGTTATCCAATCAAGAACATGTGGTGCTCCTAAGTGGGCATAGGGGCACAAGGACAACCTCATGGGCCTCCAGATGGATCAAATATGCGTGTAAACCATCTGTAAGGCTGGAGTGATGACATAAACCTTGCATTTGCAGTGGAGGCATCCTGGAACATTTGCCAAGCTTATGGTGCAACTGTGGAGCTGGCTGGGCATGGTGGACCAGGTGCATCATCCTCATCCAAAAGGTAGAACACGAGCAATCAATGAACACAGCTGGGGATCCAGGAAGTAGTATCTGCTATGGTGGAGACCCATGGCTCTCAATGCCCACCCTACAAGTGCCATTGTGGCCCTCTGGAGAGCTAGAACCCCGTATAGGGAGACCAAGTCGTAAATGATGACCCACCTGAAATCCTGCATAAGATCCAATGCGTCCCCTTGCCTTCCAATACACCAAATCCTTAGACTAATCAAGAAATAATGCTTACAATTTATGGGATCAATGGGGTACTTCATGGTGTCATGCCCTTCCATAGTGGGCTTTGGCAAATATAAGTGTCTCCAAGCTCAAAAAGGGGGTTACCCAAGGACCCTATTAGGTGATTTCAACCTCTAAAGGGGGTGGCATGTCCATAGTACATCTTTTAAGAGGTAGGTGGGAAATGATATAATGATGGAATGGAGTGGGGATCAAGGGAATCATTTAGACCACATGTCAAGGTACATTGGGTAGCTATAACAAGGGAAGCCCATACCTGGGTATATGCGTGTAGGAGGGAGCAAATCGTGGTACATGAGTTACCCCAACCTTTGTTTTTCTACCCTTCTTCATATGCGTTTTTCCTTTGATTGATTTTTCTTCATAATTGCTCGGGGCTCTAGGGGATGGAGAGCATGATGTGTAATATGTAGCAGTGGATACCCCCTTTAAGGTGGGGTAGTTCATCGCTCACTAGGGGTTGGGACAATCATGGGTTCCTTAATGATTGAGTGGGCTCATCTAGGTCCTGTTGCATTCATTTTGTCAAAGTTTCGAGGAAGCAGATGTACCCTTTTTTTCTTCAAAGGATTGAGATCATCATCCATCAACACTATGTTATTGTAAACCCATTCTGCAAATTTTTAATGTAAACGATTCTAGTAATACCATGAATGTATGTAACAACCTAGGTAAGCCTATTATTTTGGAATTAATTTCATCCTAGGAGGTTTTTCGTCTCACTGACTCATCTGTGTTTTTAAACACGAATGGTCGGCAGAGTTTTTTCCTCCAACTCCACCCAAAAGCTAGGGTGGAATTTGTCGTCAAAGTCTTAAGTGAGTCATAGTGTTCTAGTCGAGTCTTATGTAAAAGTGATTTGGGAATAATTTAAGCTAATTCGCTAAATTATTTTATTACAAATCACTTGGTCTACTAGATCATATTGTGTCGCAGAATTGGGTGTGTAATTTGAGGGTTGTTGTCGCGCAGATTGGCACGACAACGCTCGGACCGGGGGCTGTCACTCTGATCCCTGATTCCTCCGTTTAAGCCTGTATCCCGCGGCTAAGGGGGGTAGACCCTGCGAGATGGTGGAGACCAATGTTGTTAAAAGCGCGATCGGGATTAAATCAGCGCGGGGAACGAATCGGAAAAAATCGGAAAAAAGCGGGAAAAAATCGGAAAAAAGCGGGAAAAAATCGTTTGGTACAAAAATATTCATTTTTTTTCAATTTTTTTCAATTTTTTTAATATCTAAACCATCTACAACATAAAATAAATACATTGACACATAAATATGATAAAAAAACTAATATATAAGATGTTTAATATCATTTCTAGCGCTAAAATCACACATAACATTGAATCATGTCCTGAATAGTAAGTCCTGAATCCTGAGTCCCAACTCAGCCTCAAAATATCAACAAAAAATATGATAATGTATCTCATCATGTCATAATGTCATATACAATAAAATGAAAGTCTAATCCTATTGATTTCCTCTGCCCCTCTTGCGAGAAAATGCCACAGCTTTCCCTTTCCCTCTAGATGTAGATGTTGGTGCCCGTGCAGGTGGAAATGGCAGTGGAGTCTGATGTGCTCTAGACGTTGAAGAACTAGAAGTAGGAGCTATAGGAGGTAGACCGCGTCCTCTACTGGTGGCAGGGGTAGCCCGGGCAGGTGGTGTCACCTGGAAACATTACAATCTCCCAATCCTGAAATCCTGAAAAACTGATAAGTCTGCTGAATTTTAAATGAAATCTAAAATTCTACTTTCTCCGTATGAAATCCAATGAGGCTGGAACCACTCTCAAACATCCTGAGTCATTTCATGGTAATGTTAAAAATTTAAGTAGAAGGATGAAAATGAAGATTAAGGAGAATGTCACTTTTACTTTAAGAATTTAACATTACCATGAATAGCATATCCATACTAGGGCCTAGACTTGATCATTAAGCTACCCCACTCAAAAATTATTTGTTTCTTTCAAAAAACATTGCATGAAAAAACCCAAAAAAAGTTATAAAACTATGCTGTCCTGAGCCCCCACGATTTTTTCGTTAAAAATCGCGTTTTTTTCGAAAAAATCGCGATTTTTTGAAAAAAGCGCGATTTTTTCAGTAAAAATCGGCAAAAAAAAGTAGGCGATTTTTTCGTATAAACATCGCGATTTGATCGGCAAGGTGAAAAAATCGCGATTTTTTCAAAAAATCGCGATTTTAACAACACTGGTGGAGACCAACTGCCAAACAGTTGGGTGGGAGACACGATACACGATATGATAAGCACTAGATGGATTTAGAGATTTAATAGACCAGTGCCTTGAGGAGTTAATGTTTAAATGATTACTTTTTAAATGATATAGAAACATGGACCATGAACAGCAACCATCTATCATCAGCTAAATCACATGACCAAAATGATATCCCGCAATTGAAAACTTCGAAAAGATAAATGCTTAAAACCACCACGAGAATTGTAAATTATTAACCAAATATCATATTTCGCATCTCGATTTGAAAATTTAGATCTCAGTATGAAAGATATAACATGATAGACAACTGAAAATGGCAAAATAATTTTCCACAAAATTTTATTTTTTTCAATTTTTTTTTTTTAAACCTTTTTTCAATTTTTTATTTTTATTTTTCAATAAAAAAAGATAATTAAAAAATCTAAAAATTTTAAAATTTAAAATCTATTCTACAACTAAAATCTAAGAAAATTAACTATACAAAAATATATCCCTAAGTCTAAAAACTGAATAAAATCTTTTTATTTTTTTTATATTTTTTATAACAAAACATAAATCTAAATCTAAAAACTAACTATAGCATAAAACTAACGCTAACATTTTAATTAAAACAAAACTAAATAAAAACTAACATAAAAAAACTATAAAACGAAACTATGAAGTCTGCATATATCCTAAACTCAAAAAAGGTGCATACGTTAACAAAACTAAGGAAATCAAATTCGAATTTATACAAAGGACTTTAAGAAAAACGAAAATAAATCAAAATTTTAATTAAGATCCTAACCTAAAGTGCAAAACGTATTGCAAACCCAAAAAAAAAAAAAAAACGAGTTACCTGCTGCCGGCAAATATGGTTTGATGCCCACGCAAACGTTAGAAGAACAGGAATACGTTTTCAGGATATCACCTGCCCCGATGATGAGGACGCTAGATAAATTGCAGTGGTTTGAGGATCGAATAGAAGTTGGTTTTGTTACCTGGAGCTTCCACGGATTTGCCCAGAATCGTGACGCAGGGAGCTTGTCGGCGGCAGAAGAAACTAACAGCGTTGAGGACCACCGTGTGTACATACGCCCTGAGCAATGCGATCCAACAGCAATCGAAAACCACAACGCTACACGCCACTGCTACGCATTGAGACAATTACACCAATCTGGCAACTGAAAATCGTTTTTTATTTCGAGTTTCTGGCTGGAAACACGTCGATTGAAGCCGGGCCCCTTTTTTTTTTTGTTATATGTGAATTTCAACAGATCAAATACGGTGGTATACTTCGTCGTGGAGCCAGGAAGCTGAATGCGGAAACCAGAATTTCAACAGCGGATAAATGAAGGTCTCAGCCACTCTGAGAGCACGCTTCCTCTGGTCCGATTTGTTATTTGTTATCAAGAATGCCTAACTGACAGATAAATATTATCGGTGTTCTGAGATTGATCTGATTCTCTGCGACAAATGGAAGCTCCGACGGCCATGCATGCAGCCTTTTTGAAAACAGATTTTGCAGCTACGCTCTGACAGATAGTTTCTGAAAAGCCCTGTAGCTGAAAACACAGAAATACAAAACCCTAATGAAAAAAATGTGAAAAGCAGAAGTTTGAAAACCCTAAAAAATGAAACCCTAAGACAGCTTAATAATTTACAGATTTGGCCCCTGAAATGCCAGATTTGACAATAATTGCAGTAATGTTTTCAGTATATCAGAAATTTTGAACTTCACTGTGAACAGAAAGAAAATCTCTCAATGTAAAACAGAAAAGAAACTCTTAATGATTAACCCAGGGAACAATCAGCTGGGCTCTGCACAGAAAGTGCTTGCGGGAGTTGGCTGGTTCAGCCGAGAACTTCACCGAACGCCCACAAAATTTCCTTCAAAAAAATGTTTTCAGCAATTCCGGAGAGCAACACCAACACGATTTGGACCCCAAAGTCTTTTTATTAACCAGAAAATCAGATTCCAAGAGAGCTTTTTCAGTACAGACTCACAGATCAGATAAAACCCTAAAATGACCCCCTAAGACCCTATATAAAGGAAATGATCCCAACGGCTAGTTTTGGGTGATCCATGTTGAAGCGATCTCGACCGTCGATGAGGTTTAAGACATCCCTTAATCTCATCCGTCGATTTTATTTAAAAAAGCTATTTTTGCATGCATTCACAAAAATATTATTATTTTATTGCTTAGGGTTTTTGCTTTATGTTTTTTTTTAATTTTTTATTATTATTATTATTTTTTTTAATTTTTTTATTTATTTTTTAATTTTATTATTTTTATTCATTTTTTAAATTTTTAATTCATTTTAAGATGGATCATCAAACTAAGCCGTTGGAAACATCACCTAGGACCTAGGACCTAGGACTCATGAGGGGATTTACAACATTTTCAACCCTCAAGACACATTTCATCATGATTTTTACAATTTACATCTCAAAGGGATGAACCCACTTAATACAGACCCTCATAGAACACCCAGTTCTGCGACACAACTATAATCTAGCAGATTAACATATAAGATTCTCCTAAAGTTCTGATGACGAAATCCATCCCGGCTTTGGGGTCAGGTTTGAAGGAAAACTCTGCCGATCGTAGATCGGTGAGACGAAAAACCTCCCGGGACGCAGATCATCATTAGAAAGTTAGGTCCACCTAGGCAACTTTACATACATGACTCTGATCTGCTTAGATTATTTACAACTTATACATGCAGACCGGGTTTACAACAAAAATGATCAAGCTGCTGATGATGACAGGATGGCACGGACATGCTGATCAGGTGCTGCTTCCTTTCTGTCAAGAAAAACGGGGTGCACTGCATGGGTAGTTGACCAGTAGAGGTCAACATCTGGCTCTACTTGGGGACACGTTGCTGCTTGCAGGAATGTGAGAATCCAGAATCTGCATCCATACAACACAAAAATAAGTAGCGTCCATCCCAAAAATCAGCATATACATTAAGCACAGGAAAGATAAAAGCTCTTCATTTATTAACTATCTAATAACATGAAAAGTAAATCTAATCCTAAAACAGAAATGAAATGCTGAAAAGACAAGGAGTAGAGTTAGAAATACAATACAAAAATGCCTCACGGCACCAGATGTGTTCAATATAGTGCATACTGAGCATTTGCCTGCTTTCAGGCAAATCTGTCGGCTGCTTGTCGGATGTGCCATGTCCAATTTTGCATATGGTAGGACTCCTTCCTATCCGAAAATCAAGCTGCTCACGGCCGTCTGATGCATCAAATCTTCGTCTAATCTTCTTCCTCTTGCGCTTCTTCTTTCTGGCAGGATGAATTACTGATGATCTGGAACTTTCTGTTTCGAAACTATCAGATGAAGTGTGTAAGATATGCATGCTAAGTCCTTTTGTGTCTTGCATCTGATTTTTATCGTTTTTAAGCTCATCTGGATCACCTTCAATTATCCACTTAATGACCTCCTCATAGTAAGATGGAACTTGTTGCAGCAAATGAGAAGGCTCCTGGTTTCTCTTATCATCTGACCATTGTTGAATCTTTTGAACTTGTATTCTAATGGCATCCATCTGACTAGAGCATTCATCCCTTATAGCGCTGATTTGCATGGCATGGTTTTCTTGCATGTGTTTTATTACCTTATCATTCTTTTCCTCTATGTCCATCAAGCAATGTTGCATGAAATTTATTTCTTCTTTATGATTCGCTTGCATGTCAGCCAACTGATTGTTATGATTGAATGTCATAGAGTCAATTTCCCTATCATGATCAGCTTTCATGGTCACCATATTTTCCTCTAAGACTGACATCTTGCTTTGCATGCTTCTAATTTCTGTTTCATATCTAATTTTATGGCCTCAATTTCCTTAGCATGCTGATCTTGTGTGTCCTCAATCTCCTTATTACGTTTTACCAGATGGGTGCGTAAAGTTTTAACATCATTGATAAGATTAGTTTGGTTGCTTTCCATATTTTTCACCATCATCTCTAAATCTTGTATTATTTGCTTTTGCTCCTCCTTTTCATTGTCATTTATCCCCGATTTTTCACTATCATGAACTTGATCTGCAATAGTTCCGGCTGATGACATATTCTGATCTTGAACTCTTTCTTCAACAGCTTGACCTTTAATATGATTACTTTCTTCTTTTTGCACAATTTTAGAGGTAGAAGGCAAGCTGTTTGGACTATTATATCTATCTTTAAAAGCATCGAGAATGTCTTGTAAAGAAGTGAAAAAATCATTAGGAAAATTGTTAAACCAATTCAAGGCATCACCCTCTAAAGAATGGACAAATAGACGCATCTTGAAATCTTCATGATTATATTGAGGAAATCTGCAATATAAGATCTTTACACAAGTGAACATGTTTAAATGATGTTTAACAGCGACCGGATCATCACCCGAGAACTTAAATAATTTAGAAATGGCCTCTTTCGGAAGATCATGGAGATTATTAGTAAAATGACATGGTTTACATGAATAATCCATGATGAACAACAGGGGATGAAATGGATGATAGAAAGAGATTTCTGCTCAAGAAAATTAAGAAGTGGAGTCACCACTTGAACAACGAATCTGATTCTAGGATCCAAAAAGTAAACACAAGCAGATATGAGGAAAGCTTCTTGTCTGGGAAAAATGAGAAAAATGGAGTCGCCACCCAAACAAGAAACAAAACCGAAGAGATGCTGCTGATATGTGATGAAAAGATGCCAAAATATTTGAATCTGCCAGCTCAAATGAGAGATGAGAAGATGAGAAGCTGAATGTCGATGAAACCCCAAGAACAGAAAAACTGTCCCCGGCAACGGCGCCAAAAATGTAGTCGCATTGCCGGCTCAAACGAATGATAGAAAGATGAACGATGAATGAATAAAAGTCGTTGAAACACCAAGGACAGAAGAACTCTATCCCCGGCAACGGCGCCAAAAATGTTGTCGCGCAGATTGGCACGACAACGCTCGGACCGGGGGCTGTCACTCTGATCCCCGATCCCTCCGTTTAAGCCTGTCTCCCGCGGCTAAGGGGGGTAGACCCTGCGAGATGGTGGAGACCAACTGCCAAACAGTTGGGTGGGAGATACGATACACGATATGATAAGCACTAGATGGATTTAGAGATTTAATAGACCAGTGCCTTGAGGAGTTAATGTTTAAATGATTACTTTTTAAATGATATAGAAACATGGACCATGAACAGCAACCATCTATCATCAGCTAAATCACATGACCAAAATGATATCCCGCAATTGAAAACTTCGAAAAGATAAATGCTTAAAACCACCACGAGAATTGTAAATTATTAACCAAATATCATATTTCGCATCTCAATTTGAAAATTTAGATCTCAGTATGAAAGATATAACATGATAGACAACTGAAAATGGCAAAATAATTTTCCACAAAATTTTAATTTTTTCAATTTTTTTTTTTTAAACCTTTTTTCAATTTTTATTTTTTTATTTTTCAATAAAAAAAGATAATTAAAAAATCTAAAAATTTTAAAATTTAAAATCTATTCTACAACTAAAATCTAAGAAAATTAACTATACAAAAATATATCCCTAAGTCTAAAAACTGAATAAAATCTTTTTATTTTTTTTATATTTTTTATAACAAAACATAAATCTAAATCTAAAAACTAACTATAGCATAAAACTAACGCTAACATTTTAATTAAAACAAAACTAAATAAAAACTAACATAAAAAAACTATAAAACGAAACTATGAAGTTTGCATATATCCTAAACTCAAAAAAGGTGCATACGTTAACAAAACTAAGGAAATCAAATTCGAATTTATACAAAGGACTTTAAGAAAAACGAAAATAAATCAAAATTTTAATTAAGATCCTAACCTAAAGTGCAAAACGTATTGCAAACCCAAAAAAAAAAAAAAACGAGTTACCTGCTGCCGGCAAATATGGTTTGATGCCCACGCAAACGTTAGAAGAACAGGAATACGTTTTCAGGATATCACCTGCCCCGATGATGAGGACGCTAGATAAATTGCAGTGGTTTGAGGATCGAATAGAAGTTGGTTTTGTTACCTGGAGCTTCCACGGATTTGCCCAGAATCGTGACGCAGGGAGCTTGTCGGCGGCAGAAGAAACTAACAGCGTTGAGGACCACCGTGTGTACATACGCCCTGAGCAATGCGATCCAACAACAATCGAAAACCACAACGCTACACGCCACTGCTACGCATTGAGACAATTACACCAATCTGGCAACTGAAAATCGTTTTTTATTTCGAGTTTCTGGCTGGAAACACGTCGATTGAAGTCGGGCCCCTTTTTTTTTTTGTTATATGTGACTTTCAACAGATCAAATACGGTGGTATACTTCGTCGTGGAGCCAGGAAGCTGAATGCGGAAACCAGAATTTCAACAGCGGATAAATGAAGGTCTCAGCCACTCTGAGAGCACGCTTCCTCTGGTCCGATTTGTTATTTGTTATCAAGAATGCCTAACTGACAGATAAATATTATCGGTGTTCTGAGATTGATCTGATTCTCTGCGACAAATGGAAGCTCCGACGGCCATGCATGCAGCGTTTTTGAAAACAGATTTTGCAGCTACGCTCTGACAGATAGTTTCTGAAAAGCCCTGTAGCTGAAAACACAGAAATACAAAACCCTAATGAAAAAAAATGTGAAAAGCAGAAGTTTGAAAACCCTAAAAAATGAAACCCTAAGACAGCTTAATAATTTACAGATTTGGCCCCTAAAATGCCAGATTTGACAATAATTGCAGTAATGTTTTCAGTATATCAGAAATTTTGAACTTCACTGTGAACAGAAAGAAAATCTCTCAATGTAAGACATAAAAGAAACTCTTAATGATTAACCCAGGGAACAATCAGCTGGGCTTTGCACAGAAAGTGCTTGCGGGAGTTGGCTGGTTTAGCCGAGAACTTCCCCGAACGCCCACAAAATTTCCTTCAAAAAAATGTTTTCAGCAATTCCGGAGAGCAACACCAACACGATTTGGACCCCAAAGTCTTTTTATTAACCAGAAAATCAGATTACAAGAGAGCTTTTTCAGTACAGACTCACAGATCAGATAAAACCCTAAAATGACCCCCTAAGACCCTATATAAAGGAAATGATCCCAACGGCTAGTTTTGGGTGATCCATGTTGAAGCGATCTCGACCGTCGATGAGGTTTAAGACATCCCTTAATCTCATCCGTCGATTTTATTTAAAAAAGCTATTTTTGCATGCATTCACAAAAATATTATTATTTTATTGCTTAGGGTTTTTGCTTTATGTTTTTTTAAATTTTTTATTATTTTTTATTTTTATTTTTTTTATTTTTTAATTTTTTTAATTTTTTAATTTATTTTTTATTTTATTATTTTTATTCATTTTTTAAATTTTTAATTCATTTTAAGATGGATCATCAAACTAAGCCGTTGGAAACATCACCTAGGACCTAGGACCTAGGACTCATGAGGGGATTTACAACATTTTCAACCCTCAAGACACATTTCATCATGATTTTTACAATTTACATCTCAAAGGGATGAACCCACTTAATACAGACCCTCATAGAACACCCAGTTCTGCGACACAACTATAATCTAGCAGATTAACATATAAGATTCTCCTAAAGTTCATAATAGAAATTACGACTTTTTCCCAGGGGAAAAAAAAAAAAGATTCTCCTAAAGTTCTGATGACGAAATCCATCCCGGCTTTGGGGTCAGGTTTGAAGGAAAACTCTGCCGATCGTAGATCGGTGAGACGAAAAACCTCCCGGGACGCAGATCATCATTAGAAAGTTAGGTCCACCTAGGCAACTTTACATACATGACTCTGATCTGCTTAGATTATTTACAACTTATACATGCAGACCGGGTTTACAACAAAAATGATCAAGCTGCTGATGATGGCAGGATGGCACGGACATGCTGATCAGGTGCTGCTTCCTTTCTGTCAAGAAAAACGGGGTGCACTGCATGGGTAGTTGACCAGTAGAGGTCAACAAGGGTCTAAGCCGAACGGGTATTCCCCCTTTGAGGGCTAAATTTGTAAAAATCTTATGTAAAAAATATATAGTGCATGGTCCCTCTTACTTAGACACCATGGCTAAAATATTAGAGGTTGAAAAAATATTTAATCCCCTCAAGTGTCAATTAACTAAATTTTCTGGCAAAATTAAATTTAAATCCTAAGCCAGAAATTTAATTAATTAGAGTCAAAATTAAAAATCTAGAGAAATTAATTTCTTTAAATCGAAATATTCGTGGGTCTTAAAAGAATTAATTTTTAGAGGTCCTCCACCAAGGGACTATTGGATATTTCAAGAAAAATCGGACCCTTAGAACTTGGTGGTTAAGTCAAAGTCAAGTTTTGAGGAAATTAGCTCAAAATAATTAATTTTGAGCTAATAAAAAATGGATTTAATGAAAAATTCGAAAATTCCTCAAAATAAATATTTTCAACGACTAAGATTAAAAGGCCTACAAAGATTTATCAATGACCAAGATTATTTTGACAAGGATCAAGCCAACTAGCCGTTATTTTTTCACTAGGGTCTATCTATAAATTAGAGAGTTATTTGTGTCAAAATCCATCTGATGTTTGGCTAAGAAATTGCTGCAGAAGCATTGATGTAACACTATTGTCCCGCTGCGAACATTTATTTGAATCATAATAAAGACTTTGAGGTGCAGTTCAATGTGTTCAGTGTTTGTTGATTTGTGGTATGCGCTGGGTACGGGCTTTCCTATATTGTGTAGATTAATGTTACAATTTGTTTTTCATTAGACGGGGATACATTCATTCTATTGATAGATTTTGGGTTTATCTTAGATGATTTGATTCTCCATATGTCTAACAAATTTTCTTGAGAAATATATATAGTGTTTGCAGGTTCCCCAGTCTTTGGTCTCCAAGTTCACAAACTGTGGGCATGAACCGACTTTGTTTGGACTCTCTAAATATTTATATGGTTGGTTTAACTTCGCTAAGGTTGTAGTGTGCATTAATTTTCCAAAGTATTATTAGCCATCTATCAAAGAAAATTCTAAAACATTTTACTTCTAAAAATTTATTATAAAACCCTTGTATATTTGTAAATTTTGTCAATAATTTGTAAATAAATTTTGTAAATTATGTTTGCTAATTAGGGTTTTGAGATTTTGTATATATTTGGGGTTTTAGATATTTGTAAATCTACTTGTGCAAGTGAGATAAAGTGAAAAAGTTGCAATAGAGCTAGATCTAGGCCCTTGAGGGTAAGATCTAGTCTCTAATTTTTTTTGTAGGGCCATTCATTGAAGAAATTGAACAAAATTTCAGATCTAAAGAAGATAAAATTTTCTGAAGTTGGGGTTTCAAGTTTCAGCCCTCTCGAGCCCGCATCCGACCTCTCCAAGCCCAGTGTTGGCCTCTATCCCCCTTGCATTGTGAAAATTCGGAAACCCCGAATCCTACTGCAGCAACTGATAATGTTTCTTCTATTTGTTAAATTAATCAAACAAATTATTTGCAGTTTCCTACGAAAATATCGAAACATATACATTGCAGCCTTCACAAATACAATACTACGGAAAAAAAATACTACACAGGAGAGAAATAAACACACACACACACAATTACACCGTTGTTTTTGGACAAACGTCCTCGGAAAAACCCAATTTGGGAAAACCAGTGCAACAACTGAGGGTTTTAATTATTATGCAGTAGTAATCTGAGTACAATCTTTAGATGTCCAAATTGGCAATCTAATACAGAGAATAAATTGACAAAGAGGTAGTGAGAAATATTCTCACACTATCACTGGCAATCGGACTCTAATCCAGGCTCTGGATGGCTAGCCCCATGCTGCCTCTACACAGTCTCTGTGTGGGCTTAGGCAGGCACTGCATCACAGCTTCTAGGAGCTGTGTCACCCTTCTAGCTGATTGATTTGTTGACTGGAACTCGACTCTCTGGCCCTTCGGTCTCACACCCTAGCTTTCGACACTAGATCTCGACTGCTCCCAGCAAAATTGCAGACTCCCTCTAAAGCACTGCGCTGCCTCTGTGTGGCACTACACTGCTTCTCTTAACCTCTTGATGCCTTCTTTGCCTTGCAGTTACTGAAATTGGAAAATCCCCTCCGGTCTACTATCCCTGCCCCTCACTGCAAGAATATCACTCGATCTCTCTCCAGCAACTCAGCGCTGCTACTCTTGAGAAATTCAATCTCTAGATCTCACTATCTCAGTGTGTTCTCCAAGTGCCCATCAAGTTCCTTCTTATAATCTCTCGTTGGAGCACCAACCTCCAAGATTAAAACATAATCGAAGGCTAAGATTAACTAGGAGTTGATCCTCATCTTCTTATAGAAGATTCACAATAGATTTAATTAATACCCTTTAATAAATCACATTTCCTAAGTTTAGACTTAGGAATACATTAAAAATGATTAATTATTTTAATTAAACCATCTCTAGGTGGAATTTTCCCAAATGATTTATGGGTCTTGGAGAATGCATGTGTTTTATCCTTTCTGCAAAATATCGAGGCTAGAGCATGTCCGATGCTACATAAATCAACACTCCCTCTTAGCGAGGAATGTGCTCTAGTGCTGCAACCCACTGAAGCATCACTCTGTCTCTGCACCATCTCCTGCTGCGCTGCTGATGTCTAGCTCTGCTGCCCATCAACTACTGCGCAACTCTGATTCTTGCATCTGTGTTATTGCTGAATCTGCTGCCAACACTGCATCTGCACTGCAATCTTCTCCAACTACTGCTGCTGCAACTGCAATGGAAAAGCATCCAAAATATTGAACCAACTGTGGTTAGTATGATGCATCTTTCACCTGAGTCCTCATTGCTACTAGACTCTGCTCTGTCACTGAAGCCTCTGCACTGCTACTGACTCTGCTGCTGTGCCAACTGCACTACTGTCAACTCTGCTCTGCGCTGCTTAGTCTCTGACCGCTACTAGCTACTGTATCTGTCACTCTGGCACCTGACTGCACCAATTGCCACTGATCCATCCTGCTGCTACATGTCTTGGGCTCTTGCAGCAAGGTATTGATTCATGAGGTGGACCTCCTCAAGAATCCTGCCCATCCTGTAGCTCTCTAGGGCTACAACTCCAAATCACCCCACCTCACCCCTGGAGGTAACTCGTTGATCATGGCAAACTCTTCCTCCAATGTGGAGGATAGCCTGTCGATCTCAGCGGATGCAATCTACTTCTCCTCTTTGTCCTTCTTTCTGAGAGGACATTGAGTATTGTAGTGGCCAAGCTCACCACACCTGAAGCACTTGATCTTGGAAATGTCCTTCCTCTTCTGTTGCTCCTGCTGCCCCTTAGATGTGAGGGCCACATCTTCCTCCTCCTTTACTTGCTTTGTCCCACTGCTGTTGCTAGCACCATTGATGGTGCTCTTCACCAGATCTCGCCTCATCTCCTCCTGCTGCAGATCAGCCCGCATACGTTCCCAATTTGGCAGTTTTTCTCTGCCCAAGATACTTTGGACGAAAACTTGCTATTATTCGGAAACACTGTTTAGAACTAATTGTACAAACTCTGTAGGCTAGGGTGCCGGGGGACATTTTATTCTCGGTGTTTCAACGACATTCATCTTCTCATTTCTCATCATCTTTCATCTTTCTCATCTCTCATTTGAGCTAGCAGATTCAACATTTTTTGGCATCATTTGGATTTCTTCATCGCCTTATATTTCGTCATATCAGCAACTACTCTTTAGTTTAGGTGACGACTCCATTTCTTTTCATTTATTTTTTCCCAGACAAGAAGCCTCCCTCATATCTGCTTGTTTGTTGCTTTTTGGATCATAGAATTAGATCTATTGTTCAAGTGGCAACTCCACTTCTTCATCTCTTAATTTTCTTGAGCAAAGATCTCTTTCTATCATCCATTTGGTCCCTCGTTATTCATCATGGATTATTCGTTTAAAACATGTCATTTCACTGATGATCTCCATGATATTCCGGAAGTGGCCATTTCTAAATTATCTTTGTTCTCAAGTGGTGATTCAGTCACCGTTAAAAAACATCTAGGCTTGTTTACTCGTATAATGATCATATATTGTAGACCCCCTCAGTATAATCATGAAGATGTCAAAATGCGTCTTTTTGTCCTTTCTTTAGAGGGTGATGCTTTGAATTGGTTTAACAATTGTCTTAAGGATTCTTTCACTTCTTTACAAGACATTTTCAATGCTTTTAAAGATAGATATGGTGATCCAGATAGCTCGCCTTGTGCCCCTAAAATCGTGCAACAGAATGAAAGTAATCTTATAAAAGGTCCAGCTGTCGATGAAAGATTTCAAGATAATTCTTCATATCAGAATGTGCCATCCCCTGTACCATTGCAGATCAAATCCATGATAGTGGAAAAGCAGGGACAAATTACAAAATCAGTGTAGACAATGAAAAGGAAGATCAGAAGCAAATTATACAAGAACTAATGCTGCTGGTAAAAAATATGGAGATCGACCAAACTAATTACGCCAGTGATGTGAGAACTTTATGCACCCACCTGGAAAAATGTAATAAGGAGATGGAGATCATGCAAAATCAGCATGCTGAGGAAATTGAGGCCATGAAAACTAATCATGACACATAAATTAGTTTTGTGCAAAGCAAGTTATAAGGCTTAGAGGAAAATATGACAACCATGAAAACTAATCATGATAGGGAAATTAATTTTATGCAAAACAAGTTATTAACTATGGATGAAGAAATGACTATCATGACATTCGATCATAATAATCAGTTGGCTACCATGCAAGCAAATCATAAGAAAGAGATAAACTCTATACAACATTGCTTGATGACCATAAAGGAAAAGAACGCTAAAGTAATAAAAGATATGGAAGAAGACCATGCCAGGGAAATCAGTTGTATGAAAGTTGAACACTCTAGCCAGATAGATGCCATTACAATACAGATACATAAATTTCAACAGCGGTTAGATGATGAAAGAAACCAGGAAACATCAATAGATCAGGAGCCTCCTCATTTGCTACAACAAGCTCCATTTTATTATGAGGAGGTCATTGGTTCGATTAAAAGGTGGTTAATTGAAGGTGATTCAAATAAAATTAAAAACGATAAAGATCAGATGCAAGATGAAGAAAGACATGTCACGCATATCTTACATACTTCATCTGAGAGCTTTGAAACAGAAATTTCCACGTCATCAGTAATATAGCCTGCCACGAAGAAAAAGCGCAAGAGAAAGAAAATGAGAAGAAGATTTGATGCATCAGACGGCCGCGAGCAGCTTGATTTTCGGATAGGGAAAAGTCCTACTGTATGCAGAATTGGACATGGCACATCCGACAAGCAACTGACAGA
This sequence comes from Pinus tabuliformis, assembly GCA_031772625.1. Lineage (NCBI taxonomy): Eukaryota > Viridiplantae > Streptophyta > Pinopsida > Pinales > Pinaceae > Pinus > Pinus tabuliformis. The sequence continues at coordinate 1,257,984,874 of CM062811.1, forward strand.
TTTGCCTAAAAGCAGGCAAATGCTCAGTATACACTATATTGAACACATCTGATGCCATGGGGCATCCTCTATATTTCTAACCCTACTCTTTGTTTTTTCAGCATTTTCATTTCTGTTTTAGGATTAGATTTACTTTTCCAGATAGTTAATAAATGAAGAGCTTATATCTTTCATGTGCTTAATGTTATATGATGATTTTTGAATGGACGCTACTTATGTTTTGTTGTGTGTTGCGTGGATGTAGATTCTAGATTCTCACATTCCTACAATGCAACAACGCGTCCCCAAGTAAAGCCAGATGTTGACCGCTACGTATCAACTACCCATAGCAGTACACCCCTTGTTTTGACAAAAGGGATAGCGCTTGATCGACGTGTCCATGACATTCGATTGTCATCATCAACCCGATCATGTTATGTTGTAAATCCAGTCTGCATGTGTAAATTGTAAATAATCTTAGCAGCTTTGAGTCATGTATGTAAATTGCCTAGGCAAACCTAATTTTCTAGTGGTAATCTACGTTCCGGAAGGTTTTTTGTCTCACCGATCCATGATCGGCAGAGTTTTCCTTCAGCCTAACCCCAAAGTCGGAATGAATTTTGTCATTAGAATCTTAAGAGACTCCTAATGTACTTGGTCGAGTCCATGTAAAAGTAATTTGGAAATAACTCTAACTATTTGGTTAGGTTATTAACTTATTACAAATTACTTGATCTGCTAGATTATAGTTGTGTCGCAGAACTGGGTGGTCTATGAGGGTCTATGTCAAATGGGTTTTCCCCCTTGAGATGTAAAATTGTAAAAGTCATGATGTAAAGTGTCTTGAGGGTTAGAAAATGTTTTAATCCCCTTATAAGTCCTAAGTCCTATGTCCTAGGTGATTTTTCCAAAGGGCTAAGTTCGAGGATCCAAAAAAAAAATTATTATTAATTAAAATTAAAAAATTAAAAATAACTAAAAAAAATAAAAAATAAAATAAAAAATAAAAAAAAAATTAAAAAATTAAAAAATAAAATAAAATAATAAAATAATAATAAGTAAAATTTTTGAGAAAATAAATGAAAAGTTTTAATTTTTTAATATATTAAAATGCATTTAAAATTTCGATGGATGAGATTACAAGGGATTTTTTTTTTTTACAAGATCGTCTACTCATATATTATAAAACTGCGCTATGCAAAAGCTATTACATCAGATTCAAGAAGAGAGAGAAGAGATGAAGTCCAAAACCGGGACGCAGCCCTTGACTTCTGTGAGTTTAACTTGAGGAGAATATGTTGAAATAGATATCTACTGTACTGTCTGACGAACAAGCCATCTATAAGACTTACTTTGCTATTCATAAGATTAACACCAGAATTGGTTTACTGTGTCTTCCATCTGATCATCCTTCTGCTGGTCCTTTTGGCTTGCCTTTGTAGAGGCCTCCGCCTGCATGCTCTCCGTGAGGTTCTTGATATGATTGATGGCCTCCTCCAAATGCTGGCACTTCTCCTTAAGATCCTCGATTTCCTTCTTTTGTTTTTCGAGCTTTTTTCGCTTGGATCGACTGTCGGCATGAAAATCGTCTTTGAGGTCGTTATGGTGCTTTACAAACCGGGCAATCAAGAAACAGTGTTCCTTGCAAAGGGTGCAGGTGTCATTTCCTAGCACCCTATCCAGAGGATTCCCCTGAGGCTCTGCTCCCTCCTGTGCCGCTGGCTGCTGTCTGTTCTCTGCCATGACTGAGAAGAAGCGGGTTAGCGAACAAAGAGTTGAATAATGACTTGGGTTATACCTGAGAACTGCGTGGATGGCCTGCTGATCGAAGTAGCTCTGCTTTTTGCCTTGCTTGTTGCTGAAGAGGAGATCAAAGGGGAGGAACCACAATGTTCTGTGAACGCACTGTTTGCTTTCGCTGTGGTGAACTGCGATGCCACGCTCAGGACGCCCAACTCTACCAATCTGAAACTGAAGAGGCAATGAGTTTCTGAGGAAATCGGGGAAGGGAGAGGGGATATAAAGGGAAGGGGGGGACCATTCATGATGAGAGAGCGGGATATTTTTTCCTGCGGGAACTGGGAGCGGATCCTGCTTCAGATTCGAAGTGCACTCTCCAGATGGGCGGAAGTGATGTTTACCTGAAAAGTCAGAGGGGAGATCACGAGAGGATTGAGAATGCATTGCTCTGGGATCGAAGGGAGAGGAGAAAGACGGCGGTGAGGAGGAGAAAGGAGAATCGAGGGATGAGAGACCGATGAAGTGATTGCTGATATGACAGAATCCGGAGAGGCTGTTCTGATGTGCTTTCTGACAGTTTGATTTCTTATGGTATCGCCCTTTCATATATTCTTTCGTTCTCACGGACCTGTCCATGCTGCCTGTTGACTGCCTTACTTGCTAAGGAGTCCGCCTCTGCGTTATTTTCTCTTAGCACGTGCCTAAAGGTTACTTCACCCATACTTCTGATGTTATCAGTAATCCTTATCCTTATGTTGTTGAGGCCTGCTTTGCTGAATTCTTTGTCTGTGCTCATAGCTGAGATGATGATGGCCGAGTCCCCAATAATGATGGCGTTCCTTAATCCCAATCTGGATAGAATTGCGGTGCCTAGAAGTAAGCTGTAGGCTTCGGCTGCGTTATTCGAGGCCTTTCCAAGTCCCCATTCATAGCTGCAAATGGGATTCCCCTTATGATCTTTAATTAAGCCTCCTGCTCCCGCTGCTCCGGGATTGTTCTTTGATGCGCCATCAAAGAAGAGCAGGGGGCGATTTTGATTGGAAATCCATTGACTTATCTCTTCTTTAGTTCCCCTGAGTTTCCAGTTGGAATGCTTCTGATGTGCTTTGCTCTGGGGGGGAGGACTCTGAGAGTGGCTGATGTTGAATTTACTGTACCAATCCCTTTCTTCTTGTGCCCAGCTCGTCTGATCTGGGGAAGCTATGAAGTTTGCGCTGACAGCTTCAGAAATGTTAGCAATTGTTTTTGCTATGACATTGTCTAGTTTAGGCATTTTGTTGTTAAAAACGTGATTGTTCCTGGCTAGCCAGAGGTTCCAGCAAAGGGAAGCAGGGATGCACTTCCACACCCTGATTAGATTATTCTTGCCTTTTCTAGAATGAGGGAAATCTTTCTTCCAGTTCTTCTGTAGATTGTGCATCTGTTCGTGGGTTCCTCGAATCTCCAAGGGGCTTGTTAACTGTTTCCAACAACTTTTAGCGAAGGGGCAAAGTAGGAAGGAGTGCTGAATAGACTCCTCCTCTGCTCGGCAGAAACAGCAGATCGATGGGCCTTGAATTCCTCTCTTTCTCAGATTCTCAGCTGTAAGAATTTTCCCTTTTAAGAGGGTCCAATTGAAGTGTTTTACCTTTGGAAGGCATTCTGTCTTCCAGGCAGCTGTGTGAAGGTTCCAATTTGCTGCAGGAGTTGTATTTTGTAATGATTTATATCCTTCTTTTACTGAGAAGGACCCTCCACCAGTGTCCCAGATGTATCTATCCTCGTTCTCCTTGTTGGTTGGTGCTGATCCAGATAGTGAAAGCTTCAGTGTGAGCCATAGCTCTTTGAGGTCCAGAGGGAGATGCAGATCTTTCCAAGCCAGCCATCTATTTTGGTTCCACAGAGATATATCGTACAGGGTGATTATCTTTCGTTCCTCCATCCAATCTTGCAGGGGCCTGAGCTCTTGAAGAAGGTTTCTTGGGTTGGAGTTCATTATTCTGTCAGACCATACCTTGGTGTTCTTTCCGTTGCCTGGGAGCTTGGAGACATTTTCTCTGAAGTGAGCCAAAACTTTCTTGATGAGACGCCACATCGGTGTGCAAGGCCTGTCTGCTATTGGTTCATTGAGGATGTTGGAATTTGGACCTCTGAGATATTTTCTTTTTATTGTCTCCACCCACCACGAGCCATTTTCTGTGAGAATCCTCCAGATCAGTTTGAGCCCCAGCGCCTGGTTGGAAAGGCTTGGAATTTTTATGGAGAGGCCTCCTTTTTCATAAGGAAGAGTGACTTGGTCCCAGTTGACGAGGCTGAATTTCTTTGTGTCCTGTTTACCTCCCTGCCAGAGAAAACTTCTCATCATGAGTTCCATGTGTTTGTGGATACTAGCAGGAGCCATAATTACCGCATATTGGTAAATTGGGAGGCCTGAGAGGACAACCTTTATAAGGATGGTTCTGCCAGCTAGGTTTAGCCAGGAGGCGCCCCAGCTCTGGAGTAGGCCTCTCATCTTTTCAATATGATTTGTCCAGACCTCTGCTTTGATGTGTTCCTTTGCCAGAGGCAGACCCAAGTAAGAAAATGAGCTCCAATTTTTTTGTAGTGGAATGTCCAGAATTTGGGCTATTCTTTGCTGTGTCTGATAGGGCACATTCCAAGTGTACAGTTTACATTTCCTGTTGTTCAGTTTGCCTCCGGAAGCTTGGAGGAATGCATCCAAAACTCTTTTGAACCTCCTAGCCATCAAACTGGAGGCTCCCCCAATTAATAAAGTGTCATCCGCGAATAACGAGTGATTTATCTCCTTTATTCCTCTTTCAATGCGTATGCCTGTGATTTCTTTTTTGTTGCGAAGATTTTCTAGATGAACACTGAGAGTCTCCGCCATGATAATGTAAAGGAAAGGGGAGAGGGGGCAGCCTTGCCTTAGCCCCCTAGAACTTCTGAAGGATTTGCTGGGCCGACCATTGATCAGCGGGGCAGTCCATGGATTGGAGATACACCCGCTGATGATGTTAACAAAGTTGGAGGCGAAACCGAATTTTTTTAGGACTGCACTTAAGAAGGAGTGGTCCACTCGGTCAAAAGCATTGGCCATGTCTAGTTTGATGATCATTCCACGATCTCCTCTGTTGTGACTGCTATGGATGGCTTCCTGGATTAAAATAACATTGTCTGTGATCTGCCTCTTTGGGACAAAGCCGCCCTGATTCTCTGAAATTAGAAGAGGGAGGAATTTCTTTAACCTGTTGGCAATTATTTTTGTTATGATCTTGTATGAGACATTGCAGAGCGAAATGGGCCGGAACCTATCAAAAGATTTGGGGTTTGTTTCCTTGGGAATCAAAGCTATGTGTGAAGACTTTGTGTTGTCCCCCAACTTGTGATTTTTAAATGCATTTTTAACCATTCTCACAAAATCCTTCTTTATAGTTTCCCAATGCTGCCTGTAGAATGCAACTGTAAATCCGTCCGGCCCCGGAGCCTTATCTTGCTGCATGCTGAAGGTGGCTTCTTTGATTTCTTCTGCTGTAGGTTCTTGCTCCAATTTGTTATTGTGATCCTCTGTTATTTTGCTCTCTATTACACTTAGAAATGCATCGCTGTCATATTGTTGGGGATCTGCCGAAAGAAGTGCCTTGAAGTGATTAAATGCTGCGTTTTTTATGTCTTCTTGTTCCTTCAACTCTCTCCCTTCCACTTCGATTTTGTCTATCTGATTGCTGGCTCTTCTGATTTTGACATTATTGTGAAAGAAAGAAGTGTTTTTGTCCCCAGCTTTCAACCATAAGCAGCGGGATTTCATTCTTTGCTCCTCTTCCTCCACTCGGTTTTGCCGATATAGCTCTTTGTACATATTTTTTTCCTTCTCTAAGTCCTCTGCTGTGTATTGCGTCTGTTCTTTTTCTTTGTGCCAGCTTTCCATCTCTTTTATCAGCTCTGTTTTCTTTTTCCTTTCCGAGGTTGCCTTATCCCTCGCCCATTGCTTTATAACTGTCCTAAGTTGTTTTAGCTTTGTTTCCCATACGAAATGTGGCGAGCCTAATACTTCATTTGCCCACTGGTTTCGTACAAGGGTGCGAAAATCTTCATGGGAGTCCCAGGCTTTGTTATATTTGAAAGGAAGAGGACCTAAGTTTATTCCTTTGTCCAAGGTGAGGACCACGGCCTTATGGTCCGATGCTGTGCCATGAATTATATGACTCCTGATTGCTTGGAAATTACCTGCTACACCTTCCTGAATTAGGAACCTGTCCAGCCTCTCTTTTATATTGTGTGATCCTGTTCTCTTATTAGTCCATGTGTATTTACCATTCGATAGAGGAGTGTCGATCAGATTGAAGAGCTGAATGATGGCTTCTAACTTGTCTCTCGATGGATCTGCATGGTAGTTCCCACCATATTTTTCTTCCACCTGCCTAATTAGATTCAAATCTCCCCCAAGAATTATCCAGCTGCTGTGGATAGTGGTGAGATCCGCTTCTATAGAGTTCCAACAGCTGGCTTTGTCTCTGTAATGGTTAGGTGCATATATATTATAAATGTAATAAACTTCTTGGGTGCTTTTGTTCTTTAGGTCTGTTCTGATCCACCAGTTGCATAGCTGTGAGTTGATGATTTCCCACTTATTTTTGTTCCATAATGTTCCTATACCTCCTGAAGCCCCATCTGAACCTTTTGATATGCCTGTGTAGTTTTTGAATCTTTGGGTTTGAAGCAGAAAGTCCTGCTCGGTGGTTTTGGTCTCCTGGATTAGGAGAATATCTGGCTGTTCCTGATTTATAAGGTCCTTGATTGCTTTCAGCTTTAAGGAAGAGCCGATCCCCCTATAGTTCCAAGAGACCAAGTTCATTATTTACCAGTTGTGGGGTGGGATCCTGATTTCTCCTTGGCCTTTTCGCCGCTTCCTTTTAGCTTGCCTAGGAATGAATCCATGGGTTGTTGAGTACCGGTTGCCATCTCCTTTGTTGCTGTTTCGTCCCTTAGCTCTTTATTCGTTTTTCGACCAACTTTCCTCGGGGGATCGGATGGCTGGTTGGCTTCTTTTGCTTTGTTTCTAGTGAGGATTCTTTCAATGGTAGGAGGGGGGGAGGGAGGAGGGTTGGAGCATGGAGAGGCTGGGCGAGGGGATTGAGGAGGGGAGGGCGGAACTTCAGCTGTCAGGGATTCGAAGGGGTTGGAGGAGGAGGGGAAAGCTGAGGAGGGAGGGGGAGGAGGGGGAGGATGACTTGTTGCCGGAGGGGCTGTGGAGCTATTGCCCGGGTTAGAGGAGGACTTTTTCCTTTTAACTTGTTCCCATGGTACTTCAGCATTTTCCTCATTATGTTCTACTTCATTTACTTTTAACTTGCTACATCTATTGGCAAAGTGACCGTACTCGTGACATACCTTGCATTTGAAGGGCAGCTGTTCGTAATCCAGCTGCTGAATGTGCATCCATTGATCCACCTTTAACTTAATGGCTTCTGGCAGTCCTTTCCCAAGATCAACTTCAACGCAGATCCTTGCGCATGCATGCATATTCTCCCTTGGTTCCGATCTGTCTATATATTTTCCAACTGCATTGCCGATCGCTTTGACCGATTCATCCCCCCAGCAGTGCAGGGGCAAATGGGGGAGGCGCACCCAAACAGGGACCGCGTTGGGGATGTCCATTTCCGGATCGAAGTCCGGGGTCCATCTGTTCAGATAGAGACCTCTTGTGTCCATGAAGTAAGGTCCATTGCGGAAGATGAGGTGCTTGTCTTCTTTAGTCTCGAACAGGAAGGTGTAGTATCCTCGCCCGCAGAATCTGATGGCGATCTTTCCTTGGATCATTGTGCTCCAGTTGCGCTCCACCCATTTTTGGACAGTTCTTGGAGATGGCCAGAGACCAGTGAACTGTCCAACAAGACCTCTTTCTGATAAAGCTATTGCCGATTTCCTTGGGAGGGAAGGAGGTAGATTCACCTCAGGGATCTCATCCAACTTTTTTATGAACTTTGTTAATGAGGGGCGAGGTCTGGCATCTGATGGCTCTGACAGAAGAGAGGCAAAGATTTCCTCTGGGTTCTCTGAAGCTGGAGGAGGGGAAGCGGATCCTGCCATTGCAGGCCCGCTGAGAACAGCAGGAGGGACAAACCGTCAAGCGGCCGGTTCCCCGTAGGAGGGGTCCGCGCTAAACGACGAGAATGCAGCAGAGGCCCGACCAGGCAGAGCCTGGGGGCGAGGGCAGAGGCACGGGGCGATCGATCAGAGCTCCATCGCAGCGTCGCAGTCCATCTTCCCGCCTTTCCGTGTATCTTCAATGCTTTTTTACAGCCTTTTGTTAGATTACAAGGGATTTTGATCTTCATCGACGGTTGAGATTAGTTTGACATGGATCACTCGAACTAGCCGTTGGGAAATTTTCCTTTAAATAGGGTATCAGGGGTCATTTGAGATCAGATTGGATCTGAGACTCTGGTGCTAAAGAAAGCTCTCTTGTAGTCATTTTTTGTGCAATAGAGAAAGACTTTGGGGTTGAAAATCTTGCTGGTGTTACTCTTTTGGAAATGCTGTACGATGTTTTATTTTTCTGCATAATTTTAATTTCAGCCATTGATGATAGCTTTATGAAGATTGATTTAGGCACAGGTATCTTGTCTGATCTCTAGCGTTTGAATGATAGTTTAGATTCTGAAATATAATGGCAGGTATCTCCATTTGATCTGGATTTCACTATTGTTTTCTCCCTCTATGTTAATGGTTGATTTTAAGCTGTGCAGGAAATCCTTTTTTTTTTAGATTACCGGGCGTTCGGGGAAGTACTCGACTGAACCAGCCAACTCCCGGATTGCGTTTTCTGAAAGAGCCCAGCCAGTTTTAATTCCGGGCTTATCATTTGAATTTTTCTTATAAATGCAAGAAGGGTTTTCTGAAGTATCTCACATTAAGTTTAAAATTCTGAAAATATTACTGTGGATTATTGACAAATCTCGCTGCCAATACCTGCAAAATAATTTGCTTGCCCCCCGCACGCAGCCTGTACTCATCTCTCACACAGCTAACTCGTGCCTCAGTCACCTGCACACACACAATAAAACATTACTTTTTTTTTTTTTCTTTTATGCGTTCATTTAGGGTTTAAAGTTTCCTTACGTTTGATTTTATTTTGTATATAATTCTTTAGGCTTAAATTTTAGTTTTCGAAATTGATGCCGTTTAAATTTCCTTTTTTGTAAAGTTTCAATTTCATTAATGTTCTAACTTTGTAACCGGAGAACCCACAGTAAAAACCATTATGCTGTCAATGTTTCAAACCCCAACAGGTATCCATCATTAGGACTCTTATTATAATTAGATCTTAGGATAGTTTTTATATTTTTTTAGTTTGGATTTCATTCTAAAAAAAATTAAAAATACAAAAATCATTAAATATATATATATATATATATATATATATAAACAATTAAAAATCAAAAAAATATAAAGGGTTTTGATTTGTCCTTTTTTCATTTTTTTTTAACCTTTAATTTTTTAAGTTTTAGTTTAGTTTAGTTTTGTTTTATTTGAAAAATAGAAAAAAAATAAAAATAAATAAAAGGCATAAAAAATTTCTTTTAGATTTAGATTAGATTTAATTTTAGTCTGGCTTTTAGTTTAGTTTAGTTTATTTTTTATTTTTAATATGGTTTTGGTTTTTTTTTTCAAAATCATAAAAAATATAAATAAAAAGAAGTAAAAAAGTAAAAAATAAAAAAAAAAATCATAAAAGTTTTAAATTTAAATTTTTATTTATTTTTGCTTTGATTTTTAGATTTATTTGATTTTAGAGTTAAATTTTAATAATTTTGAGTTTTATTTAGTTTAATTTTGTTTTATTAAAAAAAATAGAAAAAAAAATTGAAAAGCTTAGCTAAAAATTGAAAAAATCATTTTGGTGTCTTTTTGTGGTATTTTTCTATAGCTAAATGCACTTAAATGTTTATTTACAAGTTGGCTATATGAAAGTAGTAGTTGGTCAACATTTAAATTTTGTGGTCGCTTAAAGCATTTAATCTTTTAAAATTTTATTATTGGATCATTATTAAAGCGTGGAGTTTATTGAATAGCTTGTATCGCTTGGGATATTTGATGATAAATGATTGTTTTACAAGGTTCATATTTCTGCAACATTTAATAAATAATCATTTAATCATTAACTCCATAAGGCACTGGTACATTAATTTCTAAATCAATCAAGTGCTAAATTGCCTTGCTGTGTCTCCCAACCCAACTGGTCCACATTTGGTCTTCCTTTATCCTATAGGGTCTACCCCGCTTAGCCTCGGGAGACGGCTTAAACGGAGAGATCGGGGATCAGGTTGACAGCCCCCGGTCTGAGTGTTGTCGTGACAATCTATGCGACAACATGTCTATTGTAGTTTCTTCAACTGTCTCTGCATGGAATTCTCCAAAACAAGTTTCCGTGGCACAAACATCGAAACTATAATTCCCAAGGATAGAATTGGTAAACATTACAGGCTCATTAGGGTCGTTTAGTTCTGTCACTACATACTTCATATATATTTCTCGATCAACTCTCAGCATATTACCTTTTCCCTTCTGAGGCAACAAGAGATGGGACCAATCAGTTGAGAAATACCCATTCAAATTTGCTGACCAGTTCCTACTAAGAAGCATTCCATATGCCTCGGGTATGTCGACTACCACTATGTCAATGACTTGTGTGTACTATGGTTTGGTAGTCATCCGAATCAATACATCTTTCAATTCTCCAATCACTTTTACATTCGTTCTATCCAATTGCATAATTCGAGTTCCAGTTTTCTTGGGCATTGCATGAAGTCTTTTAGCAACAACGTAAGGCATAACAGTGGACGAGGCACCAGAATCTACCAGGCAATTGTGTACGTTCATGTTGAAGATTTCAAATGTGATAAGGAAAGGTGGAGCCATGGATTTTGATTTCTTTCCTATCATGGCTGCATTGACATCTTGAGGTGTTCGATTCATTTTTGACAGAGTGGCTTCCATGGCTGATGGCGTTTGGGCTGTACTGAGGTTTCTAACAGGTTTGGACGCCGACTTCTTGGTTTGGCTACTTGGATTGGTGGGAGATTTGCAATTCTGTTCATTCATAGCTTTCAAAAGCAGGTCCCTTTGCTGTGTTAACTTTAACAAATCGAAGTATGTGATATTAGCTCAAGATCTCTTAAGATCATCTACAATATTGTAATCAATGCTATAAACAGGGTAGGGCAGAGTAAACATACCGGTTTTGCCGTTCTTAGGTGGGAGTTTACCATTTTGAGTCTCCTTCATTGCATTTGGAGATGTAGTATCTTTCTTTGGATAGTTCACGATTGGAGTGCTCTTGGAATCACCACTAGGTTTATTCTTCTGAACAGGAAACTTGGGAGCGGATGCCTTCGAAGGGCGAACATCTTTCTTTGTCCGGTCTACAGGCTTCATCACACCTGCAAGTGGCCCTTTACTTTGTGTGTGGATTTTTGCTGTACTATCTCCTTCGTCATCATCATTCCCATTTGTATAGAAATCCCACAGTACATTGATTTGAGATACCTCGTCCAAGGGATCTTCTACTTGGTACTCTTCCTCATCTTCTAGTTCTAGCTCCAGCTCTACTATAGTTTCTTCTTTGGTAAGAAGCGATCCGATAAGAGCCCACTCTTCCATATTTAAAATCCCTTCATTGGGTGGAGCAGGCAACGCAAGTTGACCATGACCACCTTCTGTCTTCTTACGATAGAAAGGTTTGAAGGATTTTCTGTTGTTATAATCTCCTCCATTCCCATTTGTACTCTCTCCAGAATTCCTTTTCATATCGATGACTGTGTTCGTCAATTTCTTAATGATCCGATGCAAACCTTCCACATCTGTGGTGTCCTTTTCTTTGATCTCAGCCACTTTGTTATCACTCCCATTATTCTTCTTGGATGACTGAGATGCTTTCTTTCCTTCGGTCGTATGATGACATGTTGTGAGACTAATCATTTCATTCTCGACTTTTACTGCTTCATCGATAGCACCCTGTAAGGTTTGTGCGTTACTCCTTTTAACCCACATCGCGGTAGGGACAGGGAGAGCAGTGATGTAGAATTCCATGAGCACCTCATCAGTAGGTCTAGCATTAGCCGGGATTCTGTTGAACAAAGTGTTGAATTAGATGTTAAAATCCTTGACCTTTTCTTTGGTTTCCATTTTTAAACGGGATAGTTCTAAAACTAAGGCTGCAGGTGTTTTGTCATCGCTAAACTTGTCTAAGAAGGCCTGCTGAAAGGCACCCCATGAGGTGATCGATCCTATTCTCAAGCTAAAGTACCATGTGGCAGCCGTACCAATCAGAGTAAAAGGGAACAAGCGACATACCACATCTTCATCGGCTACCCCCAACATGCGCATGGCTAAGAAGAAAGAGTGAATATGGTTATCAGCAGTGTCTCCCCGCTCAGGGTCGAATTTAGGCAATACTCTTTCTGCGTTCTTGGGTAAGGCATGCTGCTGCCCAGGTACCGCTACGACATCTTGTGCAAGCCAGGGAGGGAGTGCTCCCAGAGGAGGTGGGGGTTGATTCCCACCTGGAGGAGGCAGTAGAGGCGGATTCCCACCCGAAGGGGGCGGTGGAGGCGGATTCCCACCTGGAGGGGGAACGTTAGCCATATTATGGATAGGGAGGTTCTGGTTGAAGGTTTCTTTGAGGCATTCTTTGTTAGGATTTTCCAAATCAGGCCAAGGATTACCTTTAGAGGGGGGATCCTCAGGAATTTCCTCCCAAGGGGTGTTGATACTTTGCAAAGACTCTAGCACAATATCTTCAAGAGAAGGGGCTGCAGATGTCTCTTCACTTATGGGAAAGACCCTTGGCTTTCTTTTAGTTGTCAGAGGTAAAGAGTGAAAGATGGGGAGCTGAGAGAGGGAATGAGCGTAAGCCCGAGTAAGTACTCTGACTGGTTGTTCCTGAGTGACAGGATACTCCCACAGTCTCTCTTCTTTGGGTGACCCAAACACGGGACTTAGAGGGATCTTTGCTTCTTCGAAATGAGGCTCTTCCAAATGGGTGGAATGATCTTTTCGACCTTTACGATCCATACATTAATCTTTTCGAATCCATGCGCGACATTTATAGATGAAATCATGAAAAGTTGTGGACGGCGGTTCAGGCCCTCCTTCTAGCGCCAATTTGTTGACGCGACGAATTTTCGCTGTGCCAACAAAGGGAACCAACCCGATCGTAGACCCCAATTAGATCCGCTTTCGTTTGGAGTGGCTAGTTCCAACGGGTTTTAAAGGATCCTGTAAACTGTTATAGGTGTTGAAAGATTGCTTCTTGGAGGAAGACTTCAATTAAATCAACAAAAGAAACAACTAACCTATATGTATCAAGTCCTATCTACACTGATTCTACCTACTTATGCTAGTTCTAACTATTTTAATCTATCCTATAGGAGCGTAATAAAAGAGATTAAACATCATATATAGATTCCAAGTCCAAATGAATCAATTACTGAATTCACTAATGAACAAGACTGTATTTAAGCTTGATTGCAATCTAATTATTCATACAAGAATACACATTCTTGTTCCTACAAATAAAAATTGCAACTGATGTTTAATATAGCTTCGAATCAGAGGCCGCTCATGAGTTAACCATGATAACGAATTATATTCGAATAACCAAGACTAGTCATAAGCTGTCTGTTATCACTGTGCACAAAAACAAAACATATATATCCTCATGCCAGTCACAACACCCTGATTCCAAACATAAAAGAAAAAGGAAAATGAATCTGAAAAAAGGCTTCTTCTTGACCGAAACAGTCTTCTTTATTAGCATAATAAAATCGACCCCTCTTCTGCCAAAAAAATGTTCCCCTCCCATCTCTGGAGGTAATATTTATGCAGAAAAAGACTGACCCTCCGTCTTCCCCCCGACTTTCCACCTTCCTCCTCTTTTCAATATACAAATCAAAATATACAGACGTAGAACGGTCGGTGAAACCGCTGACACGTCAAGGTCACATTTGCTGGAGCGTTCTATTTCCTGGGGGGAATGAATGGATGCCGATGGAAAGGAGAATGACTGCGTGTCATCTCCTCATGATGAAACCCGGGACAACATCATTTTCAGAATACACAGGTAACGCATGGAAACCCGACCGTGAATGCCTAAGGCCAGATCTTAAATAGAGTACACCTGCATATATATATTCTTCGGATCCGCTTATGCATCTTTTACCTGGAGCCATTCTTGATGCTTACGCATCCGCTCTTCGACTTCGCTTGCCTTCTCTTGGTCCTCACCTGCAGAAATAATCAACATCAGCTATGCTTATGAAAATATGATAGAAATGCCTAAAAACACAAATCTTGCCCTCAATAAAACTTTTATAAAATCAAAAGGAACAAGTGTGAAAGAATCGACCCCTGGTTCAGCCAAGGTTGTGATGCGATCAAGTCGCAATTGCACATCGCAGCAGACAGTCACATGCAACATCACCCCTGGTCCCGCCGATTGCGATTTACGATTGGCCGGACCCGAAAATATATGTGTTGCGTTTAATAATCCCGGTGGGTCCGCCATATCGCGGAATGCCTTATGTATGGGCCTTGGCTTCCGCCGATTGCGATTTGCGATGGAGGAGCGGACAAGCAATTGTGATAAGAAATGTAACGATGGACTCGAAAGGATATGGACGTGGTTAATTGCATTTGAAGTCCGGAAGGTCCTTGCTTATCGGATGCAAAAGAGGAAGGCACAGTGTAACCGCGGAAATTGAGAGATTGTGATAGCGATAAAGGCAAGCATTGAGAAATGTATAAAGACTGAAAAAGCGCGGAAAAGGTAAGTTAAATACGCTTGCAAAGTATTTCTATTACAAAAGTGTTATAATAGAAATAAAGGTGCGATAGAAGGTTTTGTGGGTTGAGTCCACATACGACCATAGTAAAGAGTGGGGGTTGGTTATATGTGTGGGCATAGAGCACCATGAAGGTTTATGAGGATTGAAAAAGTCTCGATGAAAGATATGAATGAAGGGCTAGACTGGGTTATAAATGAATCATGCCGCAAAGATTTATTCAGAGGGGGGTCTTAACCATTAAGAGTTGAAGATTTGACTCGGCAGAGAGTTAAAATCCCTGGGATAAAAACAGATCATTCGGAGAAATGAAAGATCAAACTTCTAGGGGACCCATTCAAATTTGCCACCAGAGCAGGTTTTAATAGGGTGGTGGTTGTGGCCACAACAGAATGAAATAACAAAAAAAAGGGAATGCAGCCAACCTAAATATATACACAAATAAAAAAAATGAAGGCTTTGTTGTTTGCAGGTTCTTGGACGGGCAACGGAAGACAGGATGGGAAGAGAGGATGCGAAAGGAGGGTTTGGCCAGTACGCAGGAAGGTATGCTGGTAGCAGAACGGAGATGGCAGAAGCGAGCTGCTACAATGGGTGTGGAGTGAAGAATAAGTCTGCGAGAAGGGAATGAGGGATACGTGTACAGATTTGGAGGTCGAGGAAATATGAGGAAGAGAGCTGGACGAGGGGCGTAGGTAGGGATGATGGACAAGTATCGAGGGCAGAGAATAGTAGTTTGTGTAGAAGAGGATGAGAAAATATGCAGGTCCAGGTGTGCGCAGAGATGGAGCGATGATGGGCAGCAAGTAAAGGAAAAGGACGCGGGGATAGCAGCAAAAGAGTATTGTAGAGGTAACATATGCTTTGCCACCGAGTCCCCACTTGAGGGTATGATTATGGGGGATCTGTATGACACACCTTCAGCAGGGAATTTCGAAGCCTTGCAGGGGCGTGCGACACAGGGGATGATAGACCTTTTCTACAAGAGGGCCCGTAGGCTTCTGACAGTTTTTGGGTACACCATCCGGAGACGGGATGGTAGAGTTCGTCATGTGACCAGGAAGGAGTAGGGCTGTGGGGTATACACTAGATTGTCCCTTGATATATGGAGGCTATACCCGTAGGGATCAAAGGTGAGGCGCCGATGTAGACTTGGGAGCCAGGGGTTCAGTTGACGTGTGGATCACTCCACGTCGAGATGAGCAGGATCTTGACAGAGAGAGATCTAGCTCATTCCTGGGCTAACACATGGGAGATCACTGAGGCTTTCTCTACATGGCGAGACGGGTATTACCTGTTGTTGCTTAGGATCGAGGCTAGCCATGGGGTGGGAGGCTCGGGCATGGCTGAGTTGTCCTTGCATGTTTGGCATAGCTTTGGTAATTACCAGTATGGTGGCCAAGAAATATAGGAGGGGAGGACCCAGTATGAGCATGTTGGACAACCAGTTATGACTAGAGAACTGCAGCATCAACATAACAATTTCCTTTTGCGATTAGCACGAGGTCTCGACATCTCAAGGTTTGGTAAGTCAGCAACATTCAGAAATGCGCTAGTTTCTATATGGGAAGATCGTACAAGTCTTCCATTGGGTTTCAGTTGTACGGGGAGTAGTTCGCCCTCGAGAGATTTGCTGATGACTCGGGGAAATGCGCTAGTATGGAAGGATGATTGGCACGTGTGGTTCTTGGCAGTCATTGGCACTACTCAGTGGCAGGCAGCAGGAATGGGGAGTGATGAGCCTCCAATCTGGTTGTGGGATCCAGGGATCCATTGGGTTAGAGGACTACCTTGTTTTGGGAGGATCATGGGGATGATAGAGACAGGATTGCATCTTCCTTCGGATGACAAGCTGGAGACCATCAAGATGATCACTATGGGTCGAGGAAGGCCTTTCTCACTATTGTTTTGACAGGAGACTGGGCGTGGATTGGTAGATGGTGACCTTGGCGGGGTGCCCTGGCAGGATAGACCTGCACGTAGTGGAGTTTCCCCTTATTGGATTTGCGGCGTAGGTTTACTGGAGTGGATGAATTTACAGGGGCATGAGAGTGTCGCAGTTATGACCACAGGTGCAACATCCACTTGGTGGATGTGAAAATTCTATCACTGCAGCAACTGATTTACTTTTCCTACTTATTTCACCATAAGTTATTCATGAAATTACTTCAACAAACATTAAAATAAATACTGTTGCAGATATCACATCGTAATACAGAAACAAACATACACACAAGAATCAACACATTGACACAGTTATTTTGGACTAATGTCCCCAGAAAAACCCAATGTGGGAAAACCGGTGCAGTAAGGGAGGATTTTACTATTCAACAATCTTCTAGTACAACAAGGTGCCAAACCGGATTTCCCACACATAGACAAAACTTCTTCTGAACCCAGCATAGGCCCTACTAATGAAGTTTCATTGTTGATGCATGAAGGGTTTTGGGCGAAGCACCTCCGTTTAAATTTAAATTTCAAAAAAATTATTCTGTGCTAAATTGATAAATGGCTTTTAAGAGCCTCAGATTATCATTCTGGGAGCGGAGTTGGACTCACACTCGCCAGATCTGGTAGATCTGCTACTCCTGTGCATAGATCTGTAATTTTTATTTTTATTTTTGTGACTTAGGGTTTCTGGAGTTTCATTTTTTTGGTATATTGGGATTCTGGGTGTTTGTGTTTTCAGGAACAGGTTGCAGATCTGAAGGTGAAGTGTGATTTTGAAGCCAGATCTAAGCCCTGGTTGGTAAGATCTGGCCTTAGAACCATCTCTTGCACGGGCATTATCTCTGCAGTCCAGGGTTTTAATTTTTTTTATCTGGAGATGATTTTACAGGGGTTTCAAGTAATAAACTTGAAGCAGAACATATAAATTTCTCTGGGACATTTTTAAGGGTTTATTGGGCTGCTATTTTCTTTCCTATCTGTTGCCTGGGATCTTCAATTTTTTTGTTGCCTGAAAAATTTTGATTTTTTTTTAGGCTCACAGCGTTTTGCTGCTGCCTGTAGAACCCTGCCTATAGCTTCCTCATTGCTCCATCTGCCATCGAAATCTCTGTCTCCTTTTGCCACCGTCGAGTCTGTCTGCCGCTGCTCCAAAACCCTCGGATCCCTTTCACTCATTCATTCTTGGCTGCTACCCCACGGATCTCTAGATCCGCAGTCAATAAAACACAGCTCCATCTCCAGATCCGCAACCATCAACATTGCCCTTCTTTCCCCGTAGCTCTCCTTTGTCACGCTGCTACAGTCCTCTCTCTGCTATCCCCACATCCCTCTCTGCCTACCCTCTGCCAGCACTCCCTCAACTCTCTCATCCGCTGCCCGTACTCTTTGTCTGCCCGCCTTACTCTGCACGTAGTCTTCACTCCGTCAACCCGTATCCTCTACCAAGCCATTGCCTGACCTCCGTCTACTATCCTCCCACGTCCAAGCCCACGTCTTCTCCTTCCCGCGGACCTGCAACAGTAAACAACAAACAACAACAAACATTCCATTTCTCTTTTGTATTTTTGTTATGTATGAGTTTTCCATTTAGTTAGCGTTAGGTTTAGTTTGTCATTTTTTTAGACAATTCGATTTTCATTTTTATTTTATTTTATTTGTTTCAATTTTTCTTTAAAAGAAATTTGAAAAGTAAAAAGATTTTAATTCTTTGACTTTGACTCTTTTTATATTTTCGAATTTCATTTTCATTTTGATTTTGATTTTTCTTTTCTAAAAAAAAATAAAAATCTAAAAATTATAAAAATCTAAATCTAAAAAATCTTAAAAAAAAATATAAATATCTAAAAAAGCCTAAAAAGTTTATGTGGCTAGGGTAGAAATCGAAATTAATTTTTGTACTCCAAGATTTTTTAAATTTTTTATGTGGCCTTTGGCCCATTAAAAAAAAAAAATTTAATAAATTATTAAGCCAGTTCGATATGTTTTGGTCACTTTAAAATTGAAATTTTTTTATTGATCATTTGCTGCATTTAGTCTTGCTTAACGTATTGAAAAATTCACCTAAGGAATAATTAAGTTGTCAATTTAAAATTTCTTCTTGGTGTCTTTTTGTGCTAAGGTTAAGATTTGAAAACTTTTGTGGTATGAACATTTCCTTTTCTCTATAGTTAAATGTGCTTAAATTTTTTATATCTAAAGATTAACTATTGGAAAGTGGTGAATTTCTTAGATTTGGGTCACTAAGCATAATCATTTAAATTCTAGATCTAAATTTCGTGGTTGTTTTGAAGTATTTGGATCTCTAGAATTTTAATTGCTAGAACATTGTGCATCTGTTGAATATCTTGCATCTATCTATTGTTATTGCTTGGATTATTTAATGCTTATTACATGCTAGACATTTTGCAAATACTTTCAAGCGATTGTTAAACATTTTTATTGTGGAATTATAAATAAATTTCATTTTCCTAAGCAACCGTAGTGAATCAATTACTCGGCTTTCATTTTACCTAGGAAGATCATTAACTCCATAAGGCACTGGTATTAATCATTTAAAATCTAATCAAATTCTAGGTCTTGCTAAGCCTTAATCAAGTACTTGATCGCCTCGCTGTGTCTCCCGAACTGGTTGGTTCCCAACCAGTTCTTCTTCATTCCATTTTTCCATAGGGTTTACTCCCCTTAGCTTGCTATAGGGAGACAGCTTAAACGGAGAGATTGGGGATCAGGGTGACAACCCCCAATCTGAGCGTTGTCGCGGTGCCTAGACATTCTGTGCGACAACACTCTAGATTATCAAGAACTGATGGCCTAAAGATAATTTCCATCTTAATTTTATCATCCACCAAGTTCTCTCCAAGCTGTAATGTAGATGCAGCTACAGCCAGCTCATCAGCTTGTTTATTTCCTTCCCTAGGAATTGCTTGAAGGTCTAATGCATCAAAATATTCCATATTATCCCAAACAACATTTCGATACTTCTTTAATCTATCATTCTTGCATGCAAATTGATTCTTAGTTTGAAGAATGACTAGATCAGAATCCCCCTTGATACTAAGCAACTTTACCCTCAAGTTTTTTGCCAACTCAAGACCCAACAATTGATCCAAAATGGATCTAACATAGACTTTTAAGTCTATGAATATTCCTCACAGAGGAAAATGAAAGTCAAAGGATGCTCTTGGAAATAGTTTCATTGCAAGGATCTCTTCATTCTGAATCTAACACAATTTGAATGGGCTAAAATGGACTTCGGATGGAGAAGTTATTGCAAAAAGAAGATTGCCCATTGTCCTTTGAAAATGAGGCATTTTCTTATTAAATGGGACTTAAGAGAAATAAAGCCTTTTTATGGAAAAATCACATCGGAAGGTTCAAAGGGAGGACTTAGACCAAAGGCCTTAAGGATCCCCGATTAGCGATCTCTGACACATCGCAATCGGAGAAAGGCTTACATATGATATCGAAACCCCTCGGTAGGTCGATTGGCGATATGCTGATGTTGCGACGTGCGACAGAGCGATCGGCGATGGAGTGATGTGGAGGCGGACCCAAAATATTATATTCCATAGCCTAAACCCTTATCGGATCCATAAGATGTATCGGATCAGAGCGTTGAAGGGATAAAGGCCTGGTGGTAGGACAATGCGATACGCCGATGCAATGGGCTGATAGCGATAGTGCCAATAGAGCGATTGGCAATCGGCGATCGGTGAATCCCCGATACAAGGGCCGTTGCAATTGCGTTATGCGATGCGCCGATATCGGTGATCGGCGATTGCAACCACATAAAGGGGCGTTGACGTATGCTTGTTGTGATTGCGACTTGCGATTAAGGAGCGGACCCGATAAGTTTATAAGCGCGATTTCATAAGTTTTGAAATCCGGATTTATGGGATTTCTGTGTATTCCTGTGTAATTGGGTTTTTTGGCCATACGCAATGCGATTGCGATTTGCGATGACAACACGGACCCGAGAGGTTTATAAATGCGATTGCATATTATTTGAGTTCCGGCTGTAACGCTCATGATGGTGTTTTCGTGAGTTTTCTTGTGTATTTCCGTTACGAACAGGAATGTGTTATTCCGTGGATTTTGTTTTGGAAAAAGGCCGCATGTGTATTTTCTTTGTAACGGCTCCCATTCACCTGTGCCACGCTATAAGCGGGTGTTGTTGTAACAGGAATGCGTTATACGCAAAGAGCCATAGAGCCACAGAGCCAGATGGCCAGTCGCAGAGCCAGAGAGCTAGAGAGCCCGAGGGCTAGTCGAAGAGACAAAGGGATGATTGCACACAGAGAAACGGACAGGAAGCCACAGAGCTGGAGGGATGCCTCACAAAAGCCAGAGAGTATGACTCTCACAAGAGAGCTCACAAAAATGTAGCAGCAGAGAAGTGAGTTTTCTCTCGAGGGAGCTCATAGCTGGGGGCAGAGACAAAATCGCATAGTACTCTCTCCCCCTTCGCAGGGCTGACAGAGCCAAGAGCCACAAAGCCGTAGAGCCAGAGAGCTCGAGAAAGCCAGAGAAGCCACTAGAGGTTGGGGCGATGGCAAAGGGGTGATTCCTCAAGAGCTGAGTGCAACAGAGTTGTAGAGCCGGAGAGCTTGAGCGCAGCAGAGTTGCAAAGCCAGAGAGCTCAAAGCAGACTTCTAAGAGCCATGATGCTGTAATGAAGTTAGAACAACAAAGAGATTGAAATGATCAAGCTGTTGCTGGTGTCTGATGTGTGCTGAAGATAGAAGAAGGAATTCCAGAGACAGTTAAAAGAATTCTGAGGGAGTTGGTGCAAGCCAGGAGCTCAAGATAGCCCGGAGCGCTGATTGAAGGAATCTAGTCCAGAGAAGCCTAGATCTGTCTGCAGAGTATGGACAACTAGCGGGATAAGATGGTATTCTAAACCCATAGGTTCAGTTGTAAACCAATGGAGTTGAGTGTGGAGCTTGTAAAAGAATTTAAGCCATAATCCTAAAGAGCCTAATCGAGTTGATTAGAGCTCAAGGAGACGTAGCCCAAGAGGTTTGGGTGAACTCTATAGTAAGCTTGATGTCTTATGGTTTGTTTACTTGCTGCATCTTGTTGCTATGTGTATGATGTTTATTTGCTGCACTGTTTCACTGCTATATGCTACATATCAGTTTTAAGCAAATAAACTTAAAAGCAAATAAACAGTTAAAGAAAAACACAAGCATACACCTATTTCAAGTTCTTTTAATTTTGCAAATTGTCAAGCATAAGCTAGATCTGGGAATATTTAAGCTTTGGAGTGGAAGAGGTTCTTGTAAGCATGACAAGAAGCCTTTAGTGCCCCATTTCAGATTAGGTGGTATCAAAGCTAAAGGTTGATTAACCCTACTTTCAAAGAAGGTTATATCAGAACTGGTTATACCAGAGTAGGTGGTCATGAAGCAGGTTGCATCATGATGCAAGTGGTATCAGATCAGAATGCTTGATTGACAGACCAGACTATTTTCTTGCTTAACTTGAAAGGTGTTCAAACAGTAGAAAGAATTTAGTTGTTTGATTGTTTGTAAACTGATTGTTGTGTGAGTTTGCAGAGGTGAAGGGAAAGCTATTGATAGCTAAGTCCAAAAGAGGACAAGAAGGAAGAAGGGCTGAAGGCATTCTTCTTATCCCAAAGGGCCTCAAAGCAATCCTTGAAGCATAAGAGGTTTGTTGCAAAAGGTTGCTTGAATAAGCTCTTTGTTAATCTTGTTTGAAGTTATTTTGTTCATTTTGATAATGACAACTTCTACAAGTGAGTCCTCAAATTCTTCTTTCTTCACAAGATTCTTTGATGAAGACATGAAGCAAGACTTGTTCACCATGATGGATATGGTGAGAGAAATGTATGAGGATGAAAGGAAGAGCACCAGACTTAGAGAGCAGTTGAATTCCATGAAGGAAGAGAAGCAGTTGCTTTCTGACAAATTGCAAGAAATGGAGAGGCAACTTCATATTGCAAATATGAACCTGGAAAGGGTGCATGAGTTGGAGACACAACTCCTTGTTGCCAAAGAAGCCTTAGTCAAGTATTAGCTTGAAGAATAGGTAAACAATTCCTGTTTGTTTTCAATTTCCTCTGCGAATGTTTATATTGGTTCTTTTGAAAAACATACAAGAGGCATAGGTTCCAAGTTAATGTCCAACATGGGCTATGAAGGAAAAGGCTTGGGCAAACATGCACAGGGTATTGTTAAGCCAATAATGGTTGAGGAAAGGCCTAAGTATTTGGGTCTTGGCTATGGACAATCTTATGGAGAAAGTTCCAAAGCTGCCATGAAGACCATTGAAACAACTCCAAGAAGGAATTTCATTGCAGGTCTTCTACCTCAAGATTGTGAAGATTGTATTCCTGGGGAATGCAATAGTGTGAAGCATGCTTTGCAGAAAGAAGGTGTATATCAGCATACACTGGAACCAGAGTTGTGGAAACTCTGAAACCATTGAAGAGGTTGATGGTGTTCCAAAGGGAGCTACTTCTTCATTCAATTCACCTCCTCAAGAAGGTAATAAAGGTGAAAAAGAAAGGTATAAATCTGGTTCTAACCATATTCCTTTCGATTATGTTCAGCATGGTAAATTTCCATATAAATATGGGAAAAGAATCGCATGTTCCTTTTGTGGTTTGGTTAACCATAATGTTTCTAGATGTTGGAAGAGAATGACCACATACAGGAAACTTTTGAAGGAAAGGAAGCAAGAAGCCAAAGGTCCACTGGAGAAGGGAAATCATGCTGTCAAGAGGATGCACATGTGTTGCACTTACTGGCATAAGCAAGGACATATTGCTGCAAAATGTTGGACTCTGAATCCAACAATGCTTCCATGAAACTTGAAGAAGGTGGAAAGAGAATATGGCAGGAATGGAAAGAAAGATTCCATGAATGATGTGTTTCAGGATGATTCACATGTTGATGCTGATGTGCAGAAAAAGGAAGGACCTTTGAAATGGATTGGTAAGAAATGGTTAGAATTCTTATCCAATTAAGGTTGCATGTCTTTTTGAAAATGCATTATATCAAGTTGCATCTATTTGCATTTCTTTGCTAATGGAATACAAGTTCTAGGGTTTTACCAAGAAGGTGAATGGAAAAGTTGAGTAGGAGACTCACTTTATTGCTGCAACATTATGTTCATTTCAGCTTTGAAAGTACAGTGTACTTAAGCGAAAGTTGAAGGATGAAACATTATATTTCATTTCAGCTTCGAAAGTACAGTGTACTTAAGCGAAAGTTGAAAGATGAAATGCATGCATAAGCATGATATGCATGAACACAGGGATGTTAATGATTTCCTTGTATTTAAACATGTATGTGTGATTAACTTGAAGGGTTGATTACTTTGTTGTAAGCATGCATGTAATGTTAATATTGACTTGGAAAAAGTTGATTTGGTCTCCAAGATGGAGATAATGATGAAATGTTTCATCTTTGAAAAAGAACTTTAGAATTCTTTTTCTACATGCTTGACTTGAAGGGTCAATTGTTTTAAAGGCATGTTTTGTTGGCTTGTTATCTAGTCTATCATTTGTATGCAGATGTAAAGACATGGAGGTAATTCACAAGATGTGAAATCTGTTTTTTTTGTTGAAGCAGGAGTTTAGGCCATCCAGTTGTTGTTGACAGTATGTCAAACAGGTACAAATGAAAATTTTGTGAAGCAGATGTGACTTCACATTTGTTTGAGTCACCTTGGATCAATGATCAAGGTAGAGAAGTTCAAACTACCTTCTGTGACCTTCTCAGCAGGAGTTCTACAGGAAGTCAAGGAGGAAAACAGTTCTTCCCAGGAGGACAAGCACATCCAGGAAGGAAAGTGTTCAAAGGCTTTGGTTCAGAGGCACTATGTAAGGCAAGTGTATGGAGGCTGAAAGAAGAGGGTGAGATACTCTCAGTTATCAGATTCATACACAATTTCAATATGAGGCTCTTTGGGATTTTTTATATGAAACTTTCTCTCCAATTCCCTATCCAATCTAACCATGATGCCCTCACTATTAGGGATGGTAGCATAACTTAAATCCATTTGCAAATTTCTAGACAATAACATCCCCCAAGCATCAGGCACATTAATCACCACATTATCCATGGTGATCATAATGTCAGGATGTACAACTAAGTGGATTTGAAGATATTTTATCAAACCACACACTTCAATGATCTTTGAATCCATTGCACAAATGTTGTGGTAGGGTCTAGAAATCCTCAAATTTAACTGATTCATGACTTTCTTAGTCATGACACAAGATGATGCCCCAGAGTCAAACATACAATTGTGTAAAAGCATTTCATTGACCAACATAGTTATGAAAAAAGGTTGGTGGTCTCTGTTATCTTTACACATATCACTACTTTGCAGAGTGATAGGGGCATCCTCATATCTATCCTTAGAAAAATTAGACATTTCTTTTCCATTGGGAGCATCAATGGCTTTCAACAATTTATATCTTTGGGAGGGAATCTTCATGATTTCAGTGACAGGAACTAAAATCTTAGCATTATTAATCCATCCTCCCAAGTCAATATTCAACTTCGATGTGGGTGGAGTGAAAGTTTTACTATGATTTCTTTCTTTATTCTTTCCCCTTTCCTTATCCTTGGCTATCTCTAAAATCTGAGTTGATGAAGGCTTCTCTCCATATAATTCAGTGATCCTATCCAAATCTTCAAAATTATTTATACTATAGGAGGATGGAGACTTTTTATTTACCTTTTGACTACTCTCCATAACTCCCATCCAATTTTCCAACGACAAATGATGCTCTTTTCCAACTACATTGATTTGTTCACTTGTTCCCATCATATCTCCTTCTAGGATCCTTCTTGCATAAGAACAAGTGAGTTCATCATGTATTTCATCACAAGGTCTATAATAAGGCATGGAATCATCAACTAACTTTGTAGACTCGAGTGGATTAGGTGGCATATGGTCATTGGGAGGTCCTCTCTTTTGCCATCTATCATTTCCTCTATTTGGGAATCTCCCACCTTGATTTCTTTCTATGGCCACTAATCGATTTTGGATAGCATTCATTTGACTGGTGTGATTTGCCTCCATACTCTTGATGAGTTGGGTTAACTCCTTAATAGGATCATGTGTAGTCTCTTCTTTGGCCTTGCCTTTGGAATCATTCGGTTTTGATGGCCCTCTATTGAAACCAGGAATTTCAGATTTTCCTGATTGCTTTCTAGCCCTTTCTATCTTCAAGGCTTCAGATTGAGCTACACTCAGATTCGTAGGCTCCTTCCTCCTCAACTCATAGGCAGTGTCAACCCCAAAAGCATCTAGATATGAGCATAAAAGAAATTCATCAGGAGGTTTAATAATAGCAGGCATGCTTTTTACTAGTTCATTGAATCTCTTGTTAAACTCCTCCATGGTTTCATTCTCATTTTTCTTCATGTTGCTAATGGTGTTGATCAAATGCCTATTTTCCTTCTTCTCTCCAAACTTATCTAAAAAAGCAGTTACAATGGCTTGTAAAGAGTTATATGAGTTGGCAGGTTGCTCAGTGAGCCAATCAAGAGCATCCTCTTCTAAAGATAAAACAAAAAGTCTCATCTTCACATCCTCATAATTAGTAGTGTTACTCCATTTCAAGATACAAACATTAAAGTTTTTCACATGTGATGTAGCACTAATGGCATTGTTACCTTGAAAGGAAGGCAACTTTTCAATAGCCTTGTCAGGGATATTGTGAGGATAACCATTTATGTTAGTGAAGTCACAAGGAGCAAAAAAATCATTCATGATGTTAGACTCTACTTGTTCTTGGAAAAGCAAATGAATATCAGAAATAACCTCTTGCCCAAGACTAGCAAGAGCTCTACTACGAGAAAGACTATTCAACCTCTCTCTAAAAACCCTTTCAGGATCAGGAGAGGGGCTAACTAGACCACTTGAATTTCTCCTAGTAGAGACTCTTGCAAAATTTGGATTGAGTGGAGTCGCCGCTTGAGCAAGAACCTAAATCTAAAGTTCAAAAATGCTAAAACCAAAAGGATAGTCGATTTCCCAGGTACAAGATAGCTTGTCCTCGGCAACAACGCCAAAAATGTTGACCCTGCCGCCTACACCTACCTACAAGTCAGTGAGAAAAGTCTTCAACCCCACAAGGTGTGGTTGGTGGCAGGGAACTCAGAGAAGGGGTTGTCACATTGAATCCCTTCTCTCTCCATTTAAGCTATCTCCTAGGTTAGCTAAGGGAGGTGGTCCCTAATTAAAAATTAAGTTAAAATATGTGAGTTTCTAAGAGAGTGTTATAGTCAAAATGGATTACTTTTAAGGATTTATGAGCAAATATGAAATGAGAAACTTGAAATAACAATGCCAATCATTAATATGATTAAAAAAACCATAAAACCAGTGTCTTATAAGGAATTTTCTCAACAATTTAAAGATATATTTGCTCAAAGTAAAATGCAATGCTCTCAAAAGAAAAAACAAAGTAACCCTAAAATGTAAATAAGAATTGTTAGCACAAGATATGTAAGATACAAAATTCTTTTGAGTAATCAACTTTATAAATTAAAACATGTGAAACATATCTTGCCAAAACCAAAAAATTAGTAATTAACTTGGAAATGAAAAAGAAAGGAAGTGCCAAACCAAGACATCAATATGCAATTAGACTTGAAACATGAAAAGAAAACACTTGTTTGAAATGATTACAATACTTGCTTTTGGAATAGACTTTGCAAATGAAAACTCAAACCATCAAGAGACATGTAAAGTAAATGTAATGGAAAGTGCTCTTGGTTAATTTTATTAATTAGCTCGACAACAAGATTACAATTTAACTCTTCAATCCTCAAACCTCACCCTCGCCCAATGATATAGATCTCACAGTGAGGAGTCAATAGAGGAATAGAGGATTCCTAAGATGTCTACTTCAACCAACTTATATTGGAGGTAAAATTTTAATGAGGCTTTGAGCCTTCCTACACTAAAATGGCTATATAAAATGCAAATTGTGTTAATTCCCCAAATTAAAATAATGATACATGCAAATGCTTCAAAGAGATTGATTTGCAATGCTTGAAAATGAAATAGTGTTCCACATAAGTTGCAATTATAACTTCAATTGGAGGAATAAAATTAGCTTACAAGTGTTGCATGTGTTTCATCAATTAATTAAAATGATACAAGTAATTTGTTTGAAAATAAAATTTGTTTCAAATAAGCAATGACAATAAATTGCTCCAATATTCAAGATAACAATGTAGTGTAAAATTGAAGCATGTATTCAAGTGCTCATGAAACAATTTACGAAGGTAAATGGAAACAAATCAAAGCTTGTTAAAAATATAAAATGCTTGCATGTAAAGGATGAATTGCCCAAAGTAAAGTGTAAGCTTGTAGCTTCAAGCAACAATGAGATAGAGAATGCAAAGCTCAAATGAAATTGTAACAAACTTTAACTTAATGAAATGTGATAGTGAGGTTGTGTTAATTCCCAATTAAAGCATGCATGTAAGTGAATGAAGTATGAAAGCTTAAACCATGCAAATTTCAATCCACTCAAGAGAAACCTCCCTTTAAATGGGGAGATAGGATACCATGGGAGAAATGCCAAGCTCCCACAAGAAAATTAGATCTTTTATTAATATTACAAAGAGAAGAGGGTCCTTCAAAGTACTCAACTAAATTTCAAGAAGAGTCCTCACAATAATTGCATGAAACTTGGACACTAGACCTCCTTTCTTGAGAAAGTAGTGACAAGATCTCATGAAACTTATGCAAGGGAAACAAGGTGTGAGTTTCCTCTAAATGCCCACGGCTTAAAGAGGAAAATGGGCAGCCCTCTAGTGAACTCAACTTGGCCAAAATAAGCCTCAAAAGGGCTCACGACATCCTTGGAAATCGAATCCCCAACACTTGCCAAAGGTTCTGCAAACACTTGTTAGATGTTGCGGGAAGTTGCTCTTCAAAATCTGCCACACAAGAGTTAACAAACAATCCAAACAATGACTGCAAAATGAGTTAAGTATTAATGGAAAAATCAACAAGATAAAATGTATATGTACAATTATAATTTACAGAAGGCTAAGCTAAAGAGTGAGAGTAAACTCTCGTCTTTGCTTAGCCATCTTCAAGCTCTTAGATAACAAATGAAAGAAATGAAGTACAATGTTTTTTAAAAGAGATTTAAATTTAGAAGTTTTCGGTTTGTGTACAATCTATGTGCCGAAATCCCTGCAAAACGACTTTGTAAGATAAGACTATGAAGGTTCAAAGAACAAATGAGAGCTCCTTTAAGAATGTATCAAGAGTGGGTTGGTCTCTCCAAAGACTTCCCGAAATGTTTGATTCTGTAATCCCAACAAGATGTTCCCTCTACAAAACTTCAATCAAGAATTAGTTCCATATAGATTTAGCAATAAATAATGATAAGAAACTCTAGAGATTTATTTAAAACCAACTAGAGCATTCTATACCTAGAGCATACTTCTAAATCAAATGTCAATGCAAGATAGCTCTATATTAACAAATCCACAAGAGCATATGGAAGCAAATTAGATCAAAGCATGAGTAAAAGGAATTATACCAATGCTCAACAATTCATCACACTCGAAAAGGAGGAACACCTCTTGAATGAAACTCCAAAGTCTTTATTGATATTTCTGAAAGTGTACAAGGCAGCAGCGCTTCCTCAAGCACAATAGCTAGTAACAATAAGATACAATGTGAGAGCCCATGGCTCTATTATAAAGAGAGTTGGGAGCAAATCCCAATGAATGACAATGAAAAATGGCATTGGAGCAATCCCAATGTAGAAGTGATTAAACAAGTGGCATGAGGTGACAATCCCAAAGAGAAATTCGAATTTGCTGAATGAAGCTCCAATGCCAAGTGTAAAAATCGAATTCTGGCAAGTGGACATCATTTTCTTCTTCCCTTATGTGCGAAATTCGAATTTTATGGTGGAATGACAAGTGTACATGGGTGGTAACCCATGTGGGGACAATTTCCCACAAAAATCTCCATCAAATATTCTCCCAAATCCTCCCAAATGTGCATTAACTTCACAAGTTCGAATTTCCAAGCAACGTTTTCATTTAATGCCAGAAATTCGATTCTGTTTGAGCACATGTCCTTTCCTTGATTTTAGGAGTCCACATCACCTTGGGACTTCACTTTAACTCCCCCATAATTTTTTACCTCATTTCCACAACATTTAGCATGTGTGGATATTTATTTTTCTCAATTTATTAATTTTTGGCTTAAGTAATTGCCAGATTTCCCACTAAACTTAGGAAAAGTGGGTTTTTAGGGTCCAAAACACATTATTAACCCCTCGAAATGTCATAGTAGAAAGTTGAGGGTGAGAGGTGTAATTTTGATTACTCATACCCCATACAACTTTTCTAGACTACACTTATTACAATTTAAATACAATTTTATTTGCAATTTTTGACGTGCGGGAAATTTAAAAAATTAAAGAATGACTACCTAGAGCTAACCAGATTCCACGAATTTTTTTGTGTGATCTAGTATGGTAATATACATCGACTCTAGACACTAAGATGTGTTAGGGGCTCAACCTTCAAACTGTCACCCTGACTTTGGGGTAAAAAGTGAGTGAAAAAACCCAAAAAATTATCCGCCTCTGAAAAAGAAGGGATAATTAACCAGATTAAACAAAAACTCTAAGATGTACTCGTTTTCTGATCGAGTCCCAACATCCTAGGCCTATTATAGACTCAAAACTCATCATTACTAGTATCACTTATTACAATTCCCCGTAGACTGTGGAATCTGGGTACAAAAAAGATGATGAGAAGATAGAAGTAGAGTTAAAAAACTCTGTTGATTGACGATATCTGATGGTACAAGTGTCCTGTATATCATCCTTGGGCCTGGAGTCTTCATGTAATCATCAGGTGCCACTCCAGTGGTCAACAAGGCTCATTTGTGGTTTTGCTCATTTATTTTCAAAGCACACTTTACAAGCAAACATTCACTCTTGGTTTCATCTCATTTTCAATTGCTATAAGTTTATTGTTTATTGACATTTACTTGGAGCTATTTACAATTTCATTTACTTATGAATCTTATGTTTATATGTCTTGTACAATTTTGAGAGAATTGTTTCAAGTTATATCATTGTGAGCACTTCCATTTACTTGAGGCATTTCTTTTTTGCAAAGTACTAATAAACTTACTTGCATTTCATTTAGGCATTTTAGCATAGTTTACATTTTAACTCAATTAATTTCCAAGCATAAGCTTGGTTGATATATATCATAGGGCAAAGACTTTCTTGGAAAATTCTTCCAACTGATACGAAGTAAGGTAAGGGTGTATGACTTTGCAGTTATGAAGGTGTCTTGTCCCCTTGTAGGAACGAAGGCACACACTGGCTAGTAAGACTAAGGGGAAGGGTATCATTAATGACACCTTCGTGCCCTCAATCCCTCTTTCTTACAGTCGCCCGAATTTTTCCCCTTTGGCCACAGTTCAAAAGAAAGATCTCTCACTTAGAGTAGGCATTTAGCTTAAAATTAACCAAGATAATTGCATCTAACCCTAGTTTAATTGCATTTCATCTTAATTCACTTTACTTTTCAAGCTATTTTACTTGCAATTTATTTATATGCTTGTCATGATGAAAATATCTTGAATTGATCATTTTGAAATATATCATTGAGCAAGTGTAATATCCTTTTGTGCAAGTAAAGTTTTAGCTTATTTCATTTTGCAAGTTATTTTCATTGCTTCTGTACATGCTTTAGAATCATCAATGGTTATACTTTGAAAGCATTTATTTGAGAGCAATTTTAAATTTTGCAAGTGATATCATCCTTTTCTAACATTTATTTGATTGACAAGAGTACTTGTGTTTCACTTTGAAACATTTCCTTTTAGAGCAAGTATTATTTATTTTGAAGCAATATTGTAGGCATTGGTCTTATATGCTTATCTTTGATTTGTGTGTTGATTCTTATTGAAATATATTTCATTTCATATTGCTCACCATACGTGTTGAATTTTGCTCATAATTTTCAAGTAATCCAAATTGACCTTAATATCTCCTAGAAACCTCACATCATTTTTTAACTTAGTTTTTCATTAGGGACCACCCCCCTTAGCTTACTGTTAAAATTGGCAACTAGGGACAAACTCCATGTGGGTCATCTTATTTATGGAAGATGATATTTTTCTTGGATTCCTCTCATCGAGAGGTGTAGGATTGATCTAACGATCATTCGATTCCAACATGTATTCATGGAGATATGAATTTATTTGTATTTCTTGACAATTTGTCAAGGTCGGCCAGCAAGTAAAATAGTGTTGCACACCCCCAGCTAAACCTCAACGTGGCATATAAGTAGAGGAGGCCTTAAGGCATTATCACACTCATCTCATCTGCACATCTCTTCTCTCTCCTAGTCTCTTGGGTATGTGTAGGAGGAAGAAGATGTAATAACCAAGAACTAAAATACTGTAAGAACCAAGAACTGAAATACAAGAAGCATAAAGAATTTAAGTTTGTACTTACCTTAACTGCTACTGAACTGGTGTCGTTGATGATGTTGCTACTGCTCTGCTCCAATTACCGGGAGACCAATTCCACCCAGCCAGACTGAGTAGAGACTGGCTGCTCAATCCAGTAAGCTTCTCACAGAAGCTCACTGTCCCCCGTGCCCAGAACCTCAGACTGATTAAAGCTCTTCCCAATGGTCAATTTTCTTCCTCCTGGTTTTCTCCTGCTGATTTTCTGCTTCTGGTTTTCTCCTGCTCTCTTCTTCCCCCCCCCCCGTTCTCAGCCCATTATCCGCGGTTTTATAGCTGGGTTTAGCGGTGGCCGCCCTGTACACCAGCGACTCCACCGCTTTCTCCCGCGGTGACAGCTTCCTCAAGGGCGTGAGTCATCCTTCCATTACCGGTGTTCGTATGAAGCATTCAGGTTTTATAATGTTTTACCCTCATAAAAGTGTTATGGTTATTTATAATATTATTACACCTCTATTAACCATATACGTATCTTTTTTTATGACTTTATAACATTGATATGTACTTTATCATGTTTGTCTTTTGACCTTTTGATATTCATGTATTCTTTTATTTTATTTTATGTTTGTTTTTAATATAAACTTTTAGAACATTAGATTAATTAATTATTAATACTAATACTTAATCTTTATTCCATTTTATTAATATCTTTTTTTTTTTTTTGGAGCATATAATATGTGTATTCAGAGATGGGTCGTTACAGAAGACTCTCTCACGTGGGAAGATGACGCAGTTAGGGCAGCAGTTGTGACGTGGGTGCAGGAGGTCGCAGGAAGGTACAACCACATTGTGTTGGGTGCGAGAGGACTGTGTTGACCAGTGTATAGGCTCCCTTGACTGCGGATTTGTGTGGGGAGTCTCTCTTTTGCTAGCCTTAGTTCAGATCAGCCTTGTTGACCTCTGTTTGACCACTGTTTTGGGACAACGTTGACTGGTTAGGGCTGACTGCAGGAGCTGATATATTGACTGTTGTTTTGACCATGTTTTGAGGATTGTTTTGGGCTGCTATTTATTGTTGTTGGAGGCCGAGTTCTCCTAGGTTGTCTTGAGGACATTTGGAGCTGATTGATCAGCCTTGTCATTGTTGTTCAAGGGTTTCACTATTGCTGTTGTAAATCACAAATTTTTGATATTGAACTATCTCTCTCTCTTTGCTGAATTATTGAAGACTATAGAAGAATTGATCAAAGGGTTCCCCGCATTGGGGTTTGTCCCTGGCTAGAGCGCCACATCTTGTGTCTCTTGTCTTGTCTTTCCTTTTGTTGTTTACATTTATGTTCTATCTACATTTTACTATCATGTTGATGTTATTGCAATACTGGAAATCGATATTGGGCTAATAAGAAGAATTGAAGTAAATTGCTCTTAAGCATAGAACATACCATAAATTAACATGGTATCGGAGCTGAGTTGAAGACAAAGCCCAAACAAGAGCAAGAGCAATCACTGAAGACAGTTGGAAAAAGTCAAAAGGCTTCATGGGTTCCTCATCACACTTCCCTGCCGAAGATAAGTTCCATGAGAAGTCTAACTGTCATGGATGGAAGATGTCTCTTGATCTGCCATCGGAAGAGCAAGAAGTGTTGGACTATGTGAGGGGCAGAATTATGGAGCCTCCATCAAATGCACTGGCTAGTACAAGGAACAAGTATACTAAGGGTGAAGTCAAAGCAAAGAAGATCATCCGAGACTCAATTGACAAGCGTCTGGTGGCCTACATTTCCGAGTTGAACACCTTCAAGGAGATCTACGACATACTGGTAAGATTGTTTAAAGTTAGTGATGCAAATCAAGTTCTGTTCCTCAAAAATAAGATGAAGGATATTAAGAAGGGCAAGGACGATGATATTCAATCCTACTTCTTAAGGATCATTGAGATCAAGAATGACCTCCTATCAATTGGAGAAGTCATTTTTGACAGGGAACTAACTATCACTACTCTTGGAGGGCTCACATCTGAATGGTATGTATTTAGAGCCACTCTTCTCAACAATGATCGAATTCCAGGATTTGAAGAATTGATGGCGAGATGCATTCAAGAAGAGACAAGGATGGTAGAGCAAGAAATGCCTTCAAGCAAAGGCAACCCCACTGCTTTTTCCTCTCATGCTAAAAGGAGAAAGAATTATGGGTCTAAAGGTCATTTCAAAGGAAAGACCGGATCAAAGGGTGGAAGGAAGGGAAGATGCTTCGCTTGCAATAAATTTGGCCACTATGTGAGGGAGTGTCCAAATAGGAAGGACACATCTCATGATGATGATCAAAATCACTCCAGTGGCAACTCGAACCACAATCAAAGGAATGGCAGGTTCAATGGCAAAGGAAAGAGGAATGTAGGAAATCAAGGAAGTGGTCAACCCTCCAAGAAAGCAAGGAACTCTAGGTATAAATCAAATGTTGTTAACAATAAGCAAGATGAATATTATCTGATATCGACCCTCTCCACTACCTCTCCTCCGGATTCGTTGGGCAATTGGCTTATTGACAGTGGTGCCTCAAGGCACTTCACTGGTTACAAGGAAGCTCTCTCTAATCTGATAGAGAAGGAGACAAACTTGGAGATTATTCTTGGAGACAATTCCACTTATCCCGTAAAGGGCCTAGGGAATGTTACTCTTCAATTAAATCACGGTAACACGATTCATTTGCAAGAAGTCCTATATGTACTTGATCTCAAGAAGAACCTGGTGTCCATTTCGGCAATGGAAGACAAAGGCTACAAGGTGGCCTTCATCGATGGCAAGGTACATGTGTGGAAAAAGAATTTTAAAGATGCTTT
Organism: Pinus tabuliformis; assembly: GCA_031772625.1. Lineage (NCBI taxonomy): Eukaryota > Viridiplantae > Streptophyta > Pinopsida > Pinales > Pinaceae > Pinus > Pinus tabuliformis. The sequence continues at coordinate 1,258,019,665 of CM062811.1, forward strand.
CACTCTTGGGTTTCGGGTTGACTCTTTATATCAAGTTGGAGGAAGTTTGTTGGGAGTCATGTCTTGCGACACAACTCTACAGTCTAAACTATGGCACCGGAGGTTTGCCCCCCTTCATTATAAGGCTCTACCCGATGTGAGACAGATGGTGGCAGGGATGCCCGAGTTTAAAGTAGAGCATGAAAGTGCATGTCCAGGATGTGTCGAAGGAAATCTCAAAAGGGGACCATTCCCCTCAAGCCATAGCAAGACCTCCGACATTTTGCAGTTGGTTCACTCTGACATATCTGGTATGATGCCTGTGAACTCTTTGGGAGGATATTTATATTATCTTACCTTTACAGATGATTATTCTCGCAAGACTTGGATATACTTCTTGAAAAAGAAGGATGAAGTGTTCTCCTGGTTCCGTCACTTCAAAACCTTGATCGAGAATCAAACTAAGAAAAGGATCAAGATCCTAAGGACTGATAATAGGACCGAGTATGAATCCAATGAGTTCCGTGACTTTTGCAAGGAAGCTGGCATTAAGAGGGAGACCACAACATGTTGAAGTTTCTAAGTTTACTTAGTTAGAAACCCTCTATGCACTTTAACTGATTTATTCCTACCTACTTGTTATTTTATTTAACAAGTTATTTACAATGTAAATACTGAAAATAAACACTAGTGCATGCTCAACATATTACAGATCAACAACTAAAAGAAGCAGAAACAAACATACCATATGACACCATTATTTTTGGACTAATGTTCCCGGAAAAACCCAATGTGGGAAAACCGGTGCAGCTATCTGAGGGTTTTCTTCTTAAGAAATATCAGAGTACAATCTGGGTGCCGAAATTGGCCTACCCAACAGAGAATTTCCTTGGCAGTAATAACTCTCAGTTTCTGACAAATCTCTTGACTAAAACCCCGGATAATCCTTCTAGTGGCTACTTAGCACAAACCTGCCCCAGAAACCCCAGCGTCATCCTCTCTCTGGACTGCGTCAGCCCCACTCAGCATCACGCTGGCCCTGCGTCACCCCGAATGGGTCTACGACAACCCTAGGAGGCCCTGCGTCAGCCCTTTGGCCCTCTGCGTCAACACTCCTGGCCTCTTTGAGGCTCTGCGCAGCTCCCGGCTGCCTCTGTGTGGCCTTGCATGAGTCTTGGCTGGCTCTGCATCACTCTCCTTGGCTACTGCGCTGCTCTCCCGACACTATCTCTGCCTCTCTATCTCTCTGTACTTAAATGCCCCTCAGCTGCATCTCCCGATCACTAATTCTATCTCTCTTAGAAAACCCCGCTCTAGAGAATAGAATGACTGATCACTCTGGTGTCTTCTCGAAGTGACCCTCAAGCCTCCTTTTATACTTTTCCTGTTGACATATCAACGACCGAGATTAAGTCCCTAATCAACGGCTAAGATTAGATCTGGCTTGATCCATGTCTTTTGGACCATTCTAACACAGTTTCATATTAATTCCCATTAATATTTTATTTTCCCTAAGTCTATTTAGACTTAGGGACTGCATTAAAATATTAATTATTTTAATATCTCTTGAATTGTTTAGAATCTGCCCAAACCCTTTCTGGGTATTGGAGATCTCATGTTCCCCAACCTCTCCACCAAATTTCGTGGCTAGAGCACGTTCAATGCTACCCCAAATCAACACTCCCTCTTAGCGAAGACTGTGCTCTAGCAATACTCCTTACTAAGTATTACTCTGATCATCTAGCATCGGTACCTGTGCTGATGCTAGGCCTTCCTGCCCAACATCCTCTGCACTGCTGCCCATGGTTCTGCCACTGCCACTACTGCATCTGTACCACAGCTCCTTCTGCATCCGTGCTGCTGCTGGTCCTTTCTCCTAGCACTGCATCTGCATTGCACCTCCTCTCATTATGATGCATCGTGTTGCCCACTGTTGCACTGCAACTCAGTTATTGAAAAATAACTGACCTCCCAATCTGACCTCCCTGTTGGGCTAGAGACACCCACTGATGTTGAAGCTCCCTCTGCCGCTGATAAGTGCTCCCTCTCTGACCTCTGCGTTGCTGCAACAACTCCCTGCATCTCGCATCGTTGCACATCTCTCTGTGCCATCCTACATTGGTGCAACACTCCTGTGCCTCTCGCACTGCTGCAGCTTGTTAGCCTTGCGCTGTCTCGAGACTCTTGCACTATAGCTCTCTCTACCGCTCCATCCGCATCCATCTCTACCCGACTCAACCATTCTTGCTACTCCTCTTCCGGGCTTCTGAAGCAAGGTCTAATCCAAGAGGCTGGGTACCTCGAGGATCCTGCCCCTCATCGCCTATAGTCCACCTGACTACTGCTCGATGTCTCCCCACTTCCGCTCAATTGGTGCGTGTGCACTCATGGCACAGTCATCGTCTGTCAAAACTTCCTTCTCTGTCCGTGCTGGTGTTGCCTTAGTCTCGGAAGACTCTCCCTTACTCTTCTTCCTTGGACACTAGGTCGCATAATGACCTAGTTCCCCACAGTGGAAGCACTTGATCGGAGAGATCCTTCTTCTTCTGCTTCTCCTGCTTTCCCTCAGATGCTAGGGCCACATTTTCCTCCTCTTGCTTAACTTTGATCCCCTTGCTGCTGCTACCTGTCTTCGACTGCCGTCTGATCTCTTCCTGGTGAAGCGCTGCCCACATCTCGTCCCAAGGTGGGAGTCCTTCTGCCCAGTATACTCTGGACAAATACCTCCTAGTCTTCTGAGACAACATTCAGGGCTGTCCTCACCATCAGCTCCTAATACGATGTCGCCTCTATAGCAGTCAACTAATCTCGGATCTCATTCAGTCCTTCGAGGAAGGTGTCAATCGGCTCTCCCTTCTTCATCTGATATGACCTCAACTGATTCTCAAGCAGCGTTCTTCTCTGCACAGAAGTATGCTGGTACAACTTTTTGAGAGCCTCCCACATCTCAAATGCCGTTTCCTTCTCGGCTATGTGTGGTACTACATGATCCTTGACCCTGTCAAGGATAATGCTCTTGGCCCTCGCCATCGCCTCCTCGTACTTGTCATTATCATTGGGGTCGACTGGGATAACTATTACCTTCAAGGCGAAGTTCTTGACATGATTCTTGTCAAGTACGGATAAGATTCTGGCCTTCCAGACTGCGAAGTTCGATGCTTCGTCCAGTCTATCCTGGTCTCTTACTCTGTGTAGTGCCATGATGCTCCTCTACTTCCCTCCTGGAAGTTCTCTGTTCGACTCCTCTGAGTCTCTACTTCCCGTCTGGAAGTTCTCTTCTGGACTCCCTCTGAGTCTTGATTTCCCTCCTGGAAATCCTTTTGCTGTTGTCGAGATGCTCCCTACTCTGATCGTCTTGTGCAACTGCACCACTGATCTAGGTTCCTCAGCTAGAAACCCTCGGTAGCAACTCCTCTGGCCTTGCTCTGTCAGGTACTGTTCTAACTACAGTACCTCACCAACTCCACTCTGCAATATTCCCATAGCCTTCTAAACCCCAGCAACCTGAAGGTGAGAGCTCCTAGGCTTTGCGCAATCCCGACACCAACAATCCAACCTCCTCAGCCAACTGCGTCAGCCTTCCCAGCTACTGTGTGGCTCTGTGTGAGGCTCCCTTTGCCTCCTTAGCTTCTGCGTTGCCTCTTCTCAGCTCACCCTTGATGACGCAGGCACTGCATCACCCTTCCCTTGTTGCTGCTCTGCTAGAAACAACTTTTGTCACCTCGGGACAACTGTTTTCTGCTGCTATTGCTCCGCTCGGCTGATGTCCTTTAGTCCTCCTGTGATCTGCAATCACGCTTTGATACCATGTTGAAGTTTCTAAGTTTACTTAGTTAGAAACCCTCCATGCACTTTATTTGATTTATTCCTACCTACTTGTTATTTTACTTAACAAGTTATTTACAATGTAAATACTGAAAATAAACACGAGACACGGAGGACACATAAATACGAGTATTCAATACGAAACGCAGCGACCTGGAAACAGGACACGGGGGACACGTTTTATATATATTTAATAAATAAATAAATATAATATATATATATATATATATATATATATACCGAAATATAGTTTTTTATCCATATTAAATTGCAGGTTGCAGCTTATCTAATCAAATTAAAATATAATTACTTCTCAAAGTTCATAATTCACTTAAAAAAATTAAATAGAATCAAAATTTACTATTTAGAAATTAGAATGTGATATGATTGGTATTGATTCTTGAATATTTAGTGTTCATTGTTCATGTACAACTTACAAGCACATAAGAAAATAACTAAAGTCTAATCCTTCTGATTTCCTCTGCCCCTCTTGCGAGAAAATGCCACAGCTTTCCCTTTCCCTCTAGATGTAGATGCTGGTGCTGGTGGAGTTGGCAGTGGAGTTTGCTATGCTTTAGAAGCTGAAGAACTAGAAGTAGGAGCTATAGGAGGTAGACCACGTCCTCTACTGGTGGCAGGGGTAGCCTGGGCAGGTGGTGTCACTTGAAAACATTACAATCTCCCAATCCTGAAATCCTGAAAAACTGATAAGTCTGCTGCATTTTGAATGAAATCTAAAATTCTACTTTCTCCATATGAAATCCAATGAGGCCGGAACCACTCTCAAACATCCTGAGTCATTTCATGGTAATGTTAAAAATTTAAGTAAAAGGATGAAAATGAAGATTAAGGAGAATATTGCTTTTACTTTAAGAATTTAACATTACCATGAATAGCATATCAATACTAGGGCCTAAACCTTATCATTAAGCTGCCCCACTCAAAAATTATTTGTTTCTTTCAAAAAAAATTGCAGCTTATGCAGGCAATGTTTTCTATCAACGCAATACGCATTTTCCAGATGCAGGACATGACGAAAACCGGCGAATACGTTTTACATTTTACAGGACACGATGAAAAACGTTTTCGACACGTTTTAGGGCCGTTTTTGTGTCCGACACGTAAAATACGGGACACGTGACCTTGGAGGACGTGTCCTGTGACTTAGCAAATCAGCAACTAAAAGAAACAGAAACAAACACACCATATGACACCATTATTTTTGGACTAATGTCCTCGGAAAAACCCAATGTGGGAAAACCGGTGCAGCTATCTGAGGGTTTTTTTATTAAGCAATATTAGAGTACAATCTGGGTTCCAAAACTGGCCTACCCAACAGAGAATTTCCTTGGCAGTAATATCTCTCAGTTTCTAACAAATCTCCTAGCTGAAACCCCGGATAATCCTTCTGGCAGCTACTCAGCACAAATCTGCCCCAGAAACCCCAGCGTTAGCCTCTTTCTGGATTGCGTCAGCCCCACTCAGCCTCACGCTGGCCCTACATCACCCCGGATGGGTCTGCGTCAGCCCTGGGAGGCCCTGTGTCAGCCCTCTGGCCCTCTGCATCAGCAATGCTGGCTACTTGGAGGCTTTGCGCAGCTCCCGGATGCCTCTGTGTGGCCCTGCGTGAGCCCTGGATGGCTTTGCATCACTCTCCTTGGCTACTGCGCTGCTGGCACTATCTCTGCTTCTCTGTCTCTCTGTACTCAAATGCCCCTCAGCTGCATCTCCCGATCACTAATTCTATCTCTCTTAGCAAACCCTGCTCTAGAGAATAGAATGACTGATCACTCTGGTGTCTTCTCCAAGTGACCCTCAAGCCTCCTCTTATACTTTTCCTATTGACATATCAATGATCGAGATAGATCTTGCTTGATCCATGTCTTTTGGACCATTCTAACACGGCTTCATATTAATTCCCATTAATATTTTATTTTACCTAAGTTTAGACTTAGGGACTCCATTAAAATATTAATTATTTTAAAATCTCCTGAACTGTTTAGAATCTGCCCAAACCCTTTCTGGGTATTGGAGATCCCATGTGCCCCTACATCTCCACGAAATTTCGTGGCTAGAGCATATCCGATCATCCTCTGCGAGAACTAGAGTGGGATTCGTTTATATGAGAATCCTGTATTTCATGATCGCTCCAAGCACATCGATATCCGGTACCACTTTATCCGAGATATGGTACAGCGAGGAGCAATAAGGCTCCATCATATTGGGACAGATGGGCAGGTCGCCGACATTTTGACGAAGCCCCTGGGAAAGGTCAAATTCTTGACTTTCTGAGAACGACTAGGAGTCGTCGAGAGAGTGTCTTATGAGGGTCCTATATGATGCATACATTGAGCTCTGGGAACTCCGGGGGGCTTGGGCTACTTCTTGGAGCAACGAGTGACCATAGGGTGACTCACCCTACCCTAATGGTGCGTTGCGTACAGGGTGAATGGTTTGGCCTTCCCCTGTGATAACCCGTGGCGACATGTAGGCAAGATGAGTGGTTCATCCTTCTCCTGCCGAGACATTCTACCCATGCAGTCTGGGACTCATGGGAAGTACCTCTCATCTGGCCAATGAGTAGGGAAATGAGGATAGGGACCATAGTAATACCGATGGACGCATCGTGTATCTACTGTACTCCCTATGCTAGGATGACATTGATCATGGATCAATTGGAACTGACTTCAGGTCAGTAAGAGTGATATGACACACTCTCTTCATTGGGACTGACTTCGGGTCAGTAAGAGTGCTATTGGACACTCTCTTTTATCTGGGACTGACTTCGGGTCAGTAGAGGATGGTATGATACATTCTCGATCATTTCTTCTTCTTCATAGTTCAGCAGAGCAGAGTAGACACGAGCAGTGCAGGGCAGTGCATTTGATGGCAGAGATAGTACCGACAGACAGATGGATTAGCAGATGGAGTTCTCCCTAGTTGAGAGGGAGTGTTAAAATTGGAAACTAGGGCCAAACTCCATGTGGGTCATCTTATTTATGGCAGCTGATATTTTTCTTGGATTCCTCTCGTCGAGAGGTGTAGGATTGATCTAACTATCATCCGATTCCGACATGTATTCATGGAGATATGAATTTATTTGTATTTCTTGACAATTTGTCAAGGTCAGCCAGCAAGTAAAATAGTGTTGCACACCCCTAGCTAAACCTCAACGTGGCATATAAGTAGAGGAGACCTTGAGGCATTATCGCACTCATCTCATCTCCACATCTCTTCTCTCTCCTAGTCTCTTGGATATGCGTAGGAGGAAGAAGACTCTCTCACGTGGGAAGAGGACGCAGTTAGGGCAGCAGCTGTGACATGGGTGCAGGAGGACATAGGAAGGTACAGCCACATTATGTTGGGTGCTAGAGGACTGTGTTGACCAGCGTATAGGCTCCCTTGACTGCGGATTTGTGTGGGGAGTCTCTCTCTTGCTAGCCGCAATTCAGATCAGCCTTGTTGACCTCTGTTTGACCACTGTTTTGGGACAACGTTGACTGGTTAGGGCTGACTGCAGGAGCTGATATATTGATTGTTGTTTTGACCATGTTTTGGGCTGCTATTTATTGTTGTTGGAGGCCGCGTTCTCCTAGGTTGTCTTGAGGACATTTGGAGCTGATTGATCAACCTTGTCATTGTTGTTCAAGGGTTTCACTATTGCTGTTGTAAATCACAGATTTGTGATATTGTACTATCTCTCTCTCTGCTGAATTATTGAAGAATATAGAAGAATTTATCAAAGGGTTTCCCTGCATTGGGGTTTGTCCCTGGCTAGCGCCACATCTTGTGTCTCTTGTCATGGGTTGTCTTCTGTTGTTTACATTTATGTTCTATCTGCATTTTACTATCATGTTGATGTGATTGCAATATTGGAAATTGATATTGGGTTAATAAGAAGAATTGAAGTAAATTGCTCTTAAGCATAGAACATACCATAATTTAACACTTACCTAGGTGAGATCTTAAACAAAGAGAGTTGGGGATAGGTGACAACCCCATCTCTTGATTTTTCCACCAACCACACCTTGTGGGGTTAAGGGCTTTTCTCACTAAGTTAGTGTTGAAATATGTAACTAGGTTCAGTCTTCATAATGACATGCGTAATCATGGTTTTATGTAATTAATGTAAAGAAGAAAAATAAAAATATTTATGTTATGCTTGAGTCATGAGTTTCATGCTCAAGGAATTTTATTTTTATAGGTCAAGCTCCCATTGTGAGCTATTAGGATTGGTCACTAAGTCTTAAAGTCAATGTTATGCATGAGAGGCCCTTCTTGGGCATGTTACATATTTATTTTTGAGTCATTGTAAGAGTCAAATTCAAGTCATTAACCCTCAAGGACCAAGTCAAAGAGACAATTATCAAGTTGGCCTTCAAAAGGAGTTGTCGGCCTACTCAAGAAGACATGTCGGCCCAATTGCATGTGTAAGAAGCCTTAAAAGGAGAAATCAGCCTCACTTAAGGAGGCATTCGATCAAGCAAGAGTCGAATGGGTCACAATATAATCAAAGCCTACATAACAACAATAATGTAAGGGCACAACAATAACAATATGGGGGCTACATGGGCACAACAATAACAATAGGGGGCTACACTAACAATAACAATAAAGGGGCTCCACTAGTATTATAGGAACCTAACAGTGTCTCTCTCCAAGGCCTGCTAGATTTTGTTGTAATGGAGACACTAAGTAACAATATAAACCAAAGGATAAGATAACTTTAAATAAAATTTGGCCTAATATTATCCAAAAAATATTCTTTCCAATCTCCCTCTATTTCTTAGAGTTTTGTTCTTTCAGATACAATGGGAAAAACCATTACATTTCAAAAACAACATAGGCAAAGTTAAGCAGTAACTTGTTTTAATCTGATTTCACTTGATATTCTTTTGACTTTAGATGAAAGTGGATTACTACAGTGGACCTGGCATACAAAGCTCTATTGCAAGCCGAAATGGATTAGTGGCCTTTTTGCAGCAAAGTCTTCTTGAAAGGTAAACACTTCTAAAATTGGAAATAAAATCTGGAGTAATACCCAATTTTCTAAAAAGCTATAAGTAGATATTGAATGGAATGAAAGTGGGGTTGGTTTGAACAAAGCTTTATATGTCAGCAAACTTGAGAGATTTCTACATATTGCAGCTATATATAATGTATGATTTATGATGTTGGGAAAATGAAAAATTACAGAAACTATGGCATTAAATCCTTATTGCTGTATATGTAGCAGAAAACTGTATTTCTCATAGAAACTAGATGTGTTTTGTTACAGGGATTCTGAAAATCTCTCTCTTTATTTTGGGTGGGAAATTTCTACAATTGAGGATACAAAAAGCACAGCCAAATTTTTCCGCAATCAAAAGTACACCAACGAGGTGGAAAATAATGTGGATGGTGAGCTCAAAATATACAGTGGTGTTGCATTTGCATGGAATGTTGGTTTGGACTGGGTTCTGTTTTCATTTTTGTGTTTCCATAGCAAGTTAATATGTAATCTTATGTATAATTTAGCTATAAAATAGACATGTTAACATATATATATGAAGTTCTTTCTTATTTCTCAGGAAAGATTAAGCTGGATGAAGTTGAAGTTGAATTTGATCTTTTAATTGGAGCTGATGGTGTTTCAAGTAAAGTACGATCAGAACTTCTACGACTGGATGGAATCTACAGCTCAACTCGTGACAACCCTAAGTGTGTACTTTATGTTTGAATTTGAGTTCATTTGATTTAATGTTCTCTAAGTCAGATGGTCCTTTAGACTAAAAATATAAACAATGATATAAATTTGTTTCCATAAAGATATTCTTTTCTGACCTCTTCTCTGCGCTCTATGAATTGCTTTACATAAGTTCTACAATGGTCAGTTTCTTGGGTGAAAAGATGAAATTAAGAAGTTAACCTTAGTACCTATTTCACTTTTTTTCTTTCTGTTCTTGTAGTTAGTGATAAACAATTTGAGTTTCCATATATTGATGACTAGAGCAACTGATGGTTGACTTTTGGAATCATCATGTTGGATAACATTAGATAACTTTATTAATGTCCACTGATTACCACATAATAGGTCAATATGACTTGAATATACAACCAGTGAACATTGGATTTGGGAGTGCTAAGGTCACTTCTAAATGCTATATTGTAATGACCCATCTTTAATATAGAGAGCACAAGAGTATTAGCATGCATATGATCGCTGCATATGCATGTATTGCACTATTATATATATATATATATATATATATATATTCTAAATTAACAATAAATGTTGAAAATCGACACTACTTCAGATAGAAGTTACACCTCACCCATCACCAAGCATATTGCCTAAATGTGTCTTAATTAAGGAGAAAATACCCTAAATAATTTCAATAATATAAATTTAAAAGTATAAAGTAAATTTGGTTATAAAGAAATAAATGTAAAATTTAAAGTTAATTATAAATAAATGTATATATTTATATCATTGTTGAAAATATCGGTATCGGAAAAATATCGGCAAGGGTCCAGAAAATATCTTATCGGCAATATCGGCAAATATCGACAAGCATAAAACATAATTTTTTCAAATTTTTAAATATAGCCGATATTTTGCCGATATTTTCCGATATTTGCCGATATTTTGAAAATATCGCGATATTTTCAAAACCGAAAATATCGCGATATTTTCTCGGCGATATATCGTTTTGCCGAAAATATATCGCCGATATTACCAACAGTGATTTATATATCCCATAATATTAATAAATTATATTAAAATATGAAATTTAAATCAAAATAAAATAAATATTATAAACTATGGGCATTTGAAGAAAACTAATAAGAAAAAAATCCTAAAAGTAAACTAATACACGTCAATATCCCTGTAACTTTGAACGAATGGAGTTACACGTTACAAAGAGGGAAAGGTGTCACCAAGTAGGAAGCGGTGACCACCAAGGAATGATATACATAGACAGAAGAAGAGCAAGAAAAGGGGGAGAGAAATATACAGAGGAAGCAGAAAAATAAATCTGTTGGAGGGGTGAGCCAGAGGCTGGATTTTGGAACTGAAAATTGGAAAGTCTTCGACTGTTCTTGGAGTTTTGGGCACGGGGGCCAGTGGACCTCCAATTTCGAAGTTCTCTGGATCTAGGAACCGCAGAGGTTGATCCCAGATACGCAGGGAGGAATAAGTTGGTTTGGTAATGGAATCAGAAAACTTGGAGCAATGTGACAACACCAGACTGGAGAATCGGGTACGCAGAGGATCAGGTACGCAGATGCATTTAATTGATAGAATTTTGAAAAAGGAAATCTGTCAATCTGATAAAATATAAAACTTAATATCAGTCTTTACATTTGATTGAAACGGAATATCAGTCTTTACATTTGGTATCAGAGCTAGTTTAAACACTTGGGACCTTAGTGGCTACCATCATATAGCTGGAATTGTAACTAAAAAACATAAGAAAGTTCTTCTAGTTCAGAGTTTACATATCCAAAACTTTACTTTATATATATCCAGGAGTTGTCATAAACAAAATTGTAATTATTTATTGACTGTCATAAACAAAATATTAATTATGTTGTCTGTCACAACAAGAAGCTTCCAGCCGATGTAAACATCATAATAACCTGTTGAATCAAAACAGTGAAAACATATTAGTGTTCAAAATTCATAGCTTTTGCTCCTAGAAATTCAAGATAGATTTTCCTGTAAATTTTGTGTTACAATTAATTAAATCTTATTTTGATTCAGGGGTAAATTTTTTTATTAAGTTTTTTATGCTTGATCTTCCCCAGAATCAATTGAAACCCTCTTTCAAATCACACCTTTTTCATCAGAGAAGGAAAATATAAATGGAGCTCATAGCTTTGAGATGAACAACTCAAAATCAGACACAGATTATCCCAAAGAATTTTGCAGGAGGTCAAACCTTTAAATCGATCTTATTTTGCCCAAAACTTTGATGAAACTTCTGAAAACAAAATTGTTAAATCTATGCAAAGCTTACAAGGGTTAACAAATTAAATTCAAAAGAAAAAAAAATAGGACCCTGACCCTAAAAGGAATCAATCTATGCAAAATAACCTGCGGCTCCTCGGAGAATTTTCCCAAAAAAAAATGGACAGAATTAAATATTGCAATGCACAGGATAGCAGCTTCCCTAAAATTTGTCCCAAGTCTGTAAAACAAACCTGCAAGAGAGAACGCCTTGGGAAATTTTATAAAAGACACCCTTGGAGAGTAATTTGAATTTCAGTGCAAAGGAGAAGCTAAGATACTTGCAGCCCTAAAAAAAAAAATTTGCAAAATTAATACCCAAGTTACAAATAATTTTGAAAGAGAAATTCAAACTTGTAGCAAGAGATGATCCTTTCAGATTTGATGAATTGCAGGGCTTTTAAGCCCACGACCTTCAAAAAAATTTATTTCCAGCCTGCAAAAGATATGACAAACCCTAGCGAAAATCTTCAAAAAATTACCAGATTTATGAATAATATTGCAATGAAAGATCCGATTTTGAAGGAAGAAATAAGCTAGGATTCCATATGCAACACAAAGGTTAGAAAATGATAATGATGTAAATTTAAACAATCTTCCAAAATCCCTGCAGTTACAAAGAAAAGGCCCTGAATAATTTTTATATGCCACAAAATGTAACGCCAGAAAAACAGATTCATAATGGAAAACCCATGAAATAGAAGAAATTTCATGTGAATTAAAATCCCATGATATAGAGACCCAGGTGCAATCAGATCTACATACAATTGAGAAGCCCCTGAAGAAGATAAAGCACCTGGAGAAGAAACTCAATGGATTAGGGAGAACGAAGAGGAGGCCCTTGAAAGAGCAACCCAATTCGAAGAGAAACCCTAGAAAGTGAAACCCAGTTGAAATTGGAAGAACTGCTTGCTAATCCTATTGAAAACACTTCACGCGTTGAAACAAAGCATAAAAGGAAGAGGAAGTGTCCAACGAGATTCGTGAAATCCCCTTCAAGAAGTCTCGGCACGAAGAACACGAGGAGTTTGATTTTGCGCAATCAGCACCAAAATGTAACGAGAATAATGGAGTTGGAAATTCTCAGACTCTGGAAATACCGAGTTACTCAACAGAAGAACGTATCCCAGCTGACAGCCCCCTAATACGTCATCATTTTCAGGTTCTGAGTATAATGCTGAAAGAACTAATGAAGCAACAGGGAATAGCAATACTCCAAGTCTTACCCGGCATCCGAGTCGCGCTGTGACAGTAAACCAGACCAAATCAATAAATCATCCGGCCAAAGAAATTAGAATGTATAAGAAGCAGGTTTTAAGGAACCATTATCAATCAATTGCATAGCTAAGCGAGGACGAATCTGGGTCGAATGTGGAAGTGAAAGCGAGTTGCAAGACTTGCAGAACTGGGCAAGACAACGAGCGGTGGAGGTCAACTGAGCCAAATGATAGTCTGTTCTAATTCATTTGAAACCCTCGACTTCCAGTGGTTAGATGATGTTAATGAATCTCAACCGTTCACCTTCCAGGTAGTTGGATGGCCATGTGGGGCGATGTCTGGGGAGCCAAGTGGAAAGGTCATGGTCCCTCCACATTTCATTTCATACATTCACACATCAATCTAATTGAGACCACTTGTCAGAATTTTGGGGATTGGTGGCAGCGACCCACAAAGGTCTAGCATGTTGATGACGCATATACATCTCATTCAAACCATCGATTCAATCAAAATAAACAAATTATCTAATATATTCATTTCATTTTTATTTTCCTAATGTATAACTTATATCATTAATTATACTTTTAATTTATTTAATTATGGATCATGCCTATTGACATTATCCGCAGCTTAATTTACATAACTACACTAATTTAAACAATCCAATCAAAGTATGGAAATATTTATTGCGTTTTTATTTTTTTATATTTCACTTTATTGCATAGATGTTCTGAAATGAAAAGTAATGCGTGAGTTTAGAATTCCATCATGTTACTGGATACTGATTTAACGTGATACAACATGGGCAGCACTGGTTGCATCAAGAGGAATCCAAATAATTAAATTAACGAATATTAGTGGTACTAATTAACTGTAATTAAATTCACTTGTATTAATAGTACTAATTAGTTAACAAGTATGGGCAGCACTTGTTGCATTAAATAGGGTGGTAAACTAACCAATTAAATTAATTAAAGAGGGCGGTAAAATAACCCATTGAGGATGGGGAATTTAAAAGAAAATTTTGTTAAAGTTTTTTTTTTTGGGTGTTTATATGCTAAAATCAGTTTTAACTGTCTTCGGCCACATTTTTCCAGTTTTGCCCATAATTTTATCTCTAAAAAGGCAATTTCAGCCCAATATGTTCACCATTCTCTGCTCTTTTAAGAGAGTTTGAGCAATCTTCATTCCTTTCTCCTGTTCTTTTATCTGTTCGGTGTGCTGTTTGGTGAGTTTGTGGTTAAGGTGAAATTTAAAGAAATAAAGAGCAGAAAACATAGTTTAACCGTACATTCAATATTTATTTGATGTGGGCGTGGAGTCGGTGTGTGGGCGTAGAGATTCGGTCGTTCTGGTGCAACCTTAAATTGCCGGTACATCATCAACGAGCCGAGCACATGGTCGGATAGAGTTTGGCAATTCTGCCATGTATAGTTTTGAAGTTTCTTTTCTGACAAAATTAATATGACGCTCCAACTTAGAGCACAGATACAGAAAGTTTGTCAATTCTGCATTTCTAATTTTAGGGTTTTACTCTGTCAAAATTAACTTGAGGCTCCAAATTCATTTTAATAACCTACGGTGAGAGTATTGAAAGGGAAAAACAGCACGGAACCAATACCTTTTTAGATTGTTATGTTTCAGCCAACATAGTGATTAATGGCGCCAGCCTAGCGGATTAAACAGTTTTGGTAGATCCTCTGGGTTTCACGTTTCATTTTATACCGGCTAGTTTGAGATGAACTATAGTTACTTTAATAACTTCAAGTGATTAAATAATTTAAAAATGAATTAAATTAAACTTATAAAGGATATTTGGTTTATATATATATATAATGAGTTATTTTAAATTATAAATTTGTGTGATCTTATGCCTTGTCTAGATTACTCCAAAGAGTTACTCTTTCATCATGGTTAAAAAAAGAAAAAGAAAAAAAACACTATAAATCAAACATATACATGCAACATATCATGTTTTAGGTGATTGGAACCTAGGTGTTGTCGCGCGGATTGACACGACAACGCTCAGACCGGGGGCTGTCACTCTGATCCCCGGTCTCTCCGTTTAAGCCTGTCTCCCACGGCTAAGGGGGGTAGACCCTGCAAGATGGTGAAGACCAACTGCCAAACAGTTGGGCTGGGAGACGAGATGCACTAAAATAATTTTATTAATTTGATAGATCAGTGCCTTAAGAGATTGGTGCTTAAATGATTACTAGCTAGATGATATGAGGAAATGAAACACAGACAGCAATCATTTATCATCACATAAAGAGAGCAATGCTTTAAATATCCAGTAAAACCACAAAGCTCTTCAAAAAAACAATATCCAGCAACTAAAAGAAGTGAATGCTTTAAACAACCATACAATTATTGACTAGACAGGATATGCAGCTAAAATTCATGCATCAACAACTTTTGAATCTGAACATAAGTAACTGGATCTGGCAAGCAAGAAACTTTTCCACAAGATTTATATATATATATATATATATATATTTTTAAAAAATTTAAAAATCTAAATTTGAATTAAATCTAAAACTTAACTATTAAAAATTTAAAATTAAACCTAAAACCTACGAAACTTTTTTTTTTTTTTTTTATATATATTTTCTAAAAAAAAAAAAGAACAAAATCAAATCGAACCTAAATTAAAATGAAATAAAAAAAAAAGTAACTCTAAACTAATGCTTAATGAAATACGATTTAAAAAAAAAATAAAAAAATCTAGATGAACTTAACTATAACTAAACCCTATTCTAAAACAAGACCATGCATGTGCATATATGACATAACCAAAGTTAAACTATTGAATCCAACTGCCTGGGCCCATGCCAAAACTGAATCACACAGCGTATAACATCAAACTTACAGCAAATAAAAATCGAAACGCAGATATTAAGATCGGAGGGGCTTTGCAGGTATGCGGGACAGAGATTTCAATAGGCACAGGAGATGGCGGTGAAAGGAGGAAACTGCCACCCAAAAAAAAGAAACGCAGGCTCGGCTAGCACGTGAGCGGTTTTTCGAACCAATACTGGAACGCAGCTATACCCACACGAAAGATTAACGCCTCACGTATAACTGGTTTGCGTGGTAGGGTTTCTCGAAGGCGAAATGGAGGGCTTCAGTAGGCTTGACAAGCATAACCAGGTGAAAATCGTTTACGGAAATCCTCAACGAAAAATTAGACAACCAGTATCGCGTTTACAAAAAAAATCACCTATGCTATGTTCTGAATGCACTCATCTGACTGCGCATACGACTCAGACAAAGATACCTCAAGCAGATTTACGATGAAATCAACGGCGCAAGCAGACCCACACGATGTCTCTCAGTGAAAAAGAAAGGGAATACGATTTACGTTGTTACCTGGTTTGATGATTACCAAATGCAGAGGACGCTTGGGTGAATGATCTTCCGTTGCAGGAGCTCGTGAAACTTGCGATACCACTGTATGGTTTTGATCGATGAACGCAGCTTGAAAAAACTTTCGAACCCCCACGCAGGCAATGCTGTCTCGTTCTCTGGCCTGTCGAGGTGTAATACTGCAAATTTTCACTTAAATCTAATTTTCAACCAGCCCACGTGATGGAATGTGCTAGGAACGGCAGCATTGATGAAGGCCGACAGCGCGTGAAAATTTTGGGCGCAGTTACAGGTTGTTGCAGCAAGTATCCAATGTACCGATCCTGAACTGAATGCAAGTTTTAGCCACTTAGTTCTGAAAAAAAAAAATAATGCCCTTGTTACAGACTCAATAAAACAGAGGAACAGCCACCCAAAAAAATTTGACTTAGACCCAACTGAGAGATGCAATTTTGGTGCAGAAAATAGACATAAAAATGTATATGCAGAACCAAAATTCGAAACTTTCCCGGATCAGTTGAACAAAATTGCAGATTTTGGCCCCTTTTAGGCCAGGTTTAACAATAACAGCAGTAATTTTTTCAATATATCAGAAGTTTTGAACTTTACTGTGAACATAAAGAAAATTTCTCATGTAAAACAGGAAAAAAAACTTTAAAAGATTAACCCAGGGCACAATCAGCTGGGCTCTGCACAGAAAAGCCTGTGGGAGTCGGCTGGTTCAGCCCAGAACTTCCCCAAACGCCCACAAATACCCTTCGCCTAATGGTTTCCTGCACACCTCAAGCAAACATCAGCAAAGAGGGCAAGAAATGCTGCTAGATTTCAAGAAATAATGGAGATACCTGCCATTATTCCAGAAACCCTACAACATTCAAACCCTAGCACGTGAGCAAGATACCTGTACTCACAATACTCTGAAAACCAGCTATTATTAACTGCTGAAAACTGAAATATGCAGAAAAACAAACATCTCACAGCAATACCAGAGAGTAACACCAGCCAGTTTTGAACCCCAAAGTCTTTTTATTAACCTGAAAATCAGATTAAAAGAGAGCTTTTTCAGTATAGACTCACAGATCAGATAAGCCTGTAAAATGACCCCCTAAGACCCTATATGAAGGAAATGATTCCAACGGCTAGTTTTGAGTGATCCATGTAGAACTGATCTTGACCGTTGATGAGGATCAAGACATCTCTTGATCTCATCCGTCGATTTTATTAAAAAATGATATTTTGCATGTATTCACAAAAATATTATTATTTTATTATTTAGGGTTTTTCTTTGTTTTATGAATTTTTTTTATTATTATTATTTTTTATTTTATTTTATTATTTTAGTATTTTATTTATTTTCTAAATGGATAATTTGAACTAAACCGTTGGAAACATCTCCTAGGACCTAGGACTTAGGACTCATGAGGGGATTAAAACATTTTTCAACCCTCAAGACACATTACATCATGACTTTTACAATTTACATCTTAAGGGGACGAACCCACTTTGGCATAGACCCTCATAAACCACCCAGTTCTGCGACACAACTATAATCTAGCAGATTAACATGCTAGGATTCTCCTAAAGTCCTAATAACAAAATGCATCCCGGCTTTGGGGTCGGGTTTGAAGGAAAACTCTGCCGATCCATGGATCGGTGAGACTAAAACCTCCCGGGACGCAGATCATCATTAGAAAGTTAGGTCCACCTAGGCAATTTTACATACATGACTCTGATCTGCTTAGATTATTTACAATTCATACATGCAGACTGGGTTTACAACAAAAATGATCAAGCTGTTGATGACTGTAGGCTGGCATGGACACGTCGTTCAGGAGCTACCCCTCTCTGCCAACAGAAAGGAGGTGTACTGCATGGGTAGTTGACCGGTTGTGGTCAACATCTGGCTCTCCTTGGGGACACGTTGCTGCACTGGTAGGAATGTGAGAATCCAGAATCTGCATCCATACAACACACAAATAAAAATAAGTAGCGTCCATTCCAAAATCATCATATACATTAAGCACAGGAAAGATAAAAGCTCTTCATTTATTGACTAACTAATAACATGAAAAGTAAATCTAATCCTAAAACAGAAATAAAATGCTGAAAAGACAAGGAGTAGGGATAGAAATACAATACGAAAGATGCCCCATGGCATCAGATATCATCTCTGAAGAACAGCTTGAGCATTTGGCCGTTCGCTGGTAGATGAAGTGGTTCACCATCCAATCTGCTCAAGTGGAATGAGTTTGGTCCAGCTATATCTCTAATGATGTACGGTCCCAGCCACAAGCTGTCAAACTTCTTATGCTTTCCCGGTTTTTCATTTTTGCGGTCCCAAAGTAAAACCATATCTCCAACCTGCAAAGATCTAGATCGAGAGCATTTATCAAAGCTTTTCTTAATATTAGATTGATTTTTACATATAGTCTCAAAAGCTGTCCGACGAGCCTCATCCAATTCCACAATCTGATCTATCCTATTCTGAACAACATCTTTATTATCGGAAAAATTTTGGAGAAGCTGATAAGCTGGCAATCTTAGGTGCACAGGTAAGGTAACATTCAAGCCATAAACCAATTCAAAGGGAGATTTACCAGTAGATTTCTTCTTAGTAATTCTGTCTGCCCACAAAGCGTACTTGATTTTGCTGTCCCAAGATTTCTTGTTATCTCCTACTATCTTCTTTATAATGGTTATGAGATTTTTATTACTTGATTCAGCCAAACCATTACCCTGAGGATAGTAATTCGACGAATGAGATAAGACAATGCCATATTTGAAACAAAAAGATGTAAACTCTGAAGAACTAAAAGCCTTGGCATTGTCCGTAGTAATCTTAGCGGGGACACCAAATCTAGTAATGATGTTATTCTCAATGAAATCCATAATCACCTTTTCAGTGGCATTCTTAGCAGGAATGGCTTCGACCTATTTAGTGAAATAATCTGTAGCGGTCAAAATCCACAAGTAGCCATTGCTAGAATTTTCATGGAACTTCCCTATGAAGTCCAGACCCCAATGCTGAAAAGGTGCCTCCACAATAACAGGTTGTAGAGGAAGGGCAGCAAGCTTCTGCTTCCCAGTGAACAGCTGACAGGCTTGACACGTTCTAACAAACTTGTGCACATCAGAAAAAATCGAAGGCCAATAATAGCCAGCTCTCAGGATTTTGTGGGCGGTAGTTCTAGCAGCATAATGACCACCACAAAATCCTGAATGAAAATATGAAATTAATCTTTTGGACTCAACATCGTCAACACACCTAAGCACTATGCCCTCAGGGTTTCTCCATCCAAGGCCATCCTTCATAAGGCAATACTTAGTGGCCTTTAGTCTAAGAGCCCTTCTCTTATGAGCGACTAAATGGTTAGGACATGAAAGATTTGTCAAGTAGTAAACTATGTCCTTATACCATTCCTGCTCTGCTAATCTTCTCAATTCTGGTGAAGATAGATCGTCAAGGCAAAACAAACCAAGAGTCTTTTCATTACTTTCCGTTAACATTTGAGCTAAACCTTGGCCTTTGATCAGCTTGGTGGGTTTAATTTCTAAATCATACTCCTGTATCTTAGTAACCCACCTAGCACGAGTCCCTAAGCAATCGGTTTGAGTTAATATGTCCTCAACAGCAGAATGTGGGACGAAAGCAATGATCTTAGAATAACCCACATAAGTTTTAAAATGCTTGAGAGACTTGACCAGGGCATAGGCCTGCTTTTCCATGGTATTGTACTTCAACTCAGAGTTTTGAAGTGCTCTACTCATGAAAGCAATAGGCTGCTCGTGACCATCTCGATTCTTTTGAAGCAAGACACCGGCAATGGTATCTTCAGAAGTGAAAGAAAAAATCATGAAATTCTTGGAGTAATCAGGACTAACCAGGACAGGAGCTTTCACGATAGCAGACTTGATTTCTTGGAAAGCCCTTTTGCCCTCTTCTTGCCAGACAAATTTGGCATCTTTCTTCAGAAGACTTTGAATGGGCTTAGCTATTTCCGCATAATTTGGGATGAATCTTCTAATAAAATTTATCTTTCCAAGGAAAGACTGAAGGGACTTGAGGTTATGCGGGAGAGGAATCTTTTGAATTGCTTCAACTCGTTCGGGATCGACCTTGACTCCTTCCTTAGAAATGATATGACCGAGTAATTTCCCTTCTGTTACCCCAAAAACAGACTTAGCCGGATTCAAAGAAATTCCATATTCTCTACATCTATCGAAAACTTGCCTAAGATGATCTATATGACTGATACCATCTTTAGAGAAAACAACAAGATCATCTTGATATATTTCGATAATTTTCCCGATTAACCCTTTGAAGGCATAGTCCATGGCCCTCTGGAAAGTAGCTCCAACGTTTGTTAACCCAAATGGCATTCTAATGTATTCGAAAGTCCCCCATGGTGTTGTGAATGTGGTCTTGTGTCGATCTTCCTTTTTAACCCAAACTTGATTATACCCAGAAAAATCGTCTAGCAATGACATCACTCCAGACCCAGTTACTCTTTGCAACAAAGTTTCCATTTTTGGCAAAGGGTAATTATCCTTTTTGCATGCTAGATTAAGGTTTCTAAAATCGACACAAAGTCTTATTGTACCATTCTTCTTCCTGACAATCACCAAATTCGAACACCATGTCGAATGCCTAGTTTGAGCGATGATTCCTGCTGCAAACATCTTCGCAAGCTCTTTTTGAACCAGGGGGGCTAACTTAGGATTAATCTGCCTAAGTTTCTGCCGAAAGGGTTTAGCATTTTCGTCTTTTAAGGGAATAGTATGCTCCATAATATCTTCCCTATAGCCCTTCAACTCATCATAGGAAAAAGCCAAAACATCTCGATATTCACGAAGTAAATCAATTAACTTTTTCCTTTCCTCCAGACTAGTACCTTTACCGATTTTAACCATTTTCGGATTTTCAGAAGTACCAATGTTAACTTCAAGGTACTCGCCTGGGTCCAACTTGTCTTCTTCTCTCAGCTTCGTGGCATCATGCCGATCAAAATGTTGCTCTAAGGCAACTACATTTCTGGGAGTAGGGTTTATGATATGTCCATGATCTAAAGAACCATCCTCGCCAGAAACTATCCGGAAATCCTCAAACTCATCCAAATGATTGAGAAAACGAAAGACTTGTTTTCCATCATTAAAAACTTGCCAATGCTCTGAGTTGTCTGGAACAGATGGTCTGAATATTACTTCCATTTTAATTTTATCGTTAATTAACTCGTCAGACAACTGGAAAGTGGTAGCAGCTACGGCAAGCTCATCTGCCAGACTATTTAGCCCTCTAGGAATTGCTTCAAGGTTAAGGGCATCGAAGTGCTCCATAGTATCCCACACAGCATTTCGATAGTTTCTTAATCTCTGATTTCTACATGTGAATTTGTTTTTACGCTGCATGATAACCAGATCGGAATCCCCCTTGATGCTAAGCAATTTAACCCTTAAAGCCTTGGCCAATTCAAGACCCAACAATATAGCTTCGTACTCAGCAACATTGTTGGTTGCTTCAAATTCTAAACGATAGACAAACTTGAATACGTGACCAAGGGGAGATTTAAGCACAACTCCCACACCTTTACCATGACTAGAGGACGCACCATCAAAATACATATACCATACTTCATCCTTAAGATCTTTAATCTCATCATCGGGAGGAATTATGAAATTGGACATGATAGCATAGTTCCCGATGTCAGATTTTTCTCTAATTGTTTCGTTATGAGGCTTCTTAGGATCTTCAACATGAAATTTCCTCTCAGGCTCTCTATTTAGTCTAACGAAACCATCACCGCTAGGAGAAGGAATCATAGCATATGACCAATTCATCTGAATGCTTCCCCCTAGATCAGAGGCCCACTTTCTAGATAACAGCATACCCCAAGCATCAGGTACATCAACGACAACAATATCCATAACCACCATGATGTCCGGGTAGACCGAAAGATGAACTTGCAAATCCTTGATTAAGCCATGTACTTCGATCTTCTTAGAATCCATGGCACATATAATATAGTAGGGTCTGGAAACTCTTAAGTTAAGCTGTTCCATAACCCTTTTAGTCATAACACAAGCAGATGCACCTGAATCCAACATGCAGTTATTCAATTTATACCCATTGACTAATAAGGTGATAAAGAAGGGTTGATGTTCCTTGTTATCAGCATCTACGCTTTGTAGATAAATAGGAGCATCATGATAGTCAACCTCACGAATCTTCTGTTGAGAAGCATTGACTTGAGGACCCTGAATTGCTTTTAGTAACTTGTCTCTTTGGGAAGGGATCTTAGCGATCTCAGACACGGGAACCCAGATTTTAGCATTATTAAACCAACTCCCCAAATCGACATCTATTCCAGAGTTTATACCAGGGTTTAAAGTTCGAGGAGGAATCTGATTCCCGCTCTGATCTTTATCCCTTCTCTGGTATGTTAAACCCTTATCTCTAGCAATTTCCAGAATTTTCTCAGGAGAGGGTTTCTCACCATATAACCTGGCCAAAATGTCATCTTCGTTTTCAAGGTTATTTATACAAAAAGCAGATTGAGGATTCACAACATCATAGCGCCTTTCCTTAACCTCTATCCAATTGTTCATGGGCAAAGGAAACTTGCTCCCTACTACGTTTATTTGCTCACCTGTCCCCAACATTCCATTATCGAAAAGTCTTCTGATAATGAGACAAGAGGATTCTTCGTGAAAATCATCACAAGCCCGACAGTAAGGAGGAGCATTATCCACTAGATTGGTAAGCGGATTAGGGGGCCTCTGCTCACTAGATTGACCCTTTCTTTGCCAGTTACTATTTCTGTTATTATTATTTCGAGGCTGAAAATTTTGCGGTTGCGCTCTTTCCATTTGAATTAACCTATTCTGCAAAGTGTTTATCTCCTTATTATGATTGATTTCCATAGTTTCAATTTTTTGAAGCAATTTAAGAACAAGCTCACTTTCTGGCTCCTGGGCTGCTTTTCCCTTAGGTTCCTTTAGTTTCATAGCAGCCCTATCAAAGCCTGGGATTTCAGACTTCCCCGAAGCTGCCTTGTCCTTCTCAAATTCTACAGCTAAGGCTTGGCAATCTCGATAATCAGTAAGTTTAGCACGCCTTAACTCATAAGATGGTTCAGGACCAAAGGCATCAATATAAAAATCTTGGAGAGTTTTATCTGAAGGTTTATAGTCTTGAGGTAATTCTCTAATAATACCATTAAACCTTCTATTAAATTCTTCAACAGTTTCGTCTTCTCTCTTTTTCATCAGAGTAAGAGCTCTTACAAGATGTCTTCCTTCTCTCTTATCTCCATATTTTTCTCTAAATGAATTAATGATTGATTGTAAAGAGTCAAAAGAATTAGGAGGTTTTTCTGTAAACCAGTCATGAGCATCACCTCCTAGAGTCAAGATAAAAAGGGTCATCCTGACATCTTCATGATCAAAATCAGGAGATCTAGCATACTTAGCCATCCATATGTTGAAATCTCGCAAATGGGAATTAACAGTAATGGCATTATCTCCATGAAAGCTAGGCAATTTGTCTATCCCAACAGATGGAATATCATTGGGGGCTCCAGGAATGTTAGAAAAATCACAAGGGCCCAACAGACTCATGGTGTTGCGCCTAACTTGACCTTTAAAGAGCAAATGAATATCGGAGAGGGCTTCTTGTCCAAGATTTCCAAGAAGTGTACGAGAAGCGAGTTTGTGTGATCGCACCCTATAAACCTTTTCAGGATCAGGAGTAGGATTGCACAGACTGCTCGGATGTCTTCTAGTGTACACTCTTGCAGATAATATAGGAAGTGGAGTCGCCACTTGAACAAGAAGTTAAGCACAGAAAAGCTTGAAAAACAAGGACCAAGGACAGAAAAACTCTATCCCCGGCAACGGCGCCAAAAAATGTTGTCGCGCGGATTGACACGACAACGCTCAGACCGGGGGCTGTCACTCTGATCCCCGGTCTCTCCGTTTAAGCCTGTCTCCCACGGCTAAGGGGGGTAGACCCTGCAAGATGGTGAAGGCCAACTGCCAAACAGTTGGGCTGGGAGACGAGATGCACTAAAATAATTTTATTAATTTGATAGATCAGTGCCTTAAGAGATTGGTGCTTAAATGATTACTAGCTAGATGATATGAGGAAATGAAACACAGACAGCAATCATTTATCATCACATAAAGAGAGCAATGCTTTAAATATCCAGTAAAACCACAAAGCTCTTCAAAAAAACAATATCCAGCAACTAAAAGAAGTGAATGCTTTAAACAACCATACAGTTATTGACTAGACAGGATATGCAGCTAAAATTCATGCATCAACAACTTTTGAATCTGAACATAAGTAACTGGATCTGGCAAGCAAGAAACTTTTCCACAAGATTTATATATATATATATATATATTTTTTTTTTAAAAATTAAAAATCTAAATTTGAATTAAATCTAAAACTTAACTATTAAAAATTTAAAATTAAACCTAAAACCTACGAAACTTTTTTTTTTTTTTTTTATATATATTTTCTAAAAAAAAAAGAACAAAATCAAATCGAACCTAAATTAAAATGAAATAAAAAAAAAAGTAACTCTAAACTAATGCTTAATGAAATACGATTTAAAAAAAAGAAAAAAAGAAAAAAGAAATCTAGATGAACTTAACTATAACTAAACCCTATTCTAAAACAAGACCACGCATGTGCATATATGACATAACCAAAGTTAAACTATTGAATCCAACTGCCTGGGCCCATGCCAAAACTGAATCACGCAGCGTATAACATCAAACTTACAGCAAATAAAAATCGAAACGCAGATATTAAGATCGGAGGGGCTTTGCAGGTATGCGGGACAGAGATTTCAATAGGCACAGGAGATGGCGGTGAAAGGAGGAAACTGCCACCCAAAAAAAAGAAACGCAGGCTCGGCTAGCACGTGAGCGGTTTTTCGAACCAATACTGGAACGCAGCTATACCCACACGAAAGATTAACGCCTTACGTATAACTGGTTTGCGTGGTAGGGTTTCTCGAAAGCGAAATGGAGGGCTTCAGTAGGCTTGACAAGCATAACCAGGTGAAAATCGTTTACGGAAATCCTCAACGAAAAATTAGACAACCAGTATCGCGTTTACAAAAAAAATCACCTATGCTATGTTCTGAATGCACTCATCTGACTGCGCATACGACTCAGACAAAGATACCTCAAGCAGATTTACGATGAAATCAACGGCGCAAGCAGACCCACACGATGTCTCTCAGTGAAAAAGAAAGGGAATACGATTTACGTTGTTACCTGGTTTGATGATTACCAAATGTAGAGGACGCTTGGGTGAATGATCTTCCGTTGCAGGAGCTCGTGAAACTTGCGATACCACTGTATGGTTTTGATCGATGAACGCAGCTTGAAAAAACTTTCAAACCCCCACGCAGGCAATGCTGTCTCGTTCTCTGGCCTGTCGGAGGTGTAATACTGCAAATTTTCACTTAAATCTAATTTTCAACCAGCCCACGTGATGGAATGTGCTAGGAACGGCAGCATTGATGAAGGCCGACAGCGCGTGAAAATTTTGGGCACAGTTACAGGTTGTTGCAGCAAGTATCCAATGTACCGATCCTGAACTGAATGAAATTTTTAGCCACTTAGTTCTGAAAAAAAAAAAAAAATAATGCCCTTGTTACAGACTCAATAAAACAGAGGAACAGCCACCCAAAAAAATTTGACTTAGACCCAACTGAGAGATGCAATTTTGGTGCAGAAAATAGACATAAAAATGTATATGCAGAACCAAAATTCGAAACTTTCCCGGATCAGTTGAACAAAATTGCAGATTTTGGCCCCTTTTAGGCCAGGTTTAACAATAACAACAGTAATTTTTTCAATATATCAGAAGTTTTGAACTTTACTGTGAACATAAAGAAAATTTCTCATGTAAAACAGGAAAAAAACTTTAAAAGATTAACCCAGGGCACAATCAGCTGGGCTCTGCACAGAAAAGCCTGTGGGAGTCGGCTAGCCCAGAACTTCCCCAAACGCCCACAAATACCCTTCGCCTAAAGGTTTCCTGCACACCTCAAGCAAACATCAGCAAAGAGGGCAAGAAATGCTGCTAGATTTCAAGAAATAATGGAGATACCTGCCATTATTCCAGAAACCCTACAACATTCAAACCCTAGCACGTGAGCAAGATACCTGTACTCACAATACTCTGAAAACCAACTTTTATTAACTGCTGAAAACTGAAATATGCAGAAAAACAAACATCTCACAGCAATTCCAGAGAGTAACACCAGCCAGTTTTGAACCCCAAAGTCTTTTTATTAACCAGAAAATCAGATTACAAGAGAGCTTTTTCAGTATAGACTCACAGATCAGATAAACCTGTAAAATGACCCCCTAAGACCCTATATGAAGGAAATGATCCCAACGGCTACTTTTGAGTGATCCATGTAGAACTGATCTCGACCGTTGATGAGGATCAAGACATCTCTTGATCTCATTCGTCGATTTTATTAAAAAATGATATTTTGCATGTATTCACAAAAATATTATTATTTTATTATTTAGGGTTTTTTCTTTGTTTTATGAATTTTTTTTATTATTTTTATTTTTTATTTTATTTTATTATTTTAGTATTTTATTTATTTTCTAAATGGATCATTTGAACTAAACCGTTGGAAACATCTCCTAGGACCTAGGACTTAGGACTCATGAGGGGATTAAAACATTTTTCAACCCTCAAGACACATTACATCATGACTTTTACAATTTACATCTTAAGGGGACGAACCCACTTTGGCATAGACCCTCATAAACCACCCAGTTCTGCGACACAACTATAATCTAGCAGATTAACATGCTAGGATTCTCCTAAAGTCCTAATAACAAAATGCACCCCGGCTTTGGGGTTGGGTTTGAAGGAAAGCTCTGCCGATCCATGGATCGGTGAGACTAAAAACCTCCCGGGACGCAGATCATCATTAGAAAGTTAGGTCCACCTAGGCAATTTTACATACATGACTCTGATCTGCTTAGATTATTTACAATTCATACATGCAGACTGGGTTTACAACAAAAATGATCAAGCTGTTGATGACTGTAGGCTGGCATGGACACGTCGTTCAGGAGCTACCCCTCTCTGCCAACAGAAAGGAGGTGTACTGCATGGGTAGTTGACCGGTAGTGGTCAACACCAGGTAAGGAGGTCATCATTAAACTCTCCTAACCACATGAGATATCTTCCATTGAAAGCCTGACTTGTCACTGAAGAACTAACATCCTTACTGCCAAAAGTTCTTAACATAGAGCTCTTGAAACATCAGCGTGCCCAAATACGGGTAGTTTTAAAAAAAAAAAATGCAGTTTGCGTTTCTGTTCCAAATTAAAACTAATCTGTAAATTTTAAGACCCAGAAATTTTGAGGAATGAAAGATATTAGAACGCAATCTAAACATTGTACTGTACAGTCTAAAATAAAAATGTTTGGATTGGAGGAGAAAGGGATTGGTTGTCATGTACACACCCTGTGAATTGTCCTTGTTAAAGAAAAATTTCGCATTTCTTGAGTTAAAGCTATGAATATTTCTATTTGACACATCAAAACTATACCATCCATACCTCTCGATTTGAATTCTGTGTTATTAGATCATGTACCTTTTATAGACAGACATATAATTGAATAAGCATAATACCTCCTATCAATACAATCATGGAATAGGTGACCACTATTCAATATAGAGAAATTTTCAATGACATTTCTTCAATTTTGCAATGGTAAAAACTGTTTGTGACAGAGCAATCATGCAATTTACAGGCTCCTCCTAATATTCTTCATAACATCTAAGCGTTTTGTGAATGTAAAATATTACTGACTGCCAGTATAGATTCTGAAACAATAAATTTTGATTTGTTTGCTTCGAAAAGACAGATTCGATAGATTTTCAGTCTGCTTAGAAATCACTCTGATTCAGAATATTCTCCTTGGCAGCTTCCATCTTTGCCTAATTACCGATACCCCTACATAAATAGGCAACATCAAAAAAAATAATTTCTGTCTTCTGAGGTAGCGTGACACCCCTTTTAAAATTACGAACTTTCTTTATTCTTATTCTCATTAATAGAGAACATGAACGTAGCTTACGCAACCAAAATGCAATTGTACTCCATTTTTAATATAATATTGATGGATAGTTGCTCTTCAACCAAAAAACTCTTACCACTATAGGTTACCTTTGGATACCAGTCAACTTCTCACTTCTGTTAATGGAAATCTAGATATTCCACTCTTATAGTAAATTTCCATTGGAAAAGGCACTTGTGCAAGATCTCTATTCTCATCACGTTAATAAACATTTAATTGTACTTTATTATGGATCTACTACTATTTCTACTTTTTCTATTATTTACCACTCTAGATATGCAAATACGATTAGAAAAGCTAGGAAGAAGCGTATTCAGATGATAGCCTAGTTCTTTCTTATGTAAACAATGACTTAACCCAGGATAACGATTATGATATAAAATTTTACTCTCGAAAAGAAGCAAAAGAAAATTATAAATTGTCGGTTGATGTCCTACTACTGCTGCCTCCTTGATGTCCTTTCCAAGGTTTTCAGTGATGAAGTTTTCCTTCACATTGTGTAATCGGAGTCATCTCAATGTTATTATTCGTTCACTACTTCAACATCATTGGACTTTCACAACTAACATCTATACTTATGTTTAGCGTTAAACATATAGGAATGAAAGCCGTAAATTTCATGCACTATCAATACACGAAAGAGTGTTTTCCAATTATTATGCTTAACATTGCTGGTGCATGGATACTTATATATATCATGACTTATGTTAAGGATGTGATATTTATAATTTTAATTTTATTTTTATTTTACATATCAACATGAATGATGAGATGGAAATAAAATAATGAATACACTTGACTACTAGGTGTGAAAATGAGCTTACAAATATATTGGCTAGATATAGCCAAGTATGTCATATGAACTCGAAGATCAATATCATAGATGAGAGTTTATTAAAATGCATAGAAAATCGTTATCTGAATACAATTGATTTTGAATATATCGATGCATATGTTATAATTTGTGGGCAAGTGTTTACATTGCAGATAGTATCATTACTAAACCGACTACGTGATGACAAAACTCCAAGAACAATTGAAGCTCAAAGAGATTCCATGATAGGGTATTAAGTTATTAACCCTAATTCTACTAGGAGGGGTGGAGGTGTTGCCCACTGTTTATCCTCCAAAAGCTGGAGTCATAGGAGGACTGTGCCAGTCACACTTCCCTAGACGTGTGATGATGACTGCCGGATGCCTACTGGGAAATCAGGTTGATATAGTCGACGCTGCCATCCTTCAAGTTATGAATGGTTAGGTCATTATAATTGACGCCATGGCATACTCCAGTGGAGGACGGATAGGATGGGAGCGGAAGAGATTAGGAAGGATAGGATGATTTTAGAATAGCTTGGGAACTTGGTTGGGGCATGGCATGATCATTAAAATTATAAAAACACCAATTTTATAATGTCGTTACATTAAATAAGAATTTAACCTCGATACGCAACCCTGACAAGAATCTACTAATCGCTAAAATAAGTATTGATATATGGTTCAAAAAAAAATCTCTAACTTCGGGACGAAGTTTTCTGAAGGAGGGATGTATGTAATGACCCATCTTTAATATAGAGAGCACAAGAGTATTAGCATGCATACAATGCATGCATATGATCGCTACATATGCATCTATTGCATGTATTGCACTATTATGTATATACATATTCTAAATTAACAATAAATGTTGAAAATCGACACTGCTTCAGATAGAAGTTACACCTCACCCATCACCAAGCTTATTGCCTAAATGTGTCTTAATTAAGGGGAAAATACTATAAATAATTTCAATAATATAAATTTAAAAGTATAAAGTAAATTTGGTTATAAAGAAATAAATGTAAAATTTAAAGTTAATTATAAATAAAGGTATATATTTATATATCCCATAATATTAATAAATTATATTAAAATAATTATTAAAATATGAAATTTAAATCAAAATAAAATAAATATTATAAACTATGGGCATTTGAAGAAAACTAATAAGAAAAAAGATCCTAAAAGGAAACTAATACACGTGAATATCCCTGTAACTTTGAACAAATGGAGTTACACGTTACAAAGAGGGAAAGGTGTCACCAAGTAGGAAGCGGTGACTGCCAAGGAATGATATACATAGACGGAAGAAGAGCATGAAAAGGGGGAGAGAAATATAGAGAGGAAACAGAAAAATAAATCTGTTGGAGGGGTGAGCCAGAGGCTGGATTTTGGAACTGAAAATTGGAAAGTCTTCAACTGTTCTTGGAGTTTTGGGCACGGGGGCCAGTGGACTTCCAATTTCGAAGTTCTCTGGATCTGGGAACTGCAAAGGTTGATCCCAGATACGCAGGGAGGAATAAGTTGGTTTGGTAATGGAATCAGAAAACTTGGAGCAATGTGATCAACACCAGACGGGAGAATTGGGTACGTAGAAAATCAGGTACGCAGATGCATTTAATTGATAGAATTTTGAAAAAGGAAATCTGTCAATCTGATAAAATATAAAACTTAATATCAGTCTTTACATTTGATTGAAACGGAATATCAGTCTTTACATTTGGTATCAGAGCTAGCTTAAACACTTGGGACCTTAGTGGCTGGCATTATATTGCTGGAATTGTAACCAAAAAACATAAGAAAGTTCTTCTAGTTAACAATTTACATATCCAAAACTTTACTTTATATATATCCAGGAGTTGTCATAAACAAAATTGTAATTATTTATTGACTGTCATAAACAAAATATTAATTATGTTGTCTGTCACAACAAGAAGCTTCTAGCCGATGTAAACATCATAATAACCTATTGAATCAAAACAGTGAAAATATATTAGTGTTCAAAATTCATAGCTTGTGCTCCTAGAAATTCAAGATAGATTTTCCTGTAAATTTTGTGTTACAATTAATTAAATCTTATTCCGATTTAGGGGTAAATTTTTTTATTAAGTTTTTTATGCTTGATCTTCTCTAGAATCAATTGAAACCCTCTTTCAAATCACACCCTTTTCTTCAGAGAAGGAAAATATAAATGGAGCTCATAGCTTTGAGATGAACAACTTAAAATCAGACACAGATTATCCCAAAGAATTTTGTAGGAGGTCAAGCCTTTAAATCGATCTTATTTTGCCCAAAATTTTGTTGAAACTTCTGAAAACAAAATTGTTAAATCTCTGCAAAGCTTACAAGGGTTAACAAATTAAATTCAAAAGCAAAAAAAAAAAAAAAAAAATAGGACCCTGACCCTAAAAGGAATCAATCTATGCAAAATAACCTGTGGCTCCTCGGAGAATTTTCCCAAAAAAAATGGACAGAATTAAATATTGCAATG
Source organism: Pinus tabuliformis (assembly GCA_031772625.1). Classification (NCBI taxonomy): domain Eukaryota; kingdom Viridiplantae; phylum Streptophyta; class Pinopsida; order Pinales; family Pinaceae; genus Pinus; species Pinus tabuliformis. The sequence goes on from CM062811.1 coordinate 1,258,051,486, forward strand.
CACAGGATAGCAGCTTCCCTAAAATTTGTCCCAAGTCTGTAAAACAAACCTGCAAGAGAGAACGCCTTGGGAAATTTTATAAAAGACACCCTTGGAGAGTAATTTGAATTTCAGTGCAAAGGGGAAGCTAAGATACCTGCAGCCCTAAGAAAAAAAATTGCAAAATTAATACCCAAGTTACAAATAATTTTGAAAGAGAAATTCGAACTTGTAGCAAGAGATGATCCTTTCAGATTTGACGAATTGCAGGGCTTTGAAGCCCACGACTTTCAAAAAATTTTATTTCCAGCCTGCAAAAAAATATGACAAACCCTAGCGAAAATCTTCAAAAAATTACCAGATTTATGAATAATATTGCAGTAAAAGATGCAATTTTGAAGGAAGAAATAAGCTAGGATTCCATATGCAACACAAAGGTTAGAAAATGATAATGAAGTAAATTTAAACAATCTTCCAAAATCCCTACAGTTACAAAGAAAAGGCCCTGAATAATTTTTATATGCCACGAAATGTAACGCCAGAAAATAGATTCATAATGGAAAACCCCATGAAGTAGAAGAAATTTCATGTGAATTAAAATCCCATGATATAGAGACCCAGGTGCAATCAGATCTACATACAATTGAGAATCCCCTGAAGAAGATAAAGCACCTGGAGAAGAAAATCAATGGATTAGGGAGAACAAAGAGGAGGCCCTTGAAAGAGCAATCCAATTTGAAGAGAAACCCTAGAAAGTGAAACCCAGTTGAAATCGGAAGAACTGTGCTAATCCTATTGAAAACACTTCGCGCGTTGAAACAAAGCATAAAAGGAAGAGGAAGTGTCCGACGAGATTCGTGAAATCCCCTTCAAGAAGTCTCGGCACGAAGAACACGAGGAGTCTGATTCTGTGCAATCAGCACCAAAATTTAACGAGAATAATGGAGTTGGAAATTCTCAAACTCTGGAAATACCGAGTTACTCAATAGAAGAACGTATCCTAGCTGACAGCCCCTTGATACGTCATCGTTTTCAGGTTCCAAGTATAATGCTGAAAGAACTAATGAAGCAATAGGGAATAGCAATACTCCAAGTCTTACCCGGCATCCGAGTCGTGCTGTGACAGTAAACCAGACCAAATCAATAAATCATCCGGCCAAAGAAATTAGAATGTATAAGAAGCAGGTTTTAAGGAACCATTATCAGTCAATTGCATAGCTAAGCGAGGACAAATCTGGGTCGAATGTGGAAGTGAAAGCGAGTTGCAGGACTTGCAAAACTGGGCGAGACAACGAGCGGTGGAGGTCAACTGAGCCAAATGATAGTTTGTTCTAATTCATTCGAAACCCTCGACTTCCAGCGGTTAGATCATGTTAATGAATCTCAACCGTTCACCTTTCAGAAAAGTTGGATGGCCATGTGGGGCGATGTCTGGAGAGCCAAGTGGAAAGGTCATGGTCCCTCCACATTTCATTTCATACATTCACACATCAATCGTATTGAGACTTCTTGTGAGAATTTTGGGGATTGGTGGCAGTGACCCACAAAGGTCTAGCATGTTGATGACGCATATACATCTCATTCAAACCATCGATTCAATCAAAATAAACAAATTATCTAAAATATTCATTTCATTTTTATTTTCCTAATGTATAACTTATATCATTAATTATACTTTTAACTTATTTAATTATGGATCATACCTATTGACATTTATCTGCAGCTTACATAACTACACTAATTTAAACAATCCAATCAAAATATGGAAATATTTATTTCGTTTTTATTTTTTTATATTTCACTTTATTGCATAGAAGATCTGAAATGAAAAGTAATGCGTGAGTTCAGAATTCCGTCATGTTACTGGATACCGATTTAACGTGATACAACATGGGCAGCACTGGTTGCATCAAGAGGAATCCAAATAATTAAATTAACGAATATTAGTGGTACTAATTAACTGTAATTAAATTAACTTGTATTAATAGTACTAATTAGTTAACAAGTATGGGCAGCACTTGTTGCATTAAATAGGGCGGTAAAATAACCAATTAAATTAATTAAAGAGGACGGTAAAATAACCCATTGAGGATGGGGAATTTAAAAGAAAATTTTGTTAAAGGTTTTTTTTTTTTTTTTTTGGGTTGTTTATATGCTAAAATCAATTTTAACTGTCTTCAGCCACATTTTTCGAGTTTTGCCCATAATTTTATCTCTAAAGAAGCAATTTCAGCCCAATATGTTCACCATCCTCTGCTCTTTTAAGAGAGTTCGAGCAATCTTCATTCCTTTCTCTTGTTCTTTTATCTGTCCGGTGTGCTGTTTGGTGAGTTTGCGGTTAAGGTGAAAATTAAAGAAATAAAGAGCAGAAAACATAGTTTAACTGTACATTCAATATCTATTTGATGTGGGCGTAGAGATTCAGTCGTTCTAGTGCAACCTTAAATTGCCGGTACATAATCAACGAGCCCAGCACAGGTACGGATAGAGTCTGGCAATTCTGCCATTTATATTTTTGAAGTTTCTTCTCTGACAAAATTAATATGACGCTCCAACTTAGAGCACAGATACGGAAAGTTTGTCAATTCTGCATTTCTAATTTTTAGGGTTTTACTCTGTCAAAATTAACTTGAGGCTCCAAATTCATTTTAATAACTTACGGTGAGAGTATTGAAAAGGAAAAACAGCACGGAACCAATACCTTGTTAGATTGTTATGTTTCAGCCAGCATAGTGATTAATGGCGCCAGCCTAGCGGATTAAACAGTTTTGGTAGATCCTCTGGGTTTCACGTTTCATTTTATACCAGCTAGTTTGACATGAACTAGATGAACTATAGTTACTTTAATAACTTAAAGTGATTAAATAGTTTAAAAATTAATTAAATTAAACTTATAATGGATATTTGGTTTTTATATATATATATATAATGACTTATTTTAAATTATAAATTTGTGTGATCTTATGCCTTGTCTAGATTACTCCAAAGAGTTACTCTTTCATCATGGTCAAAAAAAGAAAAAGAAAAAAAACACTATAAATCAAACATATACATGCAACATATCATGTTTTAGGTGATTGGAACCCAGGTAAGGAGGTCATCATTAAACTCTCCCAACCACATGAGATATCTTCCATTGAAAGCCTGACCTGTCACTGAAGAACTAACATCCTTACTGCCAAAAGTTCCTAACATAGAGCTCTTGAAACATCAGTGTGCCCAAATACGGGTAGTTAAAAAAAAAAAAAATCCAGTTTGCGTTTCTGTTCCACATTAAAACTAATCTGTAAATTTTAAGACCCAGAAATTTTGAGGAATGAAAGATATTAGAACACAATCTGAACATTGTACTGTACAGTCTAAAATAAACATGTTTGGATTGGAGGAGAAAGGGATTGGCTGTCATGTACACACCCTGTGAATTGTCCTTGTTAAAGAAAAATTTCGCATTTCTTGAGTTAAAGCTATGAATATTTCTATTTGACACATCAGAACTATACCATCCATACCTCTCCATTTGAATTCTGTGTTATTAGGTCATGTACCTTCTATAGACAGACATATAATTGAATAAGCATAATACCTCCTATCAATACCATCATGGAATAGGTGACCACTATTCAATATAGAGAAATCTTCAATGACATTTCTTCAATTTTGCAATGGTAAAAACTGTTTGTGACAGAGCAGTCATGCAATTTACAGGCTCCTCCTAATATTCTTCATAACATCTAAGCGTTTTTGTCAATGTAAAATATTACTGACTGCCAGTATAGATTCTGAAACAATAAATTTTGATCTGTTTGCTTCGAAAGACAGATTCGATAGATTTTCAGTCTGCTTAGAAATCACTCTGATTCAGAATATTCTCCTTGGCAGCTTCCATCTTTGCCTAATTACCGATACCCCTACATAAATAGGCAACATAACAAAAAAAAAGAAAAAAGAGGTAGAGTGACACCCCTTTTAAAATTACGAACTCTCTTTATTCTTATTCTCATTAATAGAGAACATGAACGTAGCTTACCCAACCAGAATGCAATTGTACTCCATTTTTAATATAATATTGATGGATAGTTCCTCTTCAACTAAAAACCTCTTACCACTATAGGTTACCAGTCAACTTCTCACTTCTGTTAATGGAAATCTAGATATTCCACTCTTACAGTAAATTTCCATTGGAAAAGGCACTTGTGCAAGATCTCAATTCTTATCACGTTAATAAACATATAACTGTACTATATTATGGATCTACTACTCTTTCTAGTTTTTCTATTATTTACCACTCCAGATATGCAAATACGATCAGAAAAGCTGAGAAGAAGCGTATTCAGATGATAGCCTAGTTCTTTCTTATGTAAACAATGACTTAACCCAGGGTAACGATTATGATATAAAATTTTACTCTCGAAAAGAAGCAAAAGAAAATTATAAATTGTCGGTTGATGTCCTACTACTGCTGCCTCCTTGATGTCCTTTCCAAGGTTTTCAATGATGAAGCTTTCCTTCACATTGTGTACTCGGAGTCATCTCAATGTTATTATTCGTTCACTACTTCAACATCATTGGACTTTCACAACAAACAGCTATACTTATGTTTAGCGTTAAACATATATGAATGAAAGCCGTAAATTTCATGCACGATCAATACACGAAAGAATGATTTCCAATTATTATGCTTAACGTTGCTGGTGCATGGATACTTATATATATCATGACTTATGTTAAGGATGTGATATTTATAATTTTAATTTTATTTTTATTTTACATATCAACATGAATGATGAGATGGAAATAAAATAATGAACACACTTGACTACTAGGTGTGAAAATGAGCTTACAAATATATTGGCTAGATATAGCCAAGTATGTCATATGAACTCAAAGATCAATATCATAGATGAGAGTTTATTACAATGCGTAGAAAATTGTTATCTGAATACAGTTGGTTTTGAATATATCGATGCATATGTTATAATTTGTGGGCAAGTGTTTACATTGCAGATAGTATCATTACCAAACCGACTACGTAATGACAAAACTCCAAGAACAATTGAAGCTCAAAGAGATTCCATGATAGGGTATTAACCCTAATTCTACTAGGAGGGGTGGAGGTGTTGCCCACCGTTTATCCTCCAAAACCTGGAGTCATGGGAGGACTATGCGAGTCACACTTCCCTAGATGTGTGATGATGACTACCGGATGCCTACTGGGAAATCAGGTCAATATAGTCAACGCTGCCATCCTTCGAGTTATGAATGGTTAAGTCAGTATAACTGACGCCATGGCATACTCCAGTAGAGGACGGATAGGATGGGAGCGGAAGAGATTAGGAAGGATAGGATGATTTTAGAATAGCTTGGGAACCTGGTTGGGGTATGACATGATCATTAAAATTATAAAAACACCAATTTTATAATGTCGTTACATTAAATAAGAATTTAACCTCGATACGCAACCCTGACAAGAATGTACTAATCGCCAAAATAAGTATTGATATACGGTTCAAAAAAAAACCTCTAACTTCGGGACGAAGTTTTCTGAAGGAGGGATGTATGTAATGACCCATCTTTAATAAAGAGAGCACAAGAGTATTAGCATGCATATGATCGCTACATATGCATCTATTGCGTGTATTGCACTATTTTATATATATATATATATGTATGTATTCTAAATTAACAATAAATGTTGAAAATCGACACTGCTTCAGATAGAAGTTACACCTCACGCATCACCGAGCATATTGCCTAAATGTGTCTTAATTAAGGAGAAAATACCCTAAATAATTTCAATAATATAAATTTAAAAGTATAAAGCAAATTTGGTTATAAAGAAATAAATGTAAAATTTAAAGTTAATTATAAATAAAGGTATATATTTATATATCCCGTAATATTAATAAATTATATTAAAATAATTATTAAAATATGAAATTTCAATCAAAATAAAATAAATATTATAAACTATGGGCATTTGAAGAAAACTAATAAGAAAAAAATCCTAAAAGTAAACTAACGTCAATATCCCTGTAACTTTGAACAAATAGAGTTACATGTTACAAAGAGGGAAAGGTGTCACCAAGTAGGAAGCGGTGACCGCCAAGGAATGCTATACATAGATGGAAGAAGAGCATGAAAAGGGGGAGAGAAATATACAGAGGAAGCAGAAAAATAAATCTGTTGGAGGGGTGAGCCAGAGACTGGATTTTGGAACTGAAAACTGGAAAGTCTTCAACTGTTCTTGGATTTTTGGGCACGGGGGCCAGTGGACTTCCAATTTCGAAGTTCTCTGGATCTGGGAACTGCAGAGGTTGATCCTAGATATACAGGTAGCAATAAGGAACAAGCTCCTCTAGACTCCCTCTGAGTCCTGATTTCCTTCACGGAAATCCTCCGGCCAAATGTCGAATCACTCCTCTACAATCCTCCTTTGCAACTGCAACTCGGATCTGGATTCCTTGGCTAGAAATTCGTCAAGGAAGTGATTCCCTCTACATTGGTTCCATCTCCTTAGATACTATTCTTCTTAGACAGAAACAATGTCCCACCAACTCTTCAAATCACAATCTGCACAACTCCCTTAGCCCGGGCAACTGAAGAATCTAATCCCTTCTGGCGCTGCGCAATCATAGTGAGAGTTGGATTAGCTCCTCCTGGCCTCAACGTCGATCCTTCCTAGCTGAGAAAGATGACCGGGCACTGTGTAGGCCTGATTTGCATTGTTCTATATCTGTGTTGTCCCTTTCCTTGGCTCGATATGCTGACACAGGCTCTGCGTCACCCTCTAAGCACTGCGTCACTTCTTCCCTTGCTGCTTTAGCTCTGGAACAATGTTGTCTCTCGGGATAGCTACTTTTGCTACAAATTTTTAGATTTCTTCTGCTGGTGTCTTCAGTCCTCCTGTGATCTGCAATTGCTCTGATACCATGTGAAAATTTCTGGATCTAACACATCAGAAATCCCTACTGCTATTTCTAGTTTATTATCTCCTACTTGTTCTTTACATTAACAATTTACTTAATCATATAAACATCGAAATAAACACGATAACAACCTTCACAAATATACAAATCAACAACTCAAATAAACTGAGACAACACAAGGGACATCGTTATTTTTGGACAATCGTCCCCAGAAAAACCCAACGCGGGAAAACCGGTGCAACAGATGAGGGTTTTATTATTATGCAGTTTTTTGAATACAACTAGGGTGCCAGAAATGGCTCACTCTTCAGAGATTATCCTCGACAGAAGTACCTTTCTCCGGAGATAGATATTTCAGCTAACCAACAATCGGATGATTGGCCCCATAGTAACTTCGGCTGTTCCTTAGCTGGACAACGAAAGCTGCTCGAAGCTATCTTCTGGAACTGCATCACCCTCCAGGGACTGCGCCACCCTCTACGGCTCTGCGTCTGCCTCTCAGCTCTCAGTCTGCCCCACAGAAACACCACAACGCCGCTTCTTCAACCCAGCGTCAGCTCTGTTAGCCTCTGCGTGTTCCTGCGTCAGCTTCTCGGCCTCCTGCATCCTCTGCGCTGGCCTTCTAAGCCTCTACGACAACTTTGGCTGCCTCTGCATCAGCGCTGGTTGCCTCTGTGTCAGCGCAGGCTATCTCTGCGTCAGTCTAGGCTGTCTCTGCGTCAGCCTAGGCTGCCTCTACGCTATCTCTCAGACACTTTCTCTACCTCTTTGTTATTTATTCTTGGCCTTTTTTCGAACTGCCCCTCGCTGCAACAAATCACTAACTCGATTTCTTAGCAAACCTTGCCCTAGAAAATCGAATTGACTGATCAACTTGGTGTGTCTCCAACTGACCCTCAAGCCTCCTCTTATACTTTTCCTGTTGATGATTCAACGACCGAGATTAAGTCCCTAATCAATGGCTAAGATTAGATCTGGCTCGATCCTCGTCTCTTAGAAATTTCTCACCCATAATATATTAATACACATTAATATTTTAATTTTCATAAGTTTAGACTTAGGAACCCCATTAAAAACATTAATTATTTAATATCTCTTCATCCGAGTGGAATTTCCCCAAGCGATTTCTGGTTTTGGAGATCTCATGTGCCTTAGCCTCTCCACCAATTTTCATGGCTAGAGCATATCCGATGCTACCAAAAATCAATAGAAGGAAGAGATAGACTACGAAGAAACCTTCGCCCCAGTAGCTAGGTATACTTCTATTAGATCTGTGATATCCCTTGCAACACAGATGGGGTGGGAGATTCACCAGATGGATGTCAAGGCAACGTTCTTGAATGGGGTAATAGAAGAAGAAGTATATATTGAACAACCAAATGGTTTTGAGACACATGAGAAGAAATCTCATGTATGCAGGTTGAAGAAAGCCGTGTATAGGCTTAAACAGGCACCTAGAGCATGGTATGGTCGAATTGATGGCTACTTGCAGAAGATGGGATTCGTCAAGAGTGACACAGATCCTAACCTCTACTATCTAGTTGTAGAGAATGAGCTTCTAATCCTGGTTTTGTATGTGGATGATCTCTTTTTGACAAGCTCATCCAGGCTCATCCAGGCTGATGCCCTCCTCTTCCTCCACCCTGCAACTCTCCCTTTGAAATCGATCTGCTTCTCTTTGAGAATCGATTTTCCTTGGGATACTGAGTATCTACCATGTGTCTCCAAATGTTCCTCAAGTCTTCTCATATACTTTTCCTGTTGATGAATCAACGATTGAGATTTAGTCTCTAATCAACACTAAGATTAAAATAGACTTGATCCTTGTCTCCTAGAAGCTTCTCACCCTTATCTTTATTAATACCCATTAATATTTTTATCTTCCTAAGTTTAGACTTAGGAACCCATTAAAAATATTAATTATTTTAATAACTCCTCATCCTGGTGGAATTTCTCCAAATGATTTCAGGTTCTTGGAGATCTCATGTATTCTAGCCCCTCCACAAAAGTTCAGAGCTAAAGCATATCCGATGCTACCCAAAATCAACACTCTCTCTTAGCGAGGAATGTGCTCTAGTAGTGCTTCCCAATAGAAGCACCACACTAATTCACGGCATTGGTCCTTTGACCCTCATCTATTGCATTGTTGCAACCTGTATTGTTGCCCATGACACTGCAATTGTCACTGCTACATCTGTATTGCAACTCGCAATACTATTCATTTCTGCTATTGAAATGGATTCTTCACCATCCCCATCTTTTCCTTGAAAGAAACAAACTTTGTTCTTCCTAGAGCCTTGGTGAGGATCTCTGCCACCTGTTCTTCTATTGGAGTGTACCTCAACTGTATGTGAAAATTCTATTACTGCAGCAACTGTTTTACTTTTCCTACTTATTTCACCATAAGTTATTCATGAAATTAATTCAACAAACATTAAAATAAATACTGCTGCAGATATCACACCGTAATACAGAAACAAACATATGCATAAGAATCAACACATTTACACAATTATTTTGGACTAATGTCCCCAGAAAAGTCCAATGTGGGAAAACCAGTGCAACAAGGAGGATTTTATTATTCAGCAATTTTCTAGTACCACAGGGTGCCAAACAGGCTTACCCACAGATAGACAAATTCTCCAGCACTTATACTGAACCTGGCGTAGGCCCTATTGACCTCTGCGTTAGCCTAAAACCCTCTGCGTCAGCCTACTGAGGCTCTGTGCAGCCTCTCTGGCCTTCTGTGTCCTCCTGCAACCTCTTCGTGGATGACGCAGGCCTTGCTGGCTTTGCACATTCTCTGCTGGCTCTGCGTGGCTTCCTCTGGCCCTTGCGTCTGCCTCTTCTGCCTCTGCACTAATCTCCTGTCTCTCTATTCCATAGTCGTTGCCTCCTGACTGCTCTCTAGACCACTGGTTCAATTTCTCAGCTAACCCTGCCCCAGAAATTGAACTGACCGGTCTCCCTCAGTGTATTCTCCAAGTGACCCTCAAGCCTCCTCTTATACTTTTCTTGTTGACAAATCAACAGCTGAGATTGAGTCCCTAATCAATGGCTAAGATTAGATCTGGCTTGATCCAAGTCTTTTGGACCATGCTAACAAAGTTTCATATTAATACACATTAATATTTTGTTTTCCCTAAGTTTAGACTTAGGGACTCCATTAAAAATATTAATTATTTTAATATCTCCTGAACTGTTTAGCATCTGCCCAAACCCTTTCTGGGTGTTGGAGATCTCATGTGCCCCAACCTCTCCACCAAATTTCGTGGCTAGATCATATCCAGTGCTACACTAAATCAACACTCCCTCTTAGCGAGGACTGTGCTCTAGTAATACTCCTCACTGAGCATCACCTTGATCATTCGACATCGGTCCCTGTGCTGATGTTAAGCCTCCCTGCCCAACATCCTCTGCACTATTGCATCCTGTACTGTTGCCCATGACTCTGTTACTGCCACTGCTGCATCTGTACGACAACTCCCTCTGCATTCGTGTCACTGTTGGTCCTTTCTCCCAACACTGCATCTGCACTGCAACTCCCTCTTCATTCGTGCTGCTAACACACTACTAAAAGGGGTTCTTTACCATCCCCATCTTTTCCCCGAAGTAGTCAAATTTTGACTTTTCAAGGGCCTTGGTGAGGATATCTGCCACTTGTTCTCCTGTAGGGGTGTAGTTCAACTGTACAGCTCCTCATTGGACATAGTCTCTGACAAAGTGACATTGGATATCAATATGCTTCAATCTATCATGAAATACTGGATCCTGAGAGAGTTTGATGCAACTCTGGTTATCACACATGATCCTGGTCACCTCCATGTTTCTTTTGAATAGGTTCACCAACAACTTTCTAAGCCATATGGCCTCACACGAAGCTGTGCTTGCTGCCATATATTTTGCCTCAGGTGATGTTGATTTGGGGTAGCATCAGATGTGCTCTAGCCACAAAATTTGGGGGAGAGGTTGGGGCACATGAGATCTCCAATACCCAGAAAGGGTTTGGGCAAATTCTAAACAGGTCAGGGGATATTAAAATAATTAATATTTTTAATGGAGTCCCTAAGTTTAAACTTAGGGAAAATAAAATATTAATGTGTATTAATATGAATTTGTGTTAGAGTGGTCCAAAAGACATGGATCAATCTAGATGTAATCTTAGCCGTGGATTATGGACTTAATTTCGGATGTTGCGATGTCAACAGGAAAAGTATAAGAGGAGGCTTGAGGGTCGCTTGGAGAACACAACATAGTGATCAGTCATTATATTCTCTAGAGCGGGGTTTGCTAAGAGTGATAGAATCAGTGATCGAGAGAGTAGCTGAGGGGCATTGAGTACAGAGAAACAAAGAAGGCAGAGATTGTGCCGGGAGAGTAGTGCAACAACCAAGGAGAGTGATGCAGAGCCAGCAAGGGCTCACGCAGGGCCACGCAGAGGCAGCCAAGTGCTGTGCAGAGCACTAGAGAGGCCAGCGTGTCTGATGCAGAGGCCCAAAAAGCTGACGCAGGCCCTCCTGTGGTTGACGCAGGCTAGGAAAGGCTGACGCAGGGCCAGCATGAGACAGAGAGGGGCTGACGCAGTCCAGATTGGGCAGACGTTGGGGTTGCAGAGCAGTTTTGTGCTGAGGAGCTGCCAGAAGGATTTTCTGGGGTTTCAGCGAGGAGATTTCTCTCAAACTGTGAGGTATAGCTACTAAGGAAATTCTCTGTTGGGTAGGCCAGTTTCGGCACCCAAATTGTACTTTGATATTGCTTAATAAAAAAACCCTCATATAGTTGCACCGGTTTTCCCGCATTGGGTTTTTCTGGGGACATTGGTCCAAAAATAATGGTGTCATGTGGCGTGTTTGTTCTTGTTTCTTTTAGTTGCTGATCTGTAATATGTTGAGCATGCACTGGTGTTTATTTTCAGTATTTACTTTGTAAATAACTTTTTAAAGAAAAATAACAAGTAGGTAGGAATAAATCAGAAAAAGTGCATGAAGGGTTTTTAAACTAAGTAAACTTAGAAACTTCAACAGATGAGCTTAGAGCCACGGACTTCTATTTCCTATTACACCAGGAGGTCATTCCTAATCCAATGTTGAAACATTACCCAGAGGTACTTTTCCGATCCACTGAACTTCCTGCCCAATCTGCATCAGTAAATCCACTCAACCTAATATCCTTCCCCTTGGTGTATAAGAGTCCATAATCAACTGTTTCTTGTAAATACCTGAGAACGTGTTTCACTGCTGCCCAGTGTGCCCTCTTTGGTTCCACCATGAACTGACTGAGGGTGTTGACAACGTAGCAAATATCTGGCCTGGTATTGACCAGTTACATCAGGGATCCTATGAGCTGTCGATATAGGGTGGGATCAACATCTTTGTCTTCTGAGGCATCAATCTTCTTCCAGTTGGTGATCATTGGCATAGCCATAGGTCTACAATCTCCAATCCTGAACCTTTTCAGGATCTCTGTAGCATACCTCCCTTGCCCAAGGAAGATATCTCCTTTCTGCTGCCAAACTTCCAACCTTAGGAAGTAGTGCATTCATCCCAGATCCTTCATATCGAACTCTGTGGCTAGATTATTCTTGCAGTCTTCAATGAGTCTGGATGATCCTGTCAGAAAGAGATCATCCACATATAATACTAAGATAAGTGGCGCGTTCTCTACGACTAGATAGTAGAGATTTGGATCCGCATCACTCTTGACAAACCCCATCTTTTGCAAGTAGCCATCTATTTGACCATACCACGCTCTCGGTGCCTATTTCAGCCCATACAAGGCTCTCTTCAGTCTGCATACATGAGACTTCTTCTCATGAGTTTCAAAGCCCTCTGGTTGTTCAATGTATACCTCTTCTTTTATTACCTTGTTTAGAAATGTCGTCTTGACATCCATCTGATGGATCTCCCATCCCATCTGGGCTGCAAGAGATATCACGGTCCTAATAGATGTATACCTGACTACTGGGGCGAAGGTTTCCTCATAGTCAAGCCCTTCTTTTTGAGCATACCCCTTAGCCACAAACATGACCTTGTATTTCTCAACACTGCTGTCTGCAACGTATTTGATCTTGTAGATCCATCTTGAACCTACCACAGATTTGTCTTGAGGCCTTGACACTACCTCCCAAACATCGTTCACCATTATGGAGTTATACTCCTCCACCATCGCATCTAGCTAGACCTGATGCTGAGTTGCCTCCTTGAAACTGACAGCCTCCCCATCCTGAGCTACTAACGCTTGATACTTGTCTCGCAATTATCGCTCCCTCTTACTGTTCCTTGGATCACCGATGAAGTTCTTTGCATCACGCAGAATCTGGCGAAATTCTCTGCTAGTTCTTCCTTTGCCAGCATGTGTTTTTGTTTGCTCGTCTTCATCCTGAGAATCTTCCTGACCTAAGGAAGGATTCTTCACTTCTGTTGGTTGAAGAGGCATGACCAACAGATCCTCTTTCGACTGCTCCTTGGAAGGCATTTCACGAGATCTTCTGAAAACTCTGTCCTCCGTGAACTTTACATCTGGTCGTATTACTACCTTCCTACTCCCTGGAAGATAGATTCTGTATGCCTTATCGTTCTCGCTATATCCTACCAAATACCCCTTTTCTGCAATCTGATCCAACTTCTTCCTCTTTTCTTTGGGTATGCGGCAATATGCTAAACTCCCAAATATCCTGAAATGACTGACTTCAGGTGTCTTCCCAGTGAAGACTTTCTCTGGAGTAATCTTGGCCAATGCTCGATGAAGAGTCCTGTTTTGAACATAGATAGTTGTGTTGCATGCTTCTGCCCACAGGAATTTTGGCATATTCTGATCATACAGCATGGCCCTAGCTGCTTCTACAATGGTTCTGTTTTTCCTTTCTATCACCCCATTCTGCTCTAGATTGTAGGGAGCTGTCCACTCTCTTCTGATACCCTCCTTAGCGCAATAATCAGTGAAGTCCTTATCGACATTGTTGAGTCTTGAAAATGTCATTCATTTCCATGACACTTTCACTATTATGTCCATTATATCACCTCCATTCCACCTCCATTTCACTACTATGTCACCACATTCATCTCACTTTCATTATCATTGGGCCACCTTTATGTTTTTCCAATATTTATTATTTCTAAGCCTTTTAAGTGAATTTGTGGTTAAAAATTAGAAAATAATGTGCATATGCTTATACCTAACAAATGGGTTGAGGTTGTTGACATGTGTAGGTTGAAAGGAGACTTCTAGAAGACCCTTATGTGGCACTCTAAGGCCAAATTCGAATTTAGTTGGAAAGAATCATGGGATCATGAGGATATGTGTCACATCTCCTAATTGTATTGTAACTCTAAAAAGACATGTGTCTTATCAGTTCCTATTTTGATTATGACTCTAGAGGTAGAGGAGAGATTCATGGACTATCATTAATGAGATGGCTCTCCTCTGTTTGGATAAATAGGAGATCTCTCTCCTTCATTTGTTAGTCTTTAGTCCCTAGTTCTTAAGTTTGTAGTTTTTCCTTGATGGCTTTTGGAAGCTTTGAAGAACTTTGTTGTACTTTGTACTTTTGAAGAAATTGAATAAAGCTTTGATGTTCTCAACATGGAAGGAGATGTGAAGTAGATGTCATGGAGCATATTAGAATGTAAGGTAGAGTAGATTTCATTTTGTAAATATTGCTTTGTAGAATGTAAGGTAGATTAGATTTTTCATTCATGCAATTTTAATTCATGCAAGTGTGTTCAATTTTGCTTTGATTTCATGACTAGTGGCATGTGTGATCATCTTGTCTATGTTGCTGACCTTTATTTTTCTGCAGTTTGATTTTCATTAGTATCATTTCTTTAACTTGCACTTTACTTTCTGCTCTTAGATATCAAGTTGTTCATCTATTGATGGTTCTTTTTCCATAATCACATAACTTTATTGGAGCCAAAATATCACTTAGTACAACTTGGTTTAGTTTGCTTTAAGACTCACATTGCTGACTTGTTCATAACTGTTCTCACATGATAAATCTAGCTGAAAGGCAAAAAGGTTAAAAAAAGGTTAAAGTAGTGTGATTTGTCTCCTTTATGTAGTGTCACTTAGATTTCACATTGCTTAGATTAAGTTGAAGAGTTAAAATAGTGTGAGATAGTTGTTCTCACTTTTAATTGAATTTAATATAGATTTCATTTTCATTTTAAATCAGCAGCAGAGATACTGGGCCGATGTCATTAGTCCTTTATTTGATGTCTTTATTTTCCTTTAAGCATTTGATTTCATAGGTGGTAGAGGGCCCCTGCCTTGTATAGTTGTCATTTAATTTTGCATTTTATTTCACCATGTATATTAGCTGTACATAACAAAGCTTTTTTATTATTGTTGTTTTACATTTTTCTCATGTATATTAGCTGTACATAAATTGCTTTCAAGTTGATTGTAGATTAGTGATGCACATAGCCTTTTAATGAACTAATGACGTGATAGAATCGTCTTGTCCTTTTGCTGAAGCAGCAAGGATACTGGGTCTCATAGTCATTCTCTCATTATTTGATTATTGCATTTTATTTCGATTGAACTAGTTGTATATTTACACTTTTGTTTAAATACTAACTCCATCAATAACATGTTTTAAGTTGCATTAAACACTTTAGAAAAGCAACAAGAACAAAACCCCAAAAACAACATAAACTATAAAACGACGAAGTAAGAGAAAGGTTAACTAAGCACATATGGTGCACCACACTTCATCAGTTTACGATACCCGGATTGATAATTTATGTAGAGCAATTTAAGACATTAAATTGACTAGACAGACATACTCTCCACCATTATCTGAGCGCAAGACTTTTATTTTCTTACTAGTCAGATTCTCCACTAGAGCCTTGAACTCCTTGAATCGATCGAAAACCTCATCCTTGGTTTTCAGAAAATAGATCCAAGTTTTCCTCGAGTGGTCATTAATGAAGGTAAGGAAATACTCGGCACCGCTGAGAGCTTTGACGGACATAGGTCCGCAGATATCTGTGTTGGGTCCCTATAATACTAGTGATTACCCCATTACTATTGTAGTTATACCCCCTATTTATATTGTTGTGCCCCTATTACCCCCATATTGCTATTTATGTGCCCCTTAGAATCCCTCTATTGTTATTTTTGTGGCTTTATATTATTATTGTTAGGTTGGCTGGATTATATTGTGACTCCTTAGACTCCTATATATAGAAAGGAGGTTTTGTCATTTGTATCATCCAATAATTGTTCATTTATGTAATGTAAAGGAGGTTGCCCCCTCGAAGAGGCTGAATTCTAAGGCGTGAATCTCTCTTTTCTATCTTTTTGTGAGCTGGTTTCATAACATTTGGTATCAGAGCTTTGGATTCTAGGGTTTCGCTGCTCCAAACAGGTCATCGTGGCATTTTCGCTATAACTTTTTTTCTGTGACGTTTCAGAAGTCGCAAAAAAAACCCATTTGAGAAGAAATCGCGCTGAACCTTGGGTCCGAATTTCAGAGCTTTTAGCACGATATTTGCGGAGATATGATCTGAGGAAGTTGGTCTTTTTGCAGACTCCTGAATTACATTCAAAACAGGTGACCTGAGGAAAATCGTCATAACTTTCTCTCTGAGGATCGGATTGAAATTTCGTAAGAAGGTACAGAAAGAGGACGGACTGTAGTTTCTTGTATGTGTGTTTTAGATTCAAAGGTTGAAACAGGGACTCGTGGCACGTCGTACAACTTCGCTCTACTGAACCAGTCTAAAAGCAAGTCACTGTGGGAGATTTCACATAACTCTTCCTTGGAGAATCCAATTTGGCTCAGACTTGTGGCATTGGAAAGAGGACGCGGAAGGCTACTACAGGTAGCAATTTCAGAATTGGATGATCCGAAATTACAGAGATACATCAGATTCAATATCAGGCTTCTATAAAGTAAAAAAAGGTGTGTAGTTTGTTTTTTAATTTTTGTGTAAGCTTGGTTTAACGGAATTCAAAGGGCATAGTAAAGCATTATTATCGGTAACTGATGCCCCGAGGAAAGAAAATGCAAACACCTAGTAAGGAACCTGAAAGCTCTAGCATGACTCATGAAGAAGAGGAAGAAATGCTACATGATATATCAAAATTACAAGAACAAGTGCAACAAATGTCACGCTCACAAAAGCTAACAGAAGCTAAGATAAGTGGCGTGGAATCTAAGGTAAATGGCGTGGAATCTAAGATAAAGGGAATGGAAGCTAAGATGGAGGATTCGATGGCAAATTTGAAGATAGATTTGAATACAAACATGGAAGAATTGAAGAAGTTGCTACAAGAAAGGGTCACTAATGGCGAAAAGGTAGTAAAGGAAACTCATGATGAGAACAAAAGAAATGTTAATCATGATTCCATAGACTCTAATGTTGGATCAAAGACTCACCATGTTCCAAAAATCGATATGAGGAAGTTTGATGGCAAGGATCCCGCCACATGGATATTACAGATGGAGCAATTCTTTGATCTCAATAATGTGCAAAACACACAAAAGGTACGTATGGCAACTTTATATTTGGAACCAAATCAGTTTGTATGGTATCAATGGCTTTGTTCTCGTAAACCATTTATCACTTGGGCAATTTTTACGGAAGAATTAGTAGCACATTATGAGGATACAAAAAGCAACATTTTTTTTAGCCAATTGATAAGTCTCAAACAAAAGGGTTCAATAATGGAGCACATTGAGGAGTTCCAAAAATTGAACATAAGGGTAAAAGATATTCCAGAGGAGCATAGGATTGATGTGTTCATAGGGTCTTTAAAGGATAATATCCAACATGATGTGCGCATTTGGGAACCTGATTCATTAGAGAAGGCATTCAGGTTAGCAAGAAAAATGGAAAGCAAAATTATGGCAACTAGGAAGCATACCATTCACAACTATAAAGACGGAAGTGTTGTTGCCCATAGTCTTCCACAACCTACAAGGTTGACACCACAACAATTGGAAGAAAAAAGAGCAAAAGGGCTTTGTTACAATTGTGATAGCAAATACACAAAAGGTCATAAATGTGCTGAGAAGAAATTATTCTACATAGATTGTGAAGAGGAAGAAGAAAAGGAGCAAGAAAGGTCAAAAGAAGAGGCTATATTCCAGGAACAAAGCCTAGATGAAGAACAAATAAATCCGACCATATCTTGTAATGCATTGGCGGGAATTACCACTCCTCAAACCATCAAGATAGAAGGACAAATCAAGAAGAAAAAGGTAATAGTGTTGATTGATTCAGGAAGCACCCACAATTTTATTCATTGTAGGGTAGCAAAAGAATTGAATTGCTTCCTATATCCAGCTCCAGAGTGTCAAGTGATGATTGCAAATGGAGGAGTGATGATTGCAAATGGAGGAACAATAAATTGTTCTGGAAAGTGCCATAATATCAAGCTATCCATGGGAGAATATGTATTGACTAGCCCAATGCTTTCCATTCCAATGGGAGGTGCTGATGTTGTACTAGGAGTCCAATGGCTACAATCCTTGGGTACAATAGCTTTTAATTTTCAAGAACTTTTCATGAAATTTTCTGTGGAAGGAAAGGAAGTTGAATTAAGGGGTATTGCAGGGAAACCAGGAAAGATAATCAGCTCTAATGGAATGACAAAGCTTCTAAAAAAGGAGCAAAGAGGTGTAATTGCACAATTATGTTCACTAGATGTTTCCACATTGGAATCATCTATTTCTCCAGATCTCCAAAAAGTCCTGGACAATCATTCCAAGGTATTTGATACTCCCAAAGGTCTCCCACCTATGCGTGATCATGATCATGCTATTCATCTGATTCCAGGAAGTGTTCCTCCAAACATCAGGCCGTACAGATATCCATATGTCCAAAAAAGTGAAATTGAACGTATGGTTGCAGAAATGTTAGAGGCTGGTATAATTCAACCGAGTCAAAGTTCTTTCTCAGCTCCAGTAGTATTGGTGCACAAGAAGGATGGATCATGGCGCATGTGTCCAGATTATAGGGAGCTCAACAAGCTCACTATTAAAGATAAGTTCCCCATTCCTGTTATTGATGAATTACTGGATGAATTGCATGGATCAATTTACTTCACCAAGTTGGATCTTCGTTCGGGATATCATCAAATTAGAATGAAGGTTGAAGACATTCCGAAAACAGCATTTAGAACTCATGAGGGTCATTATGAATTTCTGGTCATGCCTTTTGGCCTTACCAATGCACCTTCAACATTTCAAGGTTTGATGAATTCAATTTTCAAACCATTCCTTAGAAAATTTGTGTTAGTATTTTTTGATGATATACTAATCTACAACAAGTCTTGGAAGGATCATGTTGAACATGTTGACAGGGTCTTACAACTATTGGAGGAGAAACAATTATATGCAAAAAGATCCAAATGTTTCTTTGGAGTCCAGGAGGTGGAATATTTGGGTCATATTGTATCTCATGAAGGAGTTAAGGTAGACCCTAGCAAAATTAAAGCCATTAATGAATGGAAAATCCCCACATCCATAAAGCATCTGCGAGGATTTCTTGGGTTGACAGGGTATTATCGCAAGTTTGTTAAGAATTATGGGAGAATAGCTGCACCTCTAACAACATTATTGAAGAAAGATTCATTTTCATGGACTTCAGAAGCAACAAAGGCCTTTGAACATCTTAAAGAGGCAATGTGCCAAGCACCGGTCTTAGCTACGCCGGACTTCACAAAAACCTTTATTGTGGAATGTGATGCTTCAGGAAATGGAATTGGTGCTGTTCTAATGCAAGATGAAAGACCCATTGCTTTTGAAAGTCGTCCAATCAAGGGAAAGTTTTTAAGCAAAGCTATTTATGAGAAGGAAATGTTGGCAATACTCCATGCACTTAAGAAATGGCGACCCTACCTAATGGGAAGACACTTCAAGGTAAAAACGGATCATGATAGCCTTAAATACTTTTTAGAACAAAGATTATCCTCTGAAGAGCAACAAAAGTGGGTCACAAAGATGTTGGGTTATGACTTTGAAATCATCTACAAAAAAGGGAAGCAAAATGTGGTGGCAGATGCACTCTCAAGAAAGGATGAGGATGTGGAAGCATTGTTGTGTGCCATTTCTATTATCCAACCAGATTGGATAAACGAAGCAAGGGAGGAATGGAAGAACGACGAAGAAGTGTGGGAACTTATTCAAAAGCTACAACAAGATTCCAGTACTTCTGATACATTTAGCTGGCAAAATGATTCTCTATGGTACAAAGATCACTTATACCTATGTAAGAATTCCCAGCTAAAACAAAAGATTCTTATGGAATTGCACACTTCTCCCTTAGGAGGGCACTCAGGATTTTTAAAAACTTACCACAGGGTTAAGAAGGAATTTTTTTGGGATGGCCTTAAATCAGATATTCAAAAGTTTGTGGCGGAATGTTTGGTTTGCCAGCAAAATAAAGTTGAAACAATTAAGACACCGGGTCTATTACAACCTTTATCCATTCCAAGCCAACGTTGGGAGGAGGTTTCAATGGATTTTATCACAGGTTTACCCAAGTCTGAGGGAAAGAGTGTCATCATGGTGGTAGTTGACAGACTTACCAAGTATGCACACTTTTGTGCATTATCACATCCATTTAAAGCCAGTACAGTTTCTACTGCATTTATGGAAACAGTTCAAAAGCTACATGGAAACCCAAAGATTATTGTAAGTGACAGAGATCCCATTTTCACTGGAAATTTTTGGACAGAATTATTTTCTTGTCTTGGTACTCAGTTAGCTCATAGCTCATCTTATCATCCTCAATCTGATGGGCAAACTGAGATAGTAAACAAATGTTTGGAAGGATATCTTCGTTGCTTTGTATCTGATAAACAGACACAATGGGTCAAATGGTTGCCTCTGGCTGAATGGTGGTATAACACTTCCTTCCATACAGCAACAAAAATGACCCCATTTATGGCACTTTATGGGTATCAACCACCATCCATCACATCATATTTAAGAGAAAATTCTAAGGTTCAGGCAGTGGAACATCACATCGAACATCAACAACAAGTCCTCCAACTCTTAAAGGATAACCTCGTGTTGGCACAAAATAGAATGAAACAACAGGCAGATCAACATCGCAGTGAAAGGAGTTTTAATGTAGGTGATTGGGTATTCCTAAGGCTACAACCATATAAGCAAATGTCCCTAAAGCAAGCTAAGAAGGATAATAAATTATCACCAAAGTATTATGGTCCGTACAAGGTATTGGAAAAGATTGGTACTGTGGCATACAAATTGGAGCTCCCTGCAGCTTCTCGATTGCACCCAGTTTTCCATGTTTCATGTTTAAAGAAGGTTATAGGTGACAAGCTCCCAATTCAAACAATATTGCCAGAACTTGATGAGGAAGGAAAAATTATATTGGAACCGGAAGCAATCACAGAAACAAGAACTCGACAGCTACGAAATCGATCAATTTCAGAGTATCTTATCAAGTGGAAGAACTTATCCGCTGAAGATTCCACATGGGAGGATCAGAATTTTGTGCAGAAGTATCCAGAACTGCTCAAGCGTTGAGGACAACACTTTTTTGAAGGAGAGGGGCATGTTGGGTCCCTATAATACTAGTGATTACCCCATTACTATTGTAGTTATACCCCCTATTTATATTGTTGTGCCCCTATTACCCCCATATTGCTATTTCTGTGCCCCTTAGAATCCCTCTATTGTTATTTTTGTGGCTTTATATTATTATTGTTAGGTTGGCTGGATTATATTGTGACTCCTTAGACTCCTATATATAGAAAGGAGGTTTTGTCATTTGTATCATCCAATAATTGTTCATTTATGTAATGTAAAGGAGGTTGCCCCCTCGAAGAGGCTGAATTCTAAGGCGTGAATCTCTCTTTTCTATCTTTTTGTGAGCTGGTTTCATAACAATCTGAGTGTATCAATCCTAGTACACTCTTGGCCCTGTGTTTGCTTCTAGGAAATGCCGCCTTGGCATACTACCCTAAAGCGCATCCCCTGCATGCATCATCTCGTTCCGTACTCAGATCCGGGGACCAGAACTCCTATTACAGTGCTCCTGAGAATTCTCAGAGCTCCATGGTGCAAGTGACCCATCCTTTTGTGCCATAGTTCGCTCAAGTCGTTGTCCCCATGACTGCCTATTAGTGCCATTGGAGATTATAGTTGTAATCTATACAACCGATTACTTTTGATCTTGATCTACACTTTTGTTTTCCAACTCGGGTGTTTGACGTATACCTTTTCCTTGATGAAGTAGATGTCATAGCCCTTGCCTTGTAGTTGTGACACAGAAAGTAAGTTCATCGCCAATCCTAGTACATGCAGCACATTTGTGGCACGAAACTGCTCTCCTAATTCTGTTTGAAAAACTATGGTACTCTTTCCTACTTGAGTACACTTTGCCTTGTTCTCCATGGTGATTTGAAAGTTCATCTTCTTTTCTCGATATTCTGAGAAACACTCCCTGATTCTCGTCATATGCCACGAGGCTCCATTGTCTATATACCATACTTCTGATGATGCAGCGCTAGTCATGCACGCCACTTCTTCTTCCAACCTGGAAGCCAACATAGAGAAATCGAAATCTCTTTCTCTTGTGCAATCTTCTAAAAATCTGCGTGAGTCCCCTGAGGTAGATGCCTCTGCATCGTGGTCTCGACCCATAACTGATTTTCCCTTTCTGTCTCTGATTACTTGCTCTGATACCATGTGAAAATTCTATCACTGCAACAACTGATTTACTTTTCCTACTTATTTCACCATAAGTTATTCATGAAATTACTTCAACAAACATTAAAATAAATACTACTGCAGATATCACACCATAATACAGAAACAAACATATGCACAAGAATCAACACATTGACACAGTTATTTTGGACTAATGTCCTCGGAAAAACCCAATGTGGGAAAACCGGTGCAGCAAGGGAGGATTTTATTATTCAGCAATTTTCTAGTACAACAGGGTGCCAAACTGGCTTACCCATAGATAGACAAATTCTCCAGCACTTCTACTGAACCCGGCGTAGGCCCTATTGACCTCTGCGTCAACCTGAAACCCTTTGCGTCAACATAAAACCCGCTGCGTCAGCCTACTGAGGCTTTGCGTAGCCTCTCTGGCCTTCTGCGTCACTCCTGCAGCCTCTGCGTGGATGATGCAGGCCTTGCTGGCTTTGCGTAGTCTCTACTGCCTTTGCGTGGCTTCCTTTGGCCCCTGCGTCTGCCGCTTCTGCCTCTGCGTTGATCTCCTGTTTCTCTATTCCGTACTCGCTGCCTCCTGACTGCTCTCTATACCATTGGTTCAATTTCTCAGCTAACCCCGCTCCAGAAATTGAACTGACTGGTCTCACTCAGTGTATTCTCCAAGTGACCCTCAAGCCTCCTCTTATACTTTTCTCGTTGATAAATCAACGGCTGAGATTAAGTCCCTAATTAATATCTAAGATTAGATCTGGCTTGATCCATGTCTTTTGGACCATTCTAACACAGTTGCATATTAATACACATTAGTATTTTATTTTCCCTAAGTTTAGACTTAGGGACTCCATTAAAAATATTAATTATTTTAATATCTCCTGAACTATTTAGAATCTGCCCAAACCCTTCTGGGTATTGGAGATCACATGTGCCCCAACCTCTCCACCAAATTTCGTGGCTAGAGCACATTTGATGCTACCCCAAATCAACATTGTATTGCCCCTCATTGGACACAGTCTTTGACAAAGTGACACCTGATATCAATGTGTTTCGACCGATCATGAAATACTGGATTCTCAGAGAGCTTCATGCAACTCTGATTATCACACAAAATCCTGGTCGCTTCCATCCTTCTCCTGAATAGATTCACAAGTAATTTCCTAAGCCATATGGCTTCGCACGAAGTTGTGCTAGCTGCCATATATTTTGCTTCAGCTGAGCTCAGAGCCACGAATTTCTGTTTTCTACTACACCAGGAGGTCATTCCTGATCCAATGTTGAAACAATACCCAGTTGTACTTTTCCGATCTACTGAACTTCCAACCCAATCTGCGTCAGTGAACCCAGTCAACTTGATGTCATTGCCTTGGGTGTACAATAGTCCATGCTCAACTGTTCCTTGTATATACCTGAGAACATGTTTGGCTGCTGCCTAGTGCGCCCTCTTGGGTTCCACCATGAACTGACTGAGGGTGTTGACAGTGTAACAAATGTCTGGCTTGGTATTGACCAGATACATCAGGGACCCTATAAGCTGCCTGTACAAGGTGGGATCGACATCTTTATCTTTTGATGTATCAATCTTCTTCCAGTTGGTGATCATTGGAGTAGCCATAGGTCTACAATGCTGCATCTTGAATCTTTTCAAGGTTTCTCTAGCATATCTCCCTTGTTCAAGGAAGATCTCACCTTTCTGTTGCCAAACTTCCAACCCCAGGAAATAATGCATCTGTCCCAAATCCTTCATGTCGAATTCTGTGGCTAGGTTCTTCTTGCAGTCTTTGATGAGTTTGGATGATTCTGTTAGGAAAAGATCATCCACATATAACACCAGGATTAGAGGCTCATTCTCTACGATAACATAGTAGAGATTAGGATCTGCGTCACTTTTGACGAATCCCATCTTCTGCAAGTAGCCATCAATTTGATTGTACCATGCTCTAGGTGCTTGTTTAAGCCCATACAAGGTTTTATTCAACTTGGATACATGAGATTCGTTCTCATGTGTCTCAAAACCCTCTGGATGTTCAATGTATACTTCTTCTTTTATCACCCCGTTCAAGAACGTCGTCTCGACATCCATCTGGTGAATATCCACCCCTTCTGTGCTGAAAGGAATATCACAGTTCTAATAGACGTATACCTTGCTACTAGGGCGAAGGTTTCTTCATAGTCTATCCCTTCCTTTTGAGCATACCCCTTAGCCACAAACTTGGCTTTGTATTTCTCCACACTGCCGTTTGCAGCATATTTGACTTTGTAGATCCATCTCGAACCTACCACTGACCTGTCCTGAGGCCTAGGTACCACTTCCCAGACATCATTGACCATTATAGAACTGTATTCCTCCACCATAGCATCTACCCATACTTGATGCTGAACGGCCTCCTGAAAACTAGAGGGTTCCCCAACCTGAGCTACTAAGGCCTGGTATCTGTTTGGCTGTCTTCGCTCCCTTTTATCATTCCTGGGTGCACCAATGAAGTCCTCTGCATCCCATAGAATCTGTCGGAGTTCCCGGCTCGTTCTTCCACTGGTAGTGGGTACATCTATCAACTCTTCCTCTTCCTGAGATTCCTCTTGTTCTGAAGCTTTGCCTTTAGGAGAATTGTTGGTACTAGTTTCTGCTGGTCGAAGTGGTTGGACCAACGGATCATCTTTGACTGCTTCTCGGAAGGCATTTCTCGGGATTTCCTAAAAGCTCTGTCCTCCATGAACTTTACTGTTAAATTTAGGTATGTTCTATGTTTAGAGCAATTTACTTCAATTTTTCATATTAGCTCAATGACAATATTTAGATTAGCAATCACATCAGTGTGATAGTAAAGTGCAGATAGAACATAAACATAAACAACAGAAGACAAGCCAAGACAAGAGGACACAAGATGTGGCACCATCCAGGGACAAACCCCAATGTGGGGAAACCCTTGATCAATTCTTCTTATATTCTTCAATAGTTCAGCAGAGAGAGAGATAGTACAAATACATAAATCTGAGATTTTATGACAGCAGTAGTAAAGCTTTGACCAGAGAGGTCAAACAGGACTGAATCTTTTATCCAGGTGGCATCAACAGGATGCTCATCAAACTGAGCCAACCATAGTCAAATCTTGACCCAAAACATCTCCCAGAATTCTGATGTCTTCTTGTTGCACTAGCTGTCACTACTTCATGAGATAGGACATCAACATTCAGTCCTCTTCCTTCATACAGTCAACAATGCAGGTCTTCAAGGTGAGGCTCTACCACTTGTGCAATCCTTAGATCAAACTCTGCTGCTGGCTATGGCCTACGGCCTAGCCCAGCAGCAAGTTAAGCCTATGATCTTCAATCAACAGTCAATAATATCAACGCAACTGTATTGAATCCAACAAGCTTGACCCAATTTGAATATACTGATCTTGGACAAGGACAGATTTCTTCACTGTAATGACAGAGGTTTGCCAACCTTATAAACTGTCCTCATGAACAGCCTCATCACTGCACTGTCACCACACTTCTAGGACACAGTCTTTGATGCTGTCATGATGACTGGTCAGGGCACTTCTTGTTTGTAACTTAGGGATCCAAACAGCCCTAAAACAGCGGCCTCTAGCTCCTCCTTATTGCGGATTCTTCAGCCCTTCAAATCGAGCTCAAGAACAACACCAACATGCCCAAACAGCCTTGGTGTCACCTACAACAGTGTGACATTAACACTGATCCTCCATGCTGTAATATAACTACCTTTGCTGCGGATAGATTCACTTTTCTTGCTGCGTCTAAGGGTCTAAGGGTTCCTTTCAAGCTGTGATAAGGGCACCTTTTGCTGCAGCTAGATTCACTTTTCTTGCTGCGTCTGAGAGTCCCTTTCAAGCTGTGATAAGGGCACCTTTAACTGTGGCTTATATCACCCTTTAGGACTGCGGCTAGGGCAGTATTAGTTCTTCCTTGACAACAGCTTCAACTCCTTGTTTGGACTGTGGCTAGGGCATCTTATTACAGCAGCTAGACTTCCTCCTAGAGCTGTGAATATAACTCCCTCTTGACAGTGTATAGATCTCCTCTTCCCTGCAAAATGATCTCTTCATAAGACTGCAGCTAGGGCACATTATGACCGTGGATTTAGGGCCTCATAGATCAGCGTATTAGCGCTCTCCTTAAGTGCGTATTAGAGCATTCACTGACTGCATCTAGATCTCCTTCATGGCAGGGTATTAGACTCCATCATGACAGCGTATAGGTCTCATTAGGGCAGCGTATAAGGCACTCCCTCTAGATCTCTCTTTCACCAAAACCCAACCAAATGAAGAGAGAGATCACAAGAGGTGTGTGAAAATGACTTGAGGTCCTCTTCTATTTATAATAAAACGTTGACGATAGGTTGGGGTAATTTGGTCGCTGGCTGACCTTGACGAATTGTCACATAACACAAATAAATTCATATTTCCATGAATACATGTTGGAAATGGATGATCTTTAGATCAATCCTACACCTCTCGATGAGAGGAATCCAAGAAAAATATCAGTTGTCATAAATAAGAAGACCCACATGGAGTTTGGCCTAGTTGCCAATTTTAACATTTACATCCCGCTGAACCAGTGTTGTGAAAATCGCGATAAAATGAAAT
This sequence comes from Pinus tabuliformis, assembly GCA_031772625.1. NCBI lineage: Eukaryota > Viridiplantae > Streptophyta > Pinopsida > Pinales > Pinaceae > Pinus > Pinus tabuliformis. Next base: position 1,258,078,659 of record CM062811.1, read on the forward strand.
AATTGTGATTTTTTCACTGTCCCGATAAAATCGCGATAACTATACGAAATTATCGCTGGAATTTTTTTTAACCGATTTTTATGAAATTATCGCGATAAATTCGAATTTATTGCGATAGCAATCGAAATTATCATGGGGGTCTCCGCAGCGAGGTTTTATAATGTTTTTTTTGGTTTTGTAAGGGATGTTAAATGTTTGAAATGTAATTTTTTTGTAAAGAAACAAATAATTTTTGAGTGGGGCAGCTTAATGATCAAGTCTAGGCCCTAGTATTGATATGTTATTCACTTGTCCTTTTACTTAAATTTTTAACATTACCATGAAATGACTCAGGATGTTTGAGAGTGGTTCCAGCCTCATTGGATTTCATATGGAGAAAGTAGAATTTTAGATTTCATTCAAAATCCAGCAGACTTATTAGTTTTTCAGGATTTCAGGATTGTAATGTTTCCAGGTGACACCACCTACCCGGGATACCCCTGCCACCAGTAGAGGACGTGGTCTACCTCCTATAGCTCCTACTTCTAGTTCTTAAGCTTCTAGAGCATAGCAGACTCCACTGCCAACTCCACCAGCACCAGCATCTACATCTAGAGGGAAAGGGAAAGCTGTGGCATTTTCTCGCAAGAGGGACAGAGGAAATCAATAGGATTAGACTTTAGTTATTTTCTTCATTTTATTGTATATGACATTATGACATGATGAGATACATTATCATATTTTTTGTTGATATTTTGAGGCTGAGTTGGGACTCAGGAGTCAGGACTTACTATTCAGGACATGTTTCAATGTTATGCGTGATTTTAGCACTAGAAATGATATTAAACATCTTATATATTAGTTTTTTTATCATATTTATGTGTCAATGTATTTATTTTATGTTGTAGATGGTTTAGATATTAAAAAAATTGAAAAAAAATGAAAAAAATGAATTTTTTTGTACCAAACGATTATTTCCCGATAATTTCCGATAATTTCCCAATAATTCCGATTTTTTCCGATTTTTTCCTCGCGCCGATATTATCCCGATAACGATTAATGCAACATTGCGCCGAACTACTACCTTGCTACTCTCTGGAAGATAGACTCTATATGCCTTAGCATTCTCGCTATATCCCACAAGATATCCTTTCTCAACAGTTTGATCTAATTTCTTTCTCTTTTCTTCAGGTATATGGCAATACGCCAAACTCCAAAATATCCTGAAATGACCGACTTCAGGGGTCTTCTCGGTGAAGACACTTTCCGGAGTGATCTTGCCCAATGCCTTGTGTGGAGTCTTGTTCTGGACATAAACTGTTGTGTTGCATGCTTCTGCCCATAGGAATTTGGGCATACCCTGATCATACAACATCGCCCTAGCTGCTTCCACAATAGTCTTGTTTTTCCTTTCTGCTACTCCATTATGCTACGGATTGTAGGGAGCTGTCCACTCTCTTCTGATGCCTTCCCTAGCGCAAAAATCGGCGAAGTCCTTGTCAACGTACTCTCCACCATTGTCTGAGCACAACACTTGTATCTTTTTTCCTGTCAGATTCTCTACCAGAGCCTTGAACTCTTTGAATCGACCAAAAACCTCATCCTTGGTTTTCAGAAAGTAGATCCAAATCTTCCTGGAATGGTCATCGATGAAGGTGACGAAGTATTCAGCACCACTAAGAGTTTTGTGGACATAGGTCTGCAGATATCTGAGTGTATCAATCCTAGAACACTCTGAGCCCTATTGTTACTTCTGGAAAAAGTTGCTTTGGCATACTTGCCTAGAGTGTTGATTTGGGGTAGCATCGGATGTGCTCTAACCACGAAATTTGGCGGAGAGGTTGGGGCATATGAGATCTCCAATACCCAGAAAGGGTTTGGGCAAATTCTAAATAGATCAGAAGATATTAAAATAATTAATATTTTTAATAAAGTCCCTAAGTTTAAACTTAGGGAAAATAAAATATTAATGTGTATTAATATGAATCTGTGTTAGAGTGGTCCAAAAGACATGGATCAAGCCAAATCTAATCTTAGCCGTTGATTAGGGACTTAATCTCGACCGTTGAGATGTCAACAGGAAAAGTATAAGAGGAGGCTTGAGGGTCACTTGGAGATTACACCAGAGTGATCAGTCATTCTATTCTCTAGAGCGGGTTTGCTAAGAGAGATAGAATCAGTGATCGGGAGAGCAACTGAGGGGCATTGAGTACAGAGAAATAGAGAAGGCAGAGATTGTGCTGGGAGAGCAGCGTAGCAGCCAAGGAGGGTGACACAGAGCCAGCAAGGGCTCACGCAGAGCCACGCAGAGGCAGCCAAGTGCTGCGCAGAGCACCAGAGGGGCCAGCGTAGCTGACGCAGGGCCTCCTGGGGCTGACATAGGCCAAGAAAGGCTAACGCAGGACCAACGTGAGGCATAGAGGGGCTAACACAGTCCAAATTGGGTAGACGCTAGGGTTGCAGGAGCAGTTTTGTGTTGAGGAGCTGCCGGAAGGGTTTTCTGAGGTTTCAGCTAGGAGATTTCTCTCAAACTGTGAGGTATAACTGCTAAGGAAATTCTCTGTTGGGTAGGCCAGTTATGACACCCAGATTGTACTCTAATATTGCTTAATAAGAAAACCCTCAGATAGCTGCACCGGTTTTCCCGCATTGGGTTTTTTTGGGGACATTGGTTCAAAAATAATGGTGTCATGTGGTGTGTTTGTTCTTGTTTCTTTTAGTTGCTAATCTGTAATATGTTGAGCATGCACTGGTGTTTATTTTCAGTATTTACTTTGTAAATAACTTGTTAAAGAAAAATAACAAGTAGGTAGGAATAAATCAGAAAAAGTGCATGAAGGGTTTCTAAACTAAGTAAACTTAGAAACTTCAACATGGTATTAGAGCGTGATTGCAGATCACAGGAGGACTAAAAGACATCAGCCAAGAGGAGCAATAGCAATAGAAAACAACTGTCCTGAGGTGACAAAAGTTGTTTCTAGCAGCGCAGAAGCCAAGAAGTGTGACGCAAAGCCAGCCAGAGCCACGCAGAAGAAGTCGGGAGCTACGCAGAGCCTCAGAGAGGCTAGCATTGCTGACGTAGAGGGCCAGAGGGCTGACGCAGACCCATCTGGGGTGACGCAGAGCTAGCATGAGGCAGAGAGGGGCTGACGCAGTTCACAGAGAGGCAGTTGCTGGAGTCTAGAAGGCTGCAGAAATATTGCAGAGTGGAGCTGGTGAGGTACTGTAGTCAGAACAGTACCTGACAGAGCAGGGCCAGAGGAGTTGTTACCGAGGGTTTCTAGCCAAGGAACCTGGATCAGCAATGCAGTTGCACAAGACGATCAGAGTAGGGGGCATCTCGACAAGCGGCAAAAGGATTTCCAGGAGGGAAATCAGGACTCAGAGGGAGTCCAGAAGAGAACTTCCAGACGGGAAGTAGAGACTCAGAGGAGTCGAATAGAGAACTTCCAGGAGGGAAGTAGAGGAGCATCATGGCACTTCACGAGGTAAGAGACCAAGATAGATTGGACAGAGCATCGAACTTCGCAGTCTGGAAGGCCAGAATCTTATTAGTGCTTGACAGGAATCATGTCAAGAACTTCACCTTGAAGACGATAGCTATCCCAGTTGTTAAGTTATGGTATGTTCTATGCTTATAACAGTTTACTTCTTTTTCTTATTATATTCCACCGATTAACAATCACATGTACATAAAGTAAAGTGCAGATAGAACATTAAACGATTGACAGAAAACAAGCCAAGACAAGAGACACAAGATGTGGCGGCTAGCCAGGGACAAACCTCACAATGTGTGGGGAAACCCTTTGATCAAATCTTCTTTTATCTTCAATAATTCAGCAGAGAGAAATAGTACAATAAATCTGATTCATATCAGCAATAGCAAACCCTAGATCAGTAGCATCAGCATTAGCGGCTTCATTATCAAACTAGGGCAGACCATATTTCACAAACCGACAGTCGGATTGACTTCATTCCACCACCAGAAGTTTCGGCTTCCAGAGGAGGTTCAGATGAATCTACAACGTAGTTCAGATGAGGAGATCTTCTAGGCCACGCAAGTCAATCTTTACTTCTGCAGTTGCAGCTTCAGTTTCAACAGTTTCCGGCTTTAAACTAGGGCAGTCGATATCTTGCAAACCGTTCGTCGGATTGACTTCATTCCACCACCAAAAGTTGCGGCTTTCAAAGGAGGTTCAGATGAACCTACAACGCAGTTCCAAAGAGGAGATATTCTAGGCCATGCAAGTCAATCTTTACTTCTGCAGTTGCAACTTCAGTTTCAGCGGTTTCCGGCTTCAAACTAGGGCAGTCGATATCTTGCAAACCGTTCGTCGGATTGACTTCATTCCACCACCAAAAGTTGCGGCTTTCAAAGGAGGTTCAGATGAACCTACAGCACAGTTCCAAAGAGAAGATCTTCTAGGCCACGCAAGTCAATCTTTACTTCTGCAGTTGCAGCTTCAAATTCAACAGCTTCCGGCTTCACATGTGTGAGAGAGAGAGACCCATTTCAGCGCAGTAGAGAAGAGACTCATATCTACGCAGTAGAGAGAGAGAGATGTGATGAGATGAGTGAGTCCAAATGAGGAAAAGTCCTCTTATATTTATACACAACGTTGGTGGGTGAATAGATGCGACTGTTGGGCTTCTGAGCCTACATGAGTTGTAGGTCGGCTTGATAATAATTCCATAATCAAAATAAATTCATATCTCCATGAATACTTATCGGAATTGGATGATATTTATATCAATCCTACACCTCTCGACGAGAGGAATCTAATAAAAATATTATTATCCATGAATAAGATGACCCACATGAAGTTTTGCCCTGGTTGCCAATTTTAACACTCCCTCTCAACCATGGAGAACTTCATCTGCAATCTGTCTATTGGTCGTTACTATTCATCCATCAAATGCACTGCCTTGTACAGCCTGACCCTTGCCCTGCTCTGCTCTATTTTTCCTGTTCTGCTTTGTCTTGTTCTGCCTGCACTGATCTGTACTGTTTTGTTCTATTCTGCTCTGCTCTTGCATTGTTCTGTTCTACTCTGCTTTTGTCCGAATTATGAAGAAGAAGAAATGATCGAGGATGTATCATACTGACTCAAAGTTAGTCTCAGAGTATGTACCACTGGTCCCAGACCAGTCTCAACCAATCCAAAGTCAGCGTCATAGTGAGTACAACTCCAATGGTCCCAGACCAATATCATCCTCCACTGACTCAAAGTCAGTCTCAGAGTATGTACCACTGATCCCAGACCAGTCTCAACCGACCCGAAGTCAGCGTCATAGTATGGTACAACTCCTACCACTAGTCCCAGACCAGTATCATTGATCCCAGATCAATGGAGGTCATCCTAGCGTAGGGAGTACGGTAGTTACAACGATGCGTCCATCGGTACTACTATGGTCCCTAACTTCATTTCCCTGCTCATTGATCAGATGAGAGGTACTTCCCATGAGTCCCAGACTGCATGGGTAGGATGCCTCGACAGGAGAACTAATCAATCCTGTCCTCACAGGAGAACACATCAATCCTGCTACAATTGCCATGGAGAACACATCAATCCAGGCCTCACAGGAGAACACATCAATCCTGCTACAATTGCCATGGAGAACACATCAATCCAGGCTGCCATGGAGAACACATCAATCCAGGCCTCACAGGAGAACTAATCATCCTGCTACACAGGAGAGCGAATCATCCTGTTCCACAAGAGAGCGAATCATCTTGTCCCACAACAGAGCGAATCATCTTGTTCCAGTGTGCACCACCAGGGGAGGGTGAGTCACCCTGTGGTCATATGTTGCTCCAGTAGGAACCGCAAGCCCTCAGAGCTCCCAGAGCTCAATGTATGCAACATGCAGGACCCTTGTACAAGAGTTTCTTGCCGACTCCAAGTCGTTTGGGAAAATCACAGATTAGATCTTTTCTCGGGGCTTTGACAAGGTGTATCAACCTGTACATCATCTTAATGTGATGGAGCTTCCTTGCTCATGGAATTACCATATCCCAGATGATGTCTATCTGCTGGAGCAATTGACGAATACGAGATTCCTCAATAATCGAATCCCACCTCTGGTTGTTACAGAGAATCACAGTGGTATCCAATGTAAATCCAAACAACTCACTGAAGAGCTTTCGCAACCAGACTGCCTCACACGAGGTCATGCTAGCAACAATATATCCTGCTTTGGTGGTGCTCAAAGCCACCGACTTCTGCTTCCTGCTCATCCAGGATATCGAAGCAGATCCCAAGGTGAAACAGCACCCGGAAGTGCTCTTACGGTCCACCACACTGCCTGCCCAATTAACATCAGTATATCCAAGTAGTCTCACATCTCCGGCAGTGTATCTTAATCCATGAGAGATTGTGTCCTGAAGACATCTCAAAAGATTCCTGGCATCAATCTAGTGAGGCTCAACCAAATATGAGCTCACAATGCTAACTGCAAAACATATGTTCGGACGGAGGTTCACCAAGAACATCAATGCGAATGAGTTTTTGAAACTCAGAGGCATTTCCCAAGTCTGGTCCGACATCACTACCATATAACTTCTAAAAGTTAAGATTCTCGAGGTAGTCACAGGCTTGCAGTCCATCATACCGAATCTTTCCAATATCTTTACCACATATTTTCCTTGAGATAGGAAAATTTCCCTTGGCTTCTGCCACACTTCAAGTCCTTGGTCCTTCATTTCAAATTCAGAAGCCATCTCCCTCTTACATTTGTGAATGAGAGGGTTTGCACCTGTAGAAAGAGGTCATCCACATGCAACACCAGTATGATAGGCTTGTCATCTTCAACCTTAAAGTAAAGGTTAGGATCGGCTTCACTCCTAGTGAATCCCAACTTCATCAAGTAGCTATCGATCCTCTCATACCATGCTCGGGGTGCTTGCTTCAGCCCATAGAGAGCCTTCTTCAACCTGCATACATGAGATTTTCAATCATAAATCTCAAATCCTTCGGATTGCTCCACGTAGACCTCTTCTTTGATCAAATCGTGCAAGAACGCAGTCTTGACATCCATCTGATGTAGGTTCCATCCTTGTGAAGTGGCAAGGGCTATGATCGAGCGGATGGTCGTATATCTGGCAACAGGTGCAAATATCACATCATAGTCTATACCTTCCTTCTGGGAGAAACCATGAGCAACAAAACGAGCCTTATACTTTTCCATACTTCCATCTGTTGCATGCTATATCTTGTAAACCCATTTTGAAGTAACAATTGTCTTGTCCAGGGTCTGGGAACTACTTCCCAGACATCATTCTCCCTAATAGACTCATATTCTATGGTCATAACATCCTTCCATAGTCAATTCTTGATGACATCTGAGAATGATGAAGGTTCATTTTGTATGATCGTGCTCATGATGGTCAGGTATCCCTGATACCTGTTAAGTTTCTTACTTTGATGGAAGGTTCCTCAGGGTGCAGCATGTCCTTCAGCATCATCAAGTAACCCCTTAAGCCATGAAGGCCTCTTCCTAGAAGAGGAAGGCTCATATGAGGAGGATCAATCGGATCCATGGGTTCTTCTACATCAGGCATTGATTCATCATCCTTTTCTTTCGGTTCCCTGGTGTCGGCTTCTTGAGAGCTCCTCAAAGTCGGAAGATTGATCACCTTGCTGAGAGCCATATCTTCGTCAAAGGTGACATCATGACTAATTATGACTTCCTTTGACCGGCTACATAGATTCTATAGCCTTTAGTATTTTCACCATAGCCCATGAAAATTCCCTTCTTTCCAGATGCACCCAATTTATTTCTTTTCTCTTTCGGCACATGAAAATATACAACGCTTCCAAAAATTCTGAAATGAGAAACATCAGTTTTCTTACCAGTGAACTTTTCTTCAGGAGTCTTGGAACCCAATGCTTGATGAGGGCATCGAATTTTGTACATATACGGCAGTGTTTGTAGTTTTAGCCCATAGAAACTTTGGAAGTCTTTAATCATGTAGCATGGCCCGGACAGCTTCCACAATCGTGCAGTTCTTCCTTCCCACCGCACCATTCTGCTCAGGGGTATGTGGTGTAGTAGTCTCCCTCTTAATGCCAACCGCAGGTATGCCTGAGTGAACCAACTGTAATATATCGGAGGTCTTGCTTTGGCTTGAGGGGAATGGTCCCCTTTTGAGCTTTCCTTTGGCACATCCCGGACATACACCTTCTTTCTCTACTTGGAATTCGGGCATCCCTGTTACCATCTGTCTTACATTGGGTAGAGCTTTGTAATGAAGGTGGGCAAACCTCCGATGCCAAAGTTCGGACTAAAGAGTTGTGTCACAAGACATGACACCTAGTGGACTTCTTGATATAATGAATCAACACTAAACCCAAGAGTAAAGACATCTTTAACATTATTTTTCCATATACATACCTTGCCATTGCTGAAGGTTACCTTGTAGCCTTTGTCTTCCATTGCCAAGATGGACACTAGGTTCCTTTTGAGGTCAGGTGCATTTAATACATCCTGGACTTTCTAGCCTTCTTGAATGGTTGTCCTCTTCTTCGATCTCCAGCTCTCCTCTTACCTTTGCTGTTGAATTTGTCATTCCTTTGATTTGCCATAAGAGGGATTTTGATCATCGTCCCGGTGTGAGTCCTTTCTTCTCTTTGCATGAGAAGAAAAGATAGCAGGAGGACCTTTAGGCATGGGCATTTCTTGCACTTCTTCCCTTGTTTCTTCTTGAATGCATCTAGCCATTAATTCCTCGAAACTAGGAATTACATTATTGTTCAGAAGAGTAGTCTCCTCCACATACCATTCAGATGGTAATCCTCCGAGAGTTGTGAGTGCCATTTCTCTGTCAGTAATGGTTTCCAATAGATAGGAGATCGTTCTTGATCTCGGTGGTGATTCTTAGAAGTATGCTTGCATACTTTCATCTTTACCCTTCTTGATTTCCCTCAACTTATTTCTAAGAAACAAAACTTGATTTGCATTGTTAACTTTAAATAAACTCACCAGTCTGTCGTAGATTTCCTTGGAGGTGTCTAGATCAGAGATGTAGGCCACCAAGCGCTTGTCGATAGAGTCCTGGATGATCTTCTTTGTTTTGATTTTCCATTTTTCCATTTTTCCAGGCAGCAGCAGATGCATTTGATGAAGGCTCAACAATATTGCCTCTTACATGGTCCAGCACTCCTTGATCTTCAAGGGTTAGATCGATAGACATCTTCCATCTTGATAGTCAGCTTTCTCACGGAGCTTGTTTCGGCAGGAAAAGAGTGTTGAGGACCCCATAGTTCTTTTAGGATAGCCTTGCCAATCTTCTCTTCAATGATTGCTCTTGCTCTTGCTCGGGCTTTGTCTTCACCTCACTCTGATACCATGTTAAGTTATGGTATGTTCTTGCTATAACAGTTTACTTCTTTTTCTTATTATATTCCACCGATTAGCAATCACATGTACATAAAGTAAAGTGCAGATAGAACATTAAACGATTGACAGAAACAAGGCCAAGACAAGAGACACAAGATGTGGCGGCTAGCCAGGGACAAACCCCACAATGTGTGGGGAAACCCTTTGATACAAATCTTCTTTTATCTTCAATAATTCAGCAGAGAGAAATAGTACAATAAATCTGATTCATATCAGCAGTAGCAAACCCTAGATCAGTAGCATCAGCATTAGCGGCTTCATTATCAATCTAGGGCAAACCATATCTCACAAACCGACATCGGATTGACTTCATTCCACCACCAAAGTTTCGGCTTCCAGAGGAGGTTCAAATGAACCTACAACGCAGTGCAGATGAGGAGATCTTCTAGGACACACCAGTCAATCTTTACTTCTGCAGTTGCAGCTTCAGTTTCAGCAGTTTCGGCTTCAAACTAGGGCAGTCGATATCTTGCAAACCATTCGTCGGATTGACTTTTTCCACCACCAAAGTTGCGGCTTTCAAAGGAGGTCAGATGAACTACACGCAGTTTCAAAGAGGAGATCTTCTAGGCACGCAAGTCAATCTTTACTTCTGCAGTTGCAGCTTCAGTTTCGCAGGTTTACGACTTCAAACTAGGGCAGTTGATATCTTGCAAACCGTTCGTCGGATTGATTTCATTCCACCACCAAAAGTTGCGGCTTTCAAAGGAGGTTCAGATGAACCTACAACGCAGTTCCAAAGAGGAGATCTTCTAGGCCACGCAAGTCAATCTTTACTTCTGCAGTTGCAGCTTCAAATTCAACAGCTTCTCGGCTTCCACATGTTTGTGAGAGAGAGAGACCCATTTCAGCCGCAGTAGAGAAGAGACTCATATCTGCGTAAAAGTAGAGAGAGAGAGATGTGATGAGATGAGTGAGTCCAAATGAGGAAGTCCTCTTATATTTATACACAACGTTGGTGGGTGAATAGATGCGACTGTTGGGCTTCTGAGCCTACATGAGTTGTAGGTCGGCTTGATAATAATTCCATAATCAAAATAAATTCATATCTCCATGTTACTTATCGGAATTGGATGATCTTTATATCAATCCTACACCTCTCGACGAGAGGAATAATAAAATATTATTAGCCATGAATAAGATGACCCACATGAAGTTTTTCCCTGGTTGCCAATTTTAACACCAGTCGACCCAAATGATAATGACAAGTACGAAGAAGCGATGGCGAAGGCCAAGTGCATTATCTTTGACGGGGTCAAGGATCATGTGGTACTAGATATAGCAGAGGAGGAAATGACAGTTGAGATGTGGGATGCTCTAAAGTACCTGTACCAGTATACTTCTGTGCAAAGAAGAATGCTGCTCGAGAACCAGATGAGGGTCGTAACAGATGAAGAAGGGTCAATCGATTGACAACTTCCTCGGAGGATTGAATGAGATTCGAGACAGTTGACTGCTATTGGAGCGACACCAGATCGAGCTTATGGTGAGAACAATCCTGAATGTTGTCTGAGAAGATTGGGAAGTGTTTGTCCAGAGTATCTCGGTAGAGGGACTCTCCTACCTTGGGACAAGATGTGGGAACTCTTTGCCAGAAGAGATTAGACGACAGTCAAAGATAGGTAGCAACAGCAAAGGGATCAAGGTTCAACAGGAGGAGGAGGATGTGGCCCTAGCATCTGAGGGAAAGCAGGAGAAGCGGAAGAAGAAAAATCTCTCCAAGATCAAGTGCTTCCATTGTGGGGAGATGGGTCATTATGCGACCCAGTGCCCAAGGAAGAATAGTAAGGGAGAGTCTTCTGAGACTAAGGTAGCGCCAGCACGGGCAGAGTAAGGAAGTTTTGACAGATGATGATTGTGCCATGAGTGCACACACACACTTGAGTGGAAGTGGGGAGACATTGAGATGTAGTCAGGCGGACTATAGGCGATGAGGGGCAGTATCCTCAAGGTACCCAGCTCTTGGATTAGACCTTGCTACGGGAGCCCCGAAGAGGAGTAGCAAGACTCGCTGAGTCAAGTAGAGATGGATGTGGATGGAGCGACAGAGAGAGCTATAGTGCAAGATTCCTGAGACAACGCAGAGCTAGTAGGCTTGCAGCAGTGCGAGAGGCACAGGAGTGTTGCCACCAGTGCAGGAAGGCACAGAGAGGTGTGCAACGGTGCGAGATGCAGGGAGTTGTTAGGACAACTTAGATGTCGAGAGGGAGCACTTGTAAGTGGCAGAGGGAGCTTCAGCATTAGAGGGTTGTCTCGAACCAATAGGGAGGTCAGTTGGGAGATCAGTTAATAACTTCTCAGTAATTGAGTTGCAGTGCAGCAGTGGGCAGCACGATGCAGCATGATGAGAGGAGGTGCAGTGCGGATGCAATGATGGAGAAAGGACAACAACAACACGAATGCAGAGGGAGCTATCGTACAGATGTAGCAGTGGCAGTGATAGAACCATGGGCAGCAGCATAGGAGGTTAGCAGTGCAGAGGATGTTGGGCAGGAAGGCCTAACATCAGCACAGGTACTGATGCTGGATAATCAGAGGAATAATCAGTGAGGAGTATTGCTAGAGCACAACTGCATAGTCCTCACTAAGAGGTAGTGTTGATTTTGGGTAGCATCGGATGTGCTCTAGCACGAAATTTAGTGGAGAGGTTGGGGCACATGAGATCTCCAATACCTAGAAAGGGTTTGGGGGAATTCTGACAGATCGGGAGATATTAAAATAATTAATATTTTTAATGGAGTTCCTAAGTTTAAACTTAGGGAAAATAAAATATTAATGTGTATTAATATGAATCTGTGTTAGAGTGGTCCAAAAGACATGGATCAAGCCAAATCTAATCTTAGATTGATTAGGGACTTAATCTCGGCCGTTGAGATGTCAACAGGAAAAGTATAAGAGGAGGCTTGAGGGTCACTTGGAGATTACACAGAGTGACCAGTCATTCTATTCTCTAGAGCGTGGTTTGCTAAGAGAGATAAAATCAGTGATCGGTGGAGAGCAGTTGAGGGGCATTGGAGTACAGAGAACAGAGTGAAGGGTAGATGATTGTGCCAAGAGATTGAGCGCAGCAGCCAAGGAGGGTGACACAGAACCAACAAGGG